>VXAA01006942.1:74486-102754 GCA_013399115.1 Anseranas semipalmata | reverse complement strand
AAAAAAAAAAAAAGCAGAATTAGCTCTTTTGTATATTAACTATTCCTGGACCTACCATTTTCTTTTGAACACGGCAATGGAGCTCCTTTCTTTTTTAATGCAAATTAACAATCAGCACTAAATGTCAGTATTCACCCAAAAGTAATTTACTTGTTTATAGCTTTCAAAATAATAAAAATATAGTTAGCAATAAATTTGTAGGGTTAGAGGGTTGCAAATGCATACCAGAAATATCCATTTGTTTTAGTATTAGCCACATACAAAGTGAAATCTTTCACTGACCCCAGGGTACTAGCACAGGGACAAATAGACCAGAATATGCTTCTCATGACTCAGTTATTCTCAACTTAATATCTCAAGATGAGTGATTAGACTACAGAGAAAAATGAAAAGGCTATATAAAAATAAATAATGAATTTCAGGAATCTCTTTTTCTTTCTGTTCTTAGCATTGCCTCCTACTTCTTAACCTCTTCTGCAGCCTTTCAGAAATAAAAGCTTCAGCAGACACTTAAGAACACATCTTAAATTGCAGGTGTAACCATACTGGTCTACTGCTGGTTGGAAGAATGAGCAGAGATACAAGTAACATCATTACACGTCTGTCCTAACAAACTTTGACCAGTACAAGTGGCTGATTCATACCAGGTGCCTCTCACCATCAGAATAAACATTAATATTATTTAATAGCTAGCAAGAGATTTTCTACTCTTATTTCTGTGAAGGTAAAAAAAAAAATCCGATGACCTCATTTCAGCCTTAGTACACAAGACAGGCTAAGATTTTTAGTTTTCTGTTCAAATAAAACTTGATCACAGAGAAACTTGTAAGAAAATGTCTCATCAGGAACAAAAGCTGCATCATGATGATCTCCTTTAGTGTCTCCAGTCTTGCCTACTTTCCTAAGTAAGAGGGAGGTCACTTCCTACCAAAAAAATTGGTGTCACTGAACATTAAGCCACCAATACCAAGCATAGTATTGGGAATTGAAAAAGCACTCCTTAAAATACATCACTACAAGAATACTTCACTGGGATTTTACACTTTAGATGCGAAAACTGCAGCTAAACGGTAATGGCTGTGGAGGTGACAAATACCACTAGGATTCCTTTGTTGATGACAGAGGATCATACTGGGACAAGACAAGTTCTAGAAATAAGGAAGACAGACATCATCAAATTTACTCAGCCTAGGGAGGCAGTCCTCCAGGTGGCTGTGCTGTCCTTGTCTCAAACAGCAGTTAGGACACACTCCTTTTATGGGAGTGTCATGTTTCTGCAGAAACCACCATCCTTTTGTGGTTGGTGCTTGAATCCTATCCAAGTACTGTATTTGATAGTAGTGAAAGTCTCTCTCAGAAACCACATGCTCTTTGAGTGTTGCTCAGATGCCAGGGCACCTGCACTGAAGATCAAAATGGGGAAAACACAGAGACTATGCACAGGTAAATGGTGATGCTAACATAACAGCTGATGAACTAACGGTAACCAGTCACAGAATGCATTTCTATCCTTAAAACTAACAGCAGCAATTCATTTTTTTAATGTGCCTTTTTTCAGACTGACCGGTAATCTCCTTTTCTTAGGCAGTATTAGGAAGGGTAGATTAGGAACATGTACACGATTAAGATGGAAATCTTAATCCACCATGCATGGTGGATGAAACAACTGAATCTTTATCAACAGCCATACCAGGAGTTCTGTTGCAGCCAAGAGAATTCTTACTTCCCAAAACATCTTACAGATAAGCATTACAAAGATCTGATGCAAGAGGCTGTTGTAAAGTGGATGCTTCAGAACTGGTCACGTTCCTCAAAGACCTTTCATTACAAATTAAAGATTGAATCTGAGTGCATAGAACATTAATTCTAAATGGCTTATTTGCAGAGGATATGGGATTCTCCTAAATAGTAAGGTATACACCATTAACAGTCAGCCTTACACGTAATGGAGGCTATCTCCACCATCAAACTTCATACTTACGACTTAATTGAAACACTGGGAAAATTTAAGCTGATGTAAATGTGATTTGTAAATCTGTAAATACGTTCAAATAAAAACAGGCTAAACAGATAAATTGACAAAGATCCTAACCATAAAAGCCACCAGTTAAATTTCTGTCTGGCTTATTTCAGACAGACCTGAGATACCTCTAACAAAACCAGACACAGACTAACCATGTCACATTAGACATGATCATTCACAATGCCATAATGTAGCTACACTGATAGCAAACCAGATTTAGTGGGACTGCTCTCTTTATGCTCTATTGATAGATTAATGATTCTTTTTCACTACCCAAGCAGTGAGAATCAGGCAGTGGTTTGAGATGCTCCATGTTTTAGACTTTAGCCATTGGATGTGGAAGATGTATGACACAAATGCACAACCTTACTAGGCATCACTGGCTAAACAGTGCTTCAGCAATTAAGCTTCAAGGCAGAAAAACTCGAAATCACAGAATCACAGAATTGTTCAGGTTGGAAGAGACCTCCAAGATCACCTAGTCCAACCTCTGACCTAGTTCCTAAATCCTCCCAGTCCTGGGAAGATGAAAAGCTAAGATACAAAGAAGCATTAATTAACAGAGTCCCAGCCTACATTAAATTAGCTTAAATGTTATCAACCCAGTGGGCAGCAACTGCACCTGCAATGAGATCCCAAGATCCCTGTGGACAGGTTTTGGTTCTATATTAAAGCTTTCATATAAACCTGGTTAATTGGAAAAAATGCTCAACATTGCAAGAGAAATTGGAGGAACAGATATGGCTCCAACTACATGATGTCAGTCTAGATATCTTCCTTAATTATTATGTTGTGTACTAATATTTGGTCCTTAAGAGTTTAATATTTTTACGGTTAAAACAGAAAAAGGTACGCTGTACAGCAAAACACAGCAGAAAACTACAAGAGCCCACATATCCTTTTAGTTTAAATTTAATTTGTCAGATAGAAGTTATCTATGTACAATCAGTGTGCATTGTAACAATTCTGTTAATAAAGTCATTCAAATCTTCTAAAATATTAACTGGCTGCATAGCACATTTGACATTATTGCCCATGTTAAAGAGGGAAAACAAATGGATTTACAACAAATTTTGGCTGATTTGGGTTCTGAAGTGTTCAGATATTGAACACTCTTTTAAAACCAATGCTCCTGAAAAGCTTTCCAGAGCACAGTTTAGCTGGATATTTCTCACCATTTCATTACAACAATCACAACACTGACAGTTTAATAGAAAACAAAAACAAAAACAAAACAACAAAAAAAAAATGTATCTAAAGTATCCAATAAAAAAGGAGCACTAAATGGAATAAAATATACCCTTTCCCCATTTTTACATTCTGATTCCATCAAGGTATTTTATTAAAACATGTAAGTACACTGACTTTCTTTCATATTTGTGACAAGAAGGCCTGAGTTGGTGGGGAAAGGAACAGTCAAAAAAAGCCTGAGAGGGGAAAAAGCTCATTTAATTAATTTACAATAATTTACAGCCATTTGTTGGTTTTGTTATTTTTTTTTAATTGTTTTTTTTGTTGTTGTTGTTGCTGTTTGTTTCATAAAAAGGTATTATAACTGATCACAAACAGGAGAAATCCTGGCTATTTTACAGTTATAGGTACAGAATTTAAATATTCAAGCTTGTGATGAAAAGCGGCAAGGTGGTCGCAGTGTACAATGTAAACAAGTAGCTTTGGAAAGTGAACAAAGTCCTTGAGAGTTCTTTACTAAGAAACACAACAAAATAAACTCCTCATTCCTTCCTGAAACGTGAGCACAGGTCAGTGTTTAAAAGTTCATTTACAAACATAATTTAAACTGTGTTCAGCCTAAAACCACTTTGACATGAAGAGTTTTATAGTAAGATCCAGTCTGAAAGGGGCAGTGTTGAGGTCCCTGTAAAAGTAAACATCTTCCATTTCTTAAAAAAAAGTGCCACAACATTTGCAGCACAGTGCAGCATAAACTTTAAATACAAAAATATTTTTCTTCTGTTGGGATAATAGACCTTGCATCCTGGAAAGAAGTAACAATACTGCTACTGATAGAATATCCAGTCCATATCTTTCAAGTCATGTAAGGCAATTACTGTGTTAGTTTACTGTATATGGCTAAAAGAAGGTCCAGAAAATGTCAGTCTTTGTTATGTCTTCCGGCTACTCCATGTATGTTCAGGTGTACTTTTGTGATCTGATGAGTGTTCAAATGGAGATCTGTGTCCTAGGGGAGATCTTGAACCATAAGGAGACCTCTGATCTAGTGGTGACCTCGGTCCACTACCAGAAGCTCTGTGGTCCATTTGCCAGTCTGAGTGGTACCTATAATCTCTGGAAGATTTATGATGGCTGTACTCTGAAGTGGAACGGTGATCTGAATGTATCCTGTGGTCTGAATGGGAACGGTGATCTGAATGAGCCCGGCTGTCTTTTAAACTTCCTTCCAGGTTTGACCTGTGGTCTCTGCTCCTATGGTCATCTAACTTTCTATGTTTACTATCACTGTAGTATCTGAAAAATAGAAGTTTTTATATTAGATTAGTGTTACTGAACACACTGTAATAACTACAGTTACGTCAATTCAACTGAACTGCATTAGAGATACATTGTCTTTGTAATTTTGCATTACTCAAAAAAGATGCTTTGGTGCTTCTTACAAGCATACGACAAAACCAAGAAGGGAATTCTGAAGAGATTTTACAATTGCTGGAGAAACTCACCTGCTGTCTTGTTTGTAGTGATCCCAGTCTCTGTGATCTTTTCCATTGCTGAAGGCTGAATATGGCCTTTTCCTAGAGTCACTTTTCTTGTAAGCATCTCCCTGATGCCTGTCTTTGTGATGATCATGGTATTGTGACAAATGTCTGTCAGAAGAATAACTGTCCCTGCTACTATCATCGTGGTTTGTAGTCTCTTTCAGTCTTTCCACATCTGTTTAATAAAGCAGAGGTTATAAGGAAGCCTCACACACTATAAATTCTATTCTTCACCTAATTCAAATGTCACTTCTACCCATCAGATTTAAAACAATATGAAAATGGCATTATAATTTTACAGAAACTAATTAGCTGAAAGACAAATGCACTACTGTGAATGAAAGACACCCCAGAAGTTTCTGAAACTGAGAAAAGAAATTGAGCTTTGCATTTCTAAAATATGTTATGTTGATTTTAAATCCATGATAATATACCCAAAATATTACATAGAAGTATTACAAGAACACACACCACACGAGGTGTGGGAACAGAAAAAAAAATCACCGTTATTGTCAAAACAAAAGACATCCCACATAACTAATTGCAAACTGTGACTTCAAGACATAGCTTTCTTTCCCTGCCACTTTTTTGTGATGTTACAATGGCTACAAATGGGTGAAGAATTTCTAAGAAGTTTACAGGGTAAAGTTTAAGGGTAAGTGAAATGAAATAAACCAAAAAACTAAGGTATCTATCACAAGAGTATATTTAAGATTTCTTACCTGGATTTCTGATTACATGTGTATTCACATTGCTGCTACTATTCTGGTCATTGTGTTGCTAAAAGAGACAAGTACATAAACTCACTGATAAATCTCAAAGTTCATCTGAATTCTTTACAAAAATATCCTACCAACAGAGACTACTACGAACACAAAGTAATTATCTGAAGTGTATATGGCTTGCTGTGTTCCCGATAATCCTTTAAATCTAATTCAAGAGTTAAAATACTTAAAATATACATTTTTAGAGAGGGTCTGAAAATATTACCTGAGACTCTTGGCGCTTTTTGATTGCATGTTTATACAGTTTGTGCAGCTTTCTGGCATCAAATTCTGTAAACTTAGAGACAAAAATCCACAGATTTCTGAGGAAGAAGAAAAGAGAAGTTGTAGTTCTTCTATATTTTGTTTTTCTTGTATGATGCAAAAGAACATTGATTTAACTGAAATTAATTCAACAAACCTCAGTAAACAAAAACACTACAAAATCCATTACACAGAGTATTGCCTAGCTGCACAGCAAACATTACTTATCTGTACTTAAAACATTTGACAAATTAATTCCTGTAACAATTTGCCACTTTGTAATATTTATCATCATTACTTCACAGTTCAAAGTGCATGAACAGTAGTACTAATAACAATTGTGTTAATACAAGGATTTGTGAAACTGCTTTAAAATGTTGCTTTCAGATTATGCAAGTCTTTTGAAGGATTGTTAGAAATCTAGCAGAAATTTTCAATATTTACTACTCAATAATTAAAAATTTAAGTAAGTACAGTAAGTAAAAATTCTTCCAAAATTGAAGTTTCCTGCAGTGGAAGACGTTTGACCTGCAAGCCTTATTTCCTGAAAATATCAGAGAATTCTTCCAGAATTCCGAAGCCTGGTGAAAGATTTGAAACCAAATACATCTGAAAAAGGACAGAAGTGGCATGGCAGTAACTTCAAGCCTAATCTGTGCTACGAAGGAAGAAAGAAGGCTAGGTCAAGTCTTGCTGTCAAGATGCCAAAACCCTAAAGAAAATGTTTGCTTCCATGATTACAGATAACTAAACTGAAGTCTAAAATTCTTTAAGTCAAATTTACATGTGGAATGTTTAAAAGAGACTACCAAACACTACAGTTCAGAAACATCTGAAGTGCGCAGGCTCAGGAAGCATCACTGTGACTATTTAAGTATTATATATTATTTTAACAATCTCCAAATGGTACTGTAGCATTATCATGAATAATAGCTCTATTATGTATTTCCACCTAAAGAAATATAACATTTACTGAGGTGTAAGACACGAGTCTTGTTTTTATATTTCAGATCATCTTGATATTTTAAAGTAAAGCAAGTAAAAACAGCTGAAGCATTCTACACTAGCAACTGTAAGGAGATTATAACACTTAAGTTACTTGCATATGGAAGTGTAGGATATATTTTCAACCATAAGAGCTTCAAGTCCACATTATGATAAAAGTAACTCAAATTGCATTAAGAACTTAAGTGTAACATAAGAAGTTTACAAAAACAGCAATTTTTCTTTATTTTTCCCCTTGAAATTATCACCTCATAATGATGTGTAAAAACATTTAAAAACTTTGTTTTGAATACATCTGAGTATGTTATGATAAATAATTTTATTATGTCATACGTGATTTCAGTATGTTTTAAAAAGAATAAAGCATTCTGCAAATAAAAATCAACTTATAGTTCAGCATACAAATTTAGAATCACCTATTTTTAGCATGAATTAAAAAAATCCTCAAAGTTGAAAAAAACAAATCCTTAAAGATAAGAACTCTTTCCCACTAAACATTTAACACAGTCTAAATAAAATAACATTTATCTAGTATTTACTTTTGATTGTAAGAAGTGAGATGACTCCACCTACTGGATAAAATGCATTGCTATGCAGTACGAAGAAGTCAATCCATTAAAAGGCAGAACCATTTATAATAATCTTTTATAACCCTTACTTAAAACAGTAGAAAGATACAAGAGTGTAAGAAACAGGAGAAATAACCAAAAACTATTCTATTTAATACAAGCAATTACAGATTTTCCTTTTTCAAAACAAAATATCATGCAGACAAACTTACTTCCTCCACTGTTTAATTTGTTCAGGATTTGTGTACTCCTTTAGGCATTCTGTAATGTGATCCCCAATTTTGATTAGACACTGTCTAGTATGTTCTAGCTGCTCCCTTTCAGAAAGGCCCTTCTCTGGTCTATCCAGCTGTTTCAGCGCTGCTTTGACAGGCCTCATTCTTTCTTTACACTTTTAAATAGAAAAAATATATACATTAATTAAAAAAAAAAAAAAAGATTACGACCCCACCCATTACTGTGATACATATACACGCAAAGACAGTATTGTTACAAGCACAAAGAAACACAAGACCTTGCTCACAGCTCTTAAAATTCAGTTTTACTACACATTTCCACTTGAAAAAGTTAAATTTTAAACTCCATTGGAAATTTACTCCTATCTGAAAGCGTTATATTGTATAAAACACATATTAAGGATTGAAGAAAACACGAATTTAACATAAGGGATTTTCTGGGCAAAAGGACTCATTACAACTAGGTTTTACAATCATTGTTACAACTTTCAGCCCAAGCACATAGGAAAAGAATTACTTTTCAGTACCTTAAAGGTAAAAACTCAATTTCAACATTCAGCATGAGAGCGTTCAGCATATTTCAAACAGATGCTTTTCCAACAACTTAACCTACCATGCAGCAGAGATCTAATATTCCTTCCCTGAGCAGTTTTTAAATCTAAGCTTTATGCAGATACTAGAACTTGAAATATCTAGAGTAAAGCTATTTTAGGTATGTCTAGATTAGTAACAACAGTGATGGCAACACAGATTTTATATGTGTTATGTGTGTTCTTGAATTTTCACACTTTAATTCAAATGTTTTAAGAATAAATGAAGATCAAACAGCTAGTATGACTTAAATTAAAGATACTTCCTTAGAAACACCATATAATAACAAGGGCAAGGTAAACAGATGAAACGCATATTCTACTTGTCACAAAGAAAAGATCAAAAATAAAAGCAGCTGTTCATTGAGAACAAAGAAGTTGCGATGCCCCATTCCTGAAGAGTTCAAGGAAGAGAGTTCCATTGCCAGTTCATGCTACTAAGTGATTAAGCAGCTGTATTACATATTGACCTAGCCACAGCTTAAATTAGCATTTAATAGACAGCTTACAGAATTCACTGCTCAAGTGTATAAGTGATCAGAAAAATATAACTGTACACAGAAATCAAGTGATTTCCAGTCATGTAGCCACACACACATCCACCTGAATCACTTAAGGCTCATCTTGGGAATCACAGATGAGTCACTTGGAATGTTTAATTAAAAAAATATATGAAGACCCGTCAATGGCATACTTGTGAGAGTCTAATTTGCATGTCACAGCCAGCACCGCAATAGACTCAATAATTGTTGAAATCTGTATGATAAAAACACAGAAGAGCTTACGACTGCTCGAAATAACACATTGGTACCTTTCCAAAGGCTGCTGTTGACCTATAAAACTCTCTATATATTTTGTGTACATACCCTTTTTTTCCTCCAGTATTGATTCTGATCTTAGTTAGATTTAACCGAAATTCTTTTGGTGTCAGAGAGATTACTCCAACAAGGTATTTCTAAAGGCTTTAGAATTTGTTCCTTCCTGTGTCTAATAATTTATGTCTGTAATACTTCAGGAGGGAAGTGCTGAAACTTAATTTCTTTTGTTATGTTACAAAGAGGAAAAGCATGTATGATATGGCAAAGCCAGAGACTCCAGCAATTGCATTAAGGTTCATTCATTTCTGTTCTTGAAGAAGCAGGATACATAAGGTTTCATTGAGCATAAATCTTTACAGGGTATATTTTAAATCTATTCAACATACAGATCACTGAATAAGTTTTCTTATTATCCTGTATAAATGCAATAAACAACAAAATAACAGTGCTGGCCTGAAGGCAAAAATAACTTCAGTATAGTGTCAATACCATTCATTGATCTGAGACTTTACTAGCAAGAGATTGTCTGGTACTGTGCCTAATAACAGAATAAAGAATATCAGAAACTGCCTTTTTTTATTTTTTTTTTATTTTAAGAATATCAAGTGTAAACTTTAAGTTATCAAAAAGGGACCTACCACGCTAAATGTCTTCTGATCCAGTTCTTCAGATTCTTCTGATATAGGAACTGGTTCACTGGTTGCAGTAATATGAACTGGAGTATCCAACAATGCAATTTTTTTATTTTTTTCTTTATTTTCAGATTTGATTTCATTTATCTAAAAAAGAGATATGAAAATGTTTAAGTATATTTTGGGTCTGAAATTATCCTGTAATACATGACAATAACCATAACTCCTGCATACTCTTCAGTAATAAGAATAAAAACTATGGTGAAGTTCAATGATGATACATTTCACTTTCTCTGTGGGATGGAAAAGGAGAATGGAAAAGAAGTAAGAAAGTTTCTTGCACCCAGTCATATTCTCAATCCAACTAAGATACATATAATTAAAGAAGTAATTTCCCATTTCATATACCTGTCCTCATGCTTGCAAATGGTAAAAATAAAACGTCAAATGATGTAAAAGATTTCAATGAAATGACAACGGATCGGATCCAAAACACCTTTTCAACTAAAAATCATTCACAAAAACCTAGTGGCCTTATCTAATGCTGTATAAGATAAGTAAACCTAGTTACCTTCTCTTCCTTCACTTCTTTTTCTTTCTGTGTGGATTCTTTTATTTTGTTTTCTCTCTTTTCTTTAATATCTTTTAATTCTTTCTTATCCTCTTTTTCTTTTTTCTCCCTTTTCAAATCCCTCTTATTTTCCTTTTCTTTTGTCTCTCTTTTTTCTTCAGCTTCCTTCTTTATACCAATATCTGGCTCAGGCTTTTCTTCATTTTCTTTTTCTGCTTTTATTTTTTTATGTAGATGTTTCACTGAAACAATCTCATCCTGCAATATGCAAGCATATATGTCACATCAAACTGAGTTCCTATCTATACACGTTTTGCAACCATCAGATTAAAACATACTTTTTTATCTATGCATTTCTTTTTTTGACATAGATTTAACACCTACCAAATAGAAATGGATATAGTTGTACAGAAAGATGAGGACTATTCACTCATTTCCTTGATGTGACACAAAACAAGTACTGATTTGGCAGTGGTAAGGGGGAGTGAGAAATTAAGTCAATTTAATTTTTGTGTGCCCAAAGAATTCTGTCCCTGTAAAAGGTAGTTAAGCTCTAAAGAGCTAAAAACAGTAAGTAGGTCTTGCAAAACTCAGCTGATTGGTCAGGACACTCAAGTGATAGGGATGTTAGAAGACCTCTGCTCTAGTTAGCTTTGTCTCAGTAATTTTTTACTGATCCCACATCAAACATTCACAGAAGAAGGCAAGAGAGTCCCAACTTCCTTTCTTTCACAGCTGTTCTTTTTACTATGCTCAAATAAAAGGTCTTACTTACAGGTTGTCTGATAGGGGCCCATTTAATTATTTGATGATGAAAAAATACCACACCACAGGTGTTTGTAATATTTACTAATGAGGTCAGAGATGGAAGCTCATATCCTTTCAGACACAGAAAAATACTGTAATAGTATTACAAAAGTAATATGTACAAGCACAAGAATCATCATCATCTTTGAATCGGTTTAAAATACATCCTGGGCAAGTTGCAGAAAAGCAGATGAAAGAACACCTAATACATGACTCCCAGCAAGTTACTTATATTAGGTATCAAGCTATTAGCCCAAGATGTATTATTGCACATACTATGGCAGTTAATTAGTTAGAGCAAATCATTTGGGTGTTTAAAGCCTATTTGGGATCTAGTCTATTTTTTTTTTTTCAGAAGTGCAATCATTTGTCTCTGCCCAGAAGTATTCAAGTGATGCATAACTGTTATTAAATATACAAAAAGGGACAGCTTTCCCAAGGCGCTTTCCCGAAACATAACAAGTCAATCAAAAGACTGGCAGTGTCTTCTGTTTTGAATGGAGATGAAGTCTGACACTCATTTTTTTTATTTTTTAAAGTAGTCTGAAGACCTGGTTTATGCAGTTTTACAATTCAGTTGCCAATATCAATTTACTGGGAACTGTGACAACACTTAAGAGTTCTCAGTCTTACATTCCAAACAAATTATTCAAGTTACCATATCTATAAAAATAAGCCAGTCTACATAGAAAGGATCATTTTTTGTTCTTTTATTTATTTATTTATTTATTGGTCTGGCTCTATATTTTATTCTTCATAGCACAATCTAAATAACATACCAGAAGGTGTCAGTTAAAAATTATGGTTTTTTTTCGTTGTTGTTTTTTTAATTTTATCATAAACTGTATTATAGTTCTTCTCAGGCTTAATCAGCTTCCACTGTATTTGAATTGGTATTTTATCCTTTACATAAAGAGTTGACAATTACAATGGCTTGAAATAGCTTAAAATAGTTATGAAAGACACTTAATTTAGTTTGTTTTAAACCAAGTAGGAAGTATTTTAATGATACTTACAGATTTACACTTATTTATTTAAACTATTTCAAAACCATAAAATTAGGTGTGACACAATCCTAAACACTATTTATGTTGTTCTCTGTAGCGGTTTCTGCTGTGCAATAAATTTAAGAAAAATATTCAACAAAAGCAGAGGCCTAGCAGAATACGTCAGAAGTAGCACAACATAATGAGGTTAAGTAGCGTTTTTGGATAATGAAAATCATTATATATGCAGGAGCTTTCACTTGCATCTCTCGAAACATCATTTATTCATGTTGCTCCTTCTAATTGAGTTTGACCTTTTTTTTCCCCTGGGCCTGAAGTAAAAACTTTACCTGAAGAACCAATATCAACAGTAGCAACATATTAGCCAGAAACATTAGTTTTATATTTGTATGTTGCATTAGATTTGCATTTCTAGCAGATACAATGCTGAAGTCTTTAAATAACATTGAAATTGAACAATGCTATTTTTAATTAGACCATGACATTATTATATAAGACAATTTGGAAAACTACTCATAATTCCTCAACTACTGGCTTATCATTAAATCATACAACAGATTATCTTTTACAACTTATCATACAACACACAGTCTTCCACGCAATTGTACTGATGGAATATTAACAGTAGCAGCCACAGGAAAATGTCATTCAGGTGCCACTCAGATTTTACCAGGTCAAACAGAAGATAAAATAGAAATCGCTGCTAGCCAGCTTCACCATGTGAAATGTATTTACCTTGTTATCCTCATCATCATCATCTTCATCAGATTTTTCTGAGGGTTGTGGTGAAGAATCACTTTTTATTTCTTCTTTTATTTTTGAAACCTTTATCACCTTATTCTTCTTAGTTCTTGCTTTCCTCCTCTTTGAATTGCCCTGAATGCAAATTAGTACCTTTAATACATCATCTAACAAGTGTCTTCTCACCACAGTTGTATAAAAAGATTTGTTTTTACATTAAATCGAGGTTTCATTTTATTTTATTTATTGCCACTAATGACCACCACTTTTCTCAGGACTGGAGACAGAGCACAGTGCAATAGTCGAGAATACTAGTAAGAGAGTATACTAACTAAATAAGAGGGAATAACACAGTGTGATACTTTACCACACAAAGTAAAAAAGGAGAACTAAAAAAGGAAAAGGACCTAACAATACCAAAACAATATTGTTTTATCTTGCTAATGAATGCCAGATTTTACTTACTGCACCAGCAAGCCTTTGTGCTTCCTTTCTTGCAAGGTCTTTATTCAGTAATTTTATGAGGTAGTCTGCACGGGTCTGTAACTGCTTTGCCTGGGGTTTCTTATCTGGATCATCAGGTAGAATCTGAGGAGAATGTTGATAGCATGAACTATGAGTATGCATTATCAAATTTCAGAGATGCTAGCCTGGAGCACTCAGAACAGAAAAATCTTCATAGAAGAAGGTGAACCCTTCCACTTCAAGTGTATCTAGCAAATATGCCAGCATGCTTAAAAGCAATGGAGAATTTCTTAAAATGTTTTAATTTCTTTTTAATTACAGCCAACACAAGATCTTAGAAATTGCCGCACAGAATTTAGAACAAACTCAAGAAACTAGCCTCAGATTTCTGTATCCACTCATATAATTTATCTAAGAAATTCTGAGCTCCTCCGCAGAACTCCTGGCTCTGCCTCATGTATCCTCTAAATGAAGAACTCATTATTATAGTATATTGCAGATGCCAGAATTATAAATGGGTGGGCTCATAAAACAGAAAATGAATGGAAGGCAGAAGTAGGAATCATTATTAAATAAATTTGGACACAACCCTGGCTCCTGAAATCTCAAAGCTACAGGTTGTTCGCACTGTCATGAAGTTTGCTTCACCCCAGCCTCTTCCTAAATCTGTTGCTCACTATTGCCAAGCAGCTATTACAGTACTGCAGTCTGACCAGTACAGCTATTTTCATGTCATGATTGAAAGACAGTTTCAACTGAAGAATCTCAGGATTAAGTGGCAATGGGGAAACAAAGCCAAATCCCTAGAACAACCTCCCTTCAAAAAAATCAAGAACAAAACATCTCAAATATGTAAAATAGGGAAGCAAAAGACAGAAAAGACAGAATTCAAATGACAGAGGCCCATAGAAATATGGAAGAATAATTGACAGTAAGAAGGCAACTTCATTTGAATACCAAAGTCACAAAATCTAATAATACACCACACAAAGGATAGCCACGTAGAAGTACTACAGGTATGTAAAATCTCTGCAATTTCATTTATCATACAATAAGCTCTTTCAGTAACTGTTATTAGCATTACTACCTAAACAAAAAAAGTCCTTGATGAAACGCAGCAGATGACATACCTTCTGTGTCAAACTGAGATCAGGATCCATTTTTATCATTTCCCAGCTGCCATAACCATATTCATAGATGCCTACTAACAGATTGGAATCATCTTCTTTACCCCAATCTATATCAAAATGAGCAGCCTTGGTGTGGCATGGGATGACATATCTAGCAGAAATAAATTAGGAAGACAAATAAGGGATTTTTACTTCTGAAACTTAGGAAAAGGGAGGGCAATATACTAAGAACAGAGAAAACAAATCTAGTTACATCAGTACAATGCTGCTATATTTAGGAAAGTAATCCAAGTATCTACAATCATATTTTCTTAACATTTCCATACAATATTTATTGAAATCAGCACCAAAATATGTTTTAAAGCTGATCATGATTACATTACAAAGAACAAAATACATCCATCTGTGGCCCTGGGCTGTGTCACAGTTGACTAACGATGAAGAAAAGCATAAAACATCATCCAAGTGAAACTGCTGACTGAATACATGGGTAGTGTAAGGACTGTGATACACAAGCAAAAGAAGTTCGGAGGGTGGTAACAACTACCAACAGTTACCATCTGCTGCAGTTTGACAGATACTGCTTCCCCTCAAGCAGAGATGACACATACAACAGCTCAGCAGCAAGCCTGACTTCTAGTCTAGATTACTATGAGTAACTGAACACAGTCCACAGTGAATACAGTTCAGAAGCCAACGCTGGTACTGACCTCTTCCCTCTCTGAAGAAGGAAGAAATAAATAAAAAAAAAAAAACGTGAAGCACGTTGCTACTGCCAGTCCTTACAAAGAATGGAGAGACAATGCTGTCACATTGTCTTTGAGTCTGGGTTGTCTGAATAAAGAAGATAAAGCCTGAACCATTTTCTACAGTATAACTTCCTTTAGGAAAAATAAAAATATTAAAAAAAAAAGATTACCTTTTCCTTTCTTCTGGATCCGAAGGAATAGATTTGTGCAATGGTGCCAACTCTTCTTCATGAGAAATGACTAGCTTTGCATTTACCTGCACTCCTGAGATTCGAAATGTTGGGCCTTTAACTTTCCCAAGTCTACCTCCTTAAAATAAATGACCGAAGTATTAAAATGTTAGCTGTTACATGTCTCTTACAGAAAAACAAAGAAAACAAGCAAGTTCGCTGCTATAGCTATAACATATAACTTTTTCTTAACCAAATGGTCTAATTAAGCTCCAGAATCTCAAGGTCTTTCACATAGTAACAGATTAATTTTAAATTTCACAGTAATGCAAAAACATACTGCACTCTGCAGTAATAATTCACACACAGAAAGAAGTTGTTGGCTTATCATAACCCTTTTTCAAAATAACCCAGAATGCTAACATTTCTATTTTTTCCCCCAACACAATTGTTTCCTGTTATGATCAGAGTGCAAGAATAATTCAGACTTCTTGACATGTTTTATTCCCCATCACACACACACCTCCAAACACACTGTACCTGCTCTTTCTTGTCCAGATGAATTGTCCTTTAAAGCCTTAATGCATCCATTATGTACAAGCTCTCCCAAACGTCTAAGGTCTGTCTCAGATTTATCAACTAGCTCAGCATCTCTAGCTACAGCATCTAACCTGTAATAAAAAAAATACACATTTTTATAGATCTGCAACTTTAGCAACTGCAAATGACTCCTTCAGATTTTGAAACTAGAGAAATGATAACCTAAGTTTTCAGTCACCCGCACTTGCTATCTTGTGTACAATTTTGATCCATGCAGTTAAAAAACAACTAAAGAAAAGAATATAGGAATTACAGAAGGGAAAAATAAAAGTGATTCAGATATCAGAGGACAGTATAACAAGAACTATAACGGACCCTAACTCTACAGTTTTGAGATGAATTACTGTGCTTTTTTTTAAAAAAGCAAAAAAAGAAAAAAGAAAAGGAACCATTACATATCACATGCTCATATAGACATGCTCATAAATATTTTTAAGGAAAAAAAGGATGGTAAGTTTTTCCTCAAGCTTTCTGCATTATTCCATATTTTAAAAATGAAGTGGCAAAAGTAACTTGGACAGTCACAGTGTATAAACTGATAGGCTTTTAACATGCTACTAAACAAGACAACGGAACACCTATCACCGATGCAGGTTAAACAAGACAATGGGTAAAATATAAAGAAAAAGAGCAAGTAGTCCTGCAAAACTGAAAGGTTTGTTGCACAGCTGTCTGCATACATACCATACATGAAGAAAAGTGAAGATACTAACCCAAAGTCACTGTATGGTCAAGTTAAAAGACCAGGAACATTATTTTCTCTCTAGCCTAAGGTTTCTTGGTATATTGTTCTAATTTTTATGAAAACAAGGTTCCAAGTTGTTACACAATTATAATATAAGTTTACCTTTCAAGAGGGCCACCAAATTTCTTGTAACTCTTGATAAACCTAGTAACAGAAAATAATTTTGCAGTTTAAATGTATGCTTAACTAAGATTTTGAACTTACGATTTTAAAACAAGAAATTTTAAAACTAGGGCAGCTTGGTATATCAAGATAACCTGCACAAAGTCAGAGCTCTATTTGGTTTAAGAACTGATATAAAATTCAGCACCTAGATGTGTTTAATCATAAAAATAAAATATGGATTTCTAGTAAACAGAAAATTCATACATTATGTTGTGTCTGAGCATAACATGAGGTGCAACCTGAAACTCAAATACAGGTGATTTTAAGATTTAGGAAAATATGACTTGAAAGATAAAGGAATGTTAATGCTCTTGGGATAAATAACTGATGGAAAGAATCTGGAAATAGCAGGATAAAAGGGAACAAAATAAAAGGAAAAAAAGAAAATTTCCTTAACAATGAAAGATTCAAATTGCTAGTGCAAGCACATGAATACACTTGAAAGAATAAGCAAACCACTGTGTTGTTAGATGAAACAGAAGGGCAACAAGAAGCTTTAAAGGATTATTATTCTAATAAAAAATATTTTGCAATATTTAAGATATTTTAGAGAAATGTGAACACCTAAATTTCAGAAGCAGAGTAGCATTTCACAAAGCTATAAAGGCAAAGCAAAACAATTTTTCCTCCAGCCAAAAATATTTTAGCTCCATATTGATGGGACCAACTGCACAAGATTCACTTCTCAAATGAGATTTTGTCTTCTTTAGCTTAAAAAAACACCTTATAAAATTAATTCAATTACAGTTTCAAGAAGTTTAAAAAAAAAAAAAACTCAACTTTTCGTAGTTATCACCACAAAGATGTACATATTCTTTCTGTGACTTTCAGATACAATCATGGGAAGTAGATTATTTTGCATATGTTAAAAGAAAAGCTCACCCATTTTATCAACTGTTTTTGAAATCACTTTCCTCAGGGGATGCAGGAATTAAGAGTAATACATAATAATCTAATTTAAAATAATCAAGAATCATCTTCCAATCTAACTTTATCCCTCAACAAAATGGGTTCAAATTCTTGCCATAATACTTCACGTCAGCACCACAAAGTACAAAAGATACTTTTGTACTTTTTCAAGGTAAAATATTAAATGCTTAGAAATAAAAATTTCAAATATTCAATTCAGAAAAATAGACTGTCTTCTGTATTTTTGAAGTCTAGAATGATTAAAAAAACCTGTATTGTTCCTTTAAATGTGCACATCACCCGATATCTTACCGCCTGATCTCTGCATCACTAAATCCTTTAATATTTTCTCGAGGGATAGTTCGTGGTCTTCCACGCTTTTTCGGCCGTTTTCTTTCTGTGATGGAGTCACTATCAGATCCAGAATATCTTCTGCTCCTACTACGTCTTCCTTCACTTCCATTAAAGCTGATCTGGAATTTCAGAATAGGCAGTTCAAAACTACATTATTAACACAAACAAAATAAAGTTTTACCTAGCCTGTCAAAAATATGAATTCAGAGAAGGAAAAAAAAGGCAAAACAAACAAACAAGCAAACTAAAATATCAACACAAAAGTACAAGTCAGATAAAACTCAGAGGTACCTGCTTTGCACAGTTTCTCATCCTTGGGAGCATATATATTTCTTCAAGTTCTTTTTGTCTTTCCTCCTCTTCTATTCTTCGCCGCTGGACTTCTGGGATGATTTCTTCCCAATTTCTTGAATTTCTTTCTGGTTCCAACTCAATATCATCTTCATCCATATTGGAAAAGTTGGCCACCTTACACATCAGAATATACGTATTTTCATCAAATAAATATATGACTTTATTTAAACAAAACTTAGCAAACAATATTTTAGGAAGCCTAAGTTCTTGATGGCATATTTGATGAATTTATATATTTCATTTATTTGTATATATTATTGCTTTATAATAGATGTAAATGTATACATATAATATGCTTCATGAAACACTATCTCTAATGAAAGTATTTTCATTCATTTATGGAACATACTCCACGCAACAGGAGATGAGAAAAGATGGAAATTTTTCTTCTTTTAAAAGTTGACTAATACAGAGCACAATGAAGCATGTCCTCAGTAGCAGTATGATTATTGTTTAACTTCCTTCAAAATAAGTCTAATGACATTTGAATGCCTCAGTTTATGTGAGACTGTAATAACATAAAACTATCCAAACAGTACACTATAGGAATCAAAAAAGATTGTACATGTACCATCAAGCAGGCGAGTGATTTAATAGTCTACTGATCTAAACACACATATCATGCCCTGTTTTTTGAATAATAAAAAAAATTGAACCCACATAATATGTCTAACTGGTAACACTTAAAATATCTGGCATTCAAGTTTACTTCGGGCTGAAATTTCTGAAAGCCATCAATTAAGAAATCCAAATATTATGTTTTGTGTTCAAAAGTACCGCAGCTGCTAAACACTAAAGGCATTAACACCATACTACCCAGAATTCTGATCATTAACACATTCATAAATATCTCGTTTTATTAGCAAAATACATTAGATATTTTTAAAAGTTTGTACTGAGTTAATAATAAAAAGACAATTTATTAGAAAGATATATAGAGTTAACTTATTGTGGATCTTTTATAAGAATGAATGAGATGGATAGGTATATAAAAGAAAAATAGTTTTTAATAAAGGAAAACAATCATGACAGGAGGGAGAGGACAGAGTTCAATACCTTGAACTGTGAAAGCAACTCATCTCCTACAGTTAATGGACCTGGCTCATTTTCCCGAGTTTCAGCCCTCTTCAAGATTTCATCTATATCCATTTCCTGAAAAAGATGAAATTTCCCTTTACAATGAAATAATTCATACATACTTTTGGTTGTTTTATCTAACAAGTCTAGAAACGCTACTTACCTGGGGCTCCTGTTCTTCCCCTTCAGGTTCTTTAAAAAGTTCCTCAGCACCAAACTTCAAAATCGCCGATAACTCTTCTTTATTAAAAGGTGTTGAGCTGAAATACAGGATTTTTCAGGAAAAACATTTTATTTTAGTATATTGAAAAAATTCTCTATAGCCAAGAGCCAGTCAAGCTTTCTTTTTACTGTCAAATAAAAGCTATATTTAATATTGGAAACAATAATCTACAAGGACAATACAGTTTGCAGTTTTTACTTATTTAACCTTGTTTTGCCTCTTAATAAGCAAGTGAAATTGCTGACATTTTTTTACTTACCTGACAAATATAATTAAATGTAAATTGATGTGTAAGATAATACAAATGTACCTTGAAGGAGTAGAACCTGTATGTAGTACAGTTTTTCCTGTAGTGTCCATTCTCTGAATTACTAAATGATCTAACACCATCTTTTTCTTAGCTCTTTCAAGAATATCTTCTTCTACTGATCCTTTTGTGACTAGCCGATAAATATTAACCTATATTATAAAAAAAAAAAAAAAAAAAGTAAGCAACAACAAGGAGAAATGTCACGTCTTGTTTACGTATCTTCTGAATTTTACTGACTGGTTTCACATATGAAATACCAGTTCAATCATGTTACTATGGTCTTACATAAGCAGTTTAAAAAACAGAGAAATAAACTCTTAAGACCTGTCTTTTTTAAACTTTAGTGATTAGCCACAAGCATTGCCACAAGCAAAACTATTGTATTTCTGATTATTACTGCATGTCTTCTGTAAGAAAGAAATCCAAAGAGAACTATCAAATACTTAAGTAAGGGGACCGTGCCTGCCGAAGTTATTTTCTAGAATGGCATGATGACAATGAAGGTGGGACAGACAAGCCCACAACTCTTCTCTCTCCCCATCCATATACCACAGCTGCCATACTAATGTCTCCATTTAAGGAGATTTAAAAATAAAAAATAAAAATAAAAAAATTGAGCATTATTAACATCTTTGGACACACCCAGCCAAGTATTAATTATTCTCAAAATATACGAATACTGCAATGGCCTAGACAGACAGCTGACAGCTACTGTATGGAACCATCCTCAGGTTTGGAGCTTAAAGCTGAATGTGTATACCTGTTTCTTCTGTCCAATCCTATGAGCTCTAGCCTGTGCTTGCAGATCATTCTGTGGATTCCAGTCAGAATCAAATATAACTACAGTGTCAGCAGATGCCAAGTTTATACCTAACCCTCCAGCTCTGGTAGACAGTAAAAAGCAGAAGTCCTGAAATCATAAAATAAAAAATAGTTTCATATATGTTAGTTTTAATATTCTTAAAGGAACCACTATAACACTTGTTTATACATTCTGTGGCACAGACTACAGACTCATACACTATCAATTCCGTAATCGTTCTATAGGGAAAGTTTCTTTGTGTAAAAAGCTAACATTGGTAACTATTTGCAATAGACATGATGTTCATTCCTCTGTGGTTTAAAGGCAGCAGCATCCTAGAAGATGCCAACAACAACAACAAAAAAAAACAAAAACAAAACAAACAAAAAAACAAACAGAAGACTGGACAAAAGTACAAAAACCCTGCGGTTAAAGCCTTGTATATAACAAAGTTACAGTTTCCCTTCTCCCCCCTACTTAAGAAAACTAAGCAGCCATGACATAGTAGGGAAGATCTTGGAGCCTATACAAGACTGGTTAAGTTAAGAGACATGAGGCAGAATTGTTTTTCAAGGATCACTGCTGTTCAACATATTTATAAACAAGCTTGAGACGTGCAAAAAAACAGAATATGAAATTCAAGAGAAAGTAAAATATTTTTAAAAAACAACAATTTAAGCAGAGCGACAGACAACAGTAAACCATGACTCTCAGGAATGAGTCCTGGGAATTATGTAAAATATTTCCATGAAGACCTTTGCTTATTAATGTCCAAAAATATATGAAATGTTATAAATCTTTAGGTAAAAAATAGAAAACAAAGCAGAGAACATAATTTTGTTGCTGCACAAATGTGAAGTTTGCCTCCATTGTCGAATACTGTGTGAAGTTTAGGTTCCTCTTCAATTCAAAAACTGTACAATATAATTGCAAAGCTTTCAGAAAAAGGCAACCACGTCTAAGCTAGAGATTTAAAACAGAATTAACTTGTGTATTTAACAGATATCTGAAGTTTACTTCACAGAGTTAAGTCCTTCCTCCTCAATCGCAGCAGAAACAGAAGCTCAGCAGCAAGAGAAAGCAAGAAAAAAACAACTCCCTACCCCCAAAGAAAGGACTTGAAAGGATTTAACTTGATCAAATGGAACGGCTCACATATTAGGAATGCTAAATAAGCTATAAATCCTCCAAGCCTATTAAAAAAAAAAAAAAAAGGGCTGTAACACAGACATCTATAAATTCACAGGTCATGCACAAAGAATGGCTAGAAATCAGTTCTTCATTATTTCTTCCAGGGCAAGTAAGTAGGTGGCAACAAATGATAAATAACAGAAGCCAGATTTAAAACAATTAAAGGTGGTTGTTAGTAATACAAAGACATACACAACTTAGTTCCGCCCTTTGCATTAAATCTAAAATCTTAGAAAAAAATTAGTAGATGTAAACCTTACAGTCTAGCCAAGAACAATGAAATTTCAATCTTGTTGATGTATTCCTCATTTTTCTTAACATTGATTTTTATGTAACACTTCTTATATTTCTTGAGAAAAAAATAAAATAGGAAAAAAATTACCATACCTCCGATCCTTCTGCATTAAAATGATCCAGTGCTTGTTTCCTCAATTCCCCTTTTATTGATCCATCAAGTCTCTAAAGAGATTGAATACTACAGTTTAAAAGTAATTCTTATGCTATATTCTCATCAGAGCAACTGAAATTCTTAACTGCTAAAACAGCAATGTGAAGGAAAAAAAGAAGGAATGTTGACACTTCACATCATCTTTTTAATTCAAGGACACTTCCTCTTTTCTCAAGCAAAGTGGTAAAGATCAGATAATCACAGAATGGTTGAGGTTGGCAAGAACCTCTGGAGGTCATCTCTAACTGCTCTGCTCGAGCAGGATCTTCTAGAGCAGACTGCCCAGGATCAAGTCCACTTGGCTTTTAAATATTACAGAGAATGGAGATTTCACAATCTCTGGACAACTTGCTCCACTGCTCTGTTACCCTCAGAGTAAATAAAAGATTTTTCTTAAATGGAGGATCAAAACTTCTTGGCTACCACTGGGATTGTTACCTGGAAGGGAAACTGACGATACTTTAGATATTCTGCTAGGATGTCCAGCATCCTCACCATCTGAGAGAAAATCAGAACTCTGTTGCCACGTTCCCGCAGACGAATCAGTAGTTTGTCAAGAAGGATTAGTTTTCCGCTGCTACGTATCAAATGCTATAAAAACAAGAAATACATATTACAAAAGCAGTTTACTTCAACACTAATAAGCACTGCAGGTGGTTAGACATTCTTTCAAAGTCTGTCTTCCTGTCTCCTGATGTGGGAGAAAACCAAAAACGTTTGACATTCCCTATAACATACATAGTTTAAAATACGCATACAATATATAGTCTCCTACAACTAAAAAAACACATTCAGGTAACAATAAGACAACACCTCTCTATATATTTACTGGTATGCAGTATTAACTGAACATTAATTTGATCCAATTTTAGTTTAGTTGATTCTTACTGAAAGCAACAGGACTACTAACCACTCACTAAAATAAATAAATAAATAGGATGCATTTCGCAGCTTCTGCTCATGAAGTAGAATCTTAATGTCTCATCAAAATATTAAATATCCTGGCCTCAAAACTAGAGCACCTAATTAGGCACAAATTCTTTCTTGCCAATTAAAAAGTAAACCAGTAAAACATCAGATTAAGCAAAAAAAATAAAAATTAAAGTTGACTTTCTCTTCTCTTACCACCTTTTGAAAAGAAATGGACACTGCTGCTTAATCCTGTAAGTATTTCTAAACAAATACTCAGGCAAAATAAAGTGAGAAGACTGTTGTTTGTGGAGCCTAACAGGCTTTAGGTGGGTTACAATGTTAAGGCTTCATGGTTCCTTTGGGAACAACTAGAAGAGAAAAGCAAATGTGGAATGTAATGTTTCAAACATTAGGCCTCTTTAGGTTGAGACAGAATTTTGGAGAATGCAAAATTTGGGGTTAGGTGCTTTTATTACTTATTCCAGAAGGGAGGAGGATGTGTTCATTCATAATTAAGAGCTAGCAAAACTTATTAAGGTGGACCAAAGAAGTAATTGTTAAAAGTCTGCAATTAATAGAAATAACGTTTGAGCAGTTCTTATATATCAGGTAGCTGTAGAGTGTGTCGAGTTGTAAATGAAACTTCCCTTAGCTTTAAGAAAGGCTTCATAATTCAAAATAGCTTGCAATCACAAATTGTCACTGCACAAACTAGCATTTTTGGGAAAAATATTTAAATTATCAACTTCATAACTTACAGGAAAAAAGATCTTTAGAAAAATTTTTATTGATATAATTGGTTCAATGATAAGAGTATTTTTATCTGTTGTGTTTCTCAACAGTTTTGGTTCAAATATTAGTTAACCTTTCCTAAAAACAAAAATCACAGCCCATCTCTGCTAACAATGATAATTGTTTTCATCTGGAACAACAACAACAACAACAACAAAAAATCAGACTTCAATGCTTGTTACCTTTATTTCATTTCACTTTGGTTGCTTGCAGGCATACAGAGAACAGTATCTGATTATAAAAAAAGCTTAAATCATTCTGCAGATTATTTTATGTTATCACATAGATTGCTGGTGTACCACTGCCAGTCACATGCAATTCCAGAACTAATAAATTGCCAGAATGCTATAAAATTATTGTGTGCGTATTACAGATATAAAACAGAACTTTTTTTCCCCAAATTAAAAACAAAGTAGCATTACCTGTAAGGCCTCCTGTTTATTATAGAATTCATTATCATCTGGTGGTTTAATGAGGTAGCAATGGTTACAACACTTCTTGAGTTCCATCATAATGTTCAGAAAGCCAGAGGTACTGCCTTTTGAGCCTTTACTAAGGGCTTTATAATTCCTTGTTAAAATCCACCTATGATGTAAGACATACTGTGTAAGTAACCATATGTGGAAGCAAGACAAGCTTTCAAAATACAAACAAATTAAAAAAAAAGCAGGTCCTAATAAAAACGTACAAATATGCCAAACAACAGAAGCAAAATGAACTGAGATTAGACCAATAAGCCTTTGCTTCACAGAATTTCACTGTTCTGAAATCCTAAAAAGGTGCTTGATTTTTACTGTTTTGCCCCAAATTCAAACTGTATTATGAAAACTATTAGACTTCAGTAATTTGCAGGTAGACATATCCTTAAAACAGTGAAATTTAAAAAGTTTTTACTTGTAATATTGCTTCTGTAATGCACTCATTTCCATCCTCAGAATTTGCTCAACTTTAGCAGGTAAAGACTTTTCTACATCTTTTTTAACTCTTCTCAGCAAAAATGGTTCAAGCTCTTTGTGAAGACTTGCATAACCATACTCTCTTCCTTTGCCATGCTCCTCTTCAAAATCTTCCCAGGAGGAAAATCTTCAATATAAAAGAAAATGAGTGTAAAATAGTGACATACTATGAATGACTCAAAGAAGCAATATTTAAGGAGAATGCTAGCACAAACACAAACAGTGTATAAGTATACCAAATGGATTTCTTCCCCACACCTCTCTGTTTAATTTAACCAATTTCTGAATTTTGGTCTCTCAAGAAATTTGAAATACTTTTTATGTAAACAGAAAAATCGATTTTCCCAAACACTTTTACAGAATGAAATTTAAAAATAAACTACTAAATTTTAATTTCTTCAGTGGAAACCCAACATTTTACTTTTTCTGCAAGGAAACACAGATAGATGGTTGCAGAAATTCATTATATTTATCAAGAGGAGCATGAAAAAATAGCCACATGGCTGGTGTGCAAGACAACAAGAGACTACTTCATGTACTTTTTGCACCTTGTATAGACTAGCTTAATAGTGACTATCCTCTGTCCTTATCAGACTAGGAGAATGGACTTTATGATCAATGAAGAATGTATACTAGAACACCGTGTCTTTGATTGCAAGGTTTTGAAGAAATCAATGCAATCTGTAGCTCAAAGGGAATGGAACATTGCTTGGCATTTACAAGCATTAGCACCAGCTCTCATTTATCCTAGGTACAAACAGAGGTCAGTAAAGAATAAGGTCAATACAGTAAGCCCACTGTATTTATAACAAATGGGAAAACCAGCCACCTGACTGAAATACAGGGTATCGGGCACCTTAGTACAAACTTGCTTTCACTAATAGTACTAACACAGAAAAGAAGATATCCCCAGTCTCATCCCACTTCCCCATAGTAAAGCTATACAGTTTTCGTCTTAGGTTAAGAGTTTTTTCTGGGTTCTGACCAATACATATCAATCCATCGTTCTTGTGGACTGCTATAATGGCAAAGTGACAACTACTTCTGGGTTATTCAGGAACAGGACCATGAAAAATATATACATCTACAATGCATAGAATATTTAAACTATCTTATAGTATTATTGTCTACCTCTACTGATTCTCAAATCACTACACTATTTCATAACAGGAAACTTGACAAAAAAAAATTAACAAGAATAATGTAAAACTCTTCCTTACTTTTCTGGCATGATGAAGTGCAACAAAGACCAAAGCTCTTTAAGGGAGTTTTGCAGAGGGGTTCCAGTAATAAGAAGCCGATGGTTAGACCTGAAGTCTATTAAAGTCTTGTACAGAAGAGAGTCATCATTTTTTAAACGATGAGCTTCGTCAACTCCTATGAATGCCCAATTCAGACCACCAAGGAATGACTTAAAGAAATAGAGAAGGGGAAGAACATTATACTATCTAATTTCTCACATCTTATAACCAAGACATAAATACTATCTTTTTTTTTATTTTATTTTAATAAAATATGGACAGCTATATATTTTTAATACTATTCGTGTCTTTTACATTAGCCAGGTTCAAAGAAAGGCTGTGGAATCATCCCAAGAAAGTATAAATCAAGTTTAAAGGGGGAAAAAAAGGCCAAAAGTCTGATCCACATTAATTTTCATGACAGAAAACAAAACAAAACACAACACTATTGACCTTTTCTCCCCAAACAAATGAAGTCAAAATGCTCTTCTCATTGACTATAAAAATTTCCATATGCTTTTAGAAGGACTAACAATAACTACCATCATGGAGATGCATACACATACTTCTGTATGCATAATAACGAAGAAAAATAATTTTGGATTTCAGAGTTCTGTATCACATATATTTGGGTTAGGGGCTGGGTTCTTTTACAGTTCTTTGATGACGCAAGGAAAGTAGAGCTCTTCAAGACGGAAGGAGATCTTTACAGTAATAAGAAGCTCAAGCAAACTGGAAGTGTTACCCACTTGATGAAATGGAAAAAGGCTGAAAGCCTCATCACACTTAAAGAAAGGCTCGAAGTGCTTAAAAAAGATACACTGTCTTATTTCCAAAAACAAAATCCATCACACGCCACATCCATTAAATGACTGAGAACCCAAATATGTGCAAGTCTAACAAGAGTTCTACACTGGACAAATGGTTTTATATCCCTGAAAAAGCAAGTGGAATTACCTTATCCTTCAGCAAAATTTCATATGTTGTCAGAAGTATGTTAAACTTTAGTCGTTTGGTCTGTGGATGCATCCATTCATGAGTTCTTATCTACAAAAAGAATTAAGTGAACATGAAGCTAGAGAAAAAAAGGTCTGGTTGATTGGGATGAATTTAAGCACTACGGCAATACAAATGTTTGAAGACATTCAACAATCTGATCACAAAACAGAAGCACAAAACACAAACTGAACTTCCACAAGAAGTTCACTTCTACACAAGACTGAACTTCCAAGCTGTTTAAGCACTTCAAAACCATTTTGTTAGCCTTCTGAATAAACAGCAAAGCATTTCTACAAAACATTTTTTACTTTAATAAAAAAAGATTACTAACTTTCAGAAGACAGATCAAGAAAACAAACCAAGAACCTTTCAGAAAATAAGTAAAGATCATGGATGGCTTGCATAAATATTAATTTTTATTTTATCCACCTAAATAATCATATGGCAAAAGACGATTTGTTTTCAAATGCAAGACTACATTATTAATCCTATTTATTATTAAGTAGGAAGGAAATCTTTCATGCACCTTTATACCAGATCATAATATGACCTTTCAATGTGCATCTTAAACCCATAATGTTTCAGCAAGTATTTATTCACTCCTAACCAAAATACTGGAAATTAGCAGAGGACAGGAATATGAAATGAATGTGGTTTACAAATAAGCTTTTCTATTGATGAAGGTAAATACTCACCATATTTCTGCTAGTTATATCTCCTAAGTAAACTACAGCATTCATCTGAGGAGCCCAAGTTTGAATCTCTCTTTGCCAAGATGTCAAAGTAGAAAGTGGCACAACCAGCAGGAAAGGCCCGTACAGTTGATGTTCATGAAATAGGTAGTTCAGAAAAGAAATTGTTTGTATTGTTTTACCCAGACCCATTTCATCTGCAAGAATACAACTATTCCCTCTAAA
>VXAA01006942.1:45418-74478 GCA_013399115.1 Anseranas semipalmata | reverse complement strand
AAAAAAAAGAATGAGGAAGGGAGGGGTGAAGAGGGAGGGAGGAAATGGACAAGAAGAAATTATTATTTATTTAGGTACCGTTTCCTTAAATTAACAAAAAGCTTGAAAGTATTCTTAAGGAGTCTATTTTAAAAGTGTAACACTAATATTGGCATTTTGGAAGATTTTGCTTTGGTTCTTTCAGTTTTGTAGTTTTAGTTATTTTTGTCTGATTGATTTTTAGAAATATGACTTAATCCCACACAGAAAGAAAAAGCAAAACAACAGAGCTTAACTATTTTTTGAGACCAAACATGTAATGATATGTTTTAGTATTACTTACAGCAAAACCAGTCCTCTTAGGACTCTAGTTTCACCTTACTGTAGGAAACCATCTAACGCCAATAAATATAGAAAAAACAATTTTCAAGTCTTACGAATACTTTAAATTTACAAACTATACTTACTTGCACCATGAATGAGCAAGCCAGTTCAATCCATTTAACTGATAATCTCTTAACTCCAAACTTTCATGTCCTCCAATGTAAGATGGCTGCTTCTTTAGTGCAACAAATCTTGGTCTCTGTTTTAGAACCTGTCAAAAGCAAACTGAGCATCAGTCTTACTACTGACTAAAATTACTAGAATGGCTTTCTATAGCAAATGCAGTAGTAGACAGCTGTTGGGTCACCAAGTATAGTCTTCACCACCAAAAACTAGGCCATATAAAAACAATGAGCAATATGAAAACAACAAGCAATTTGCAAGCTGAAGTTAGTTTGATTAGTGATCTAAATTCCACAATTGGAATGATGTTACTCATTCACAAAGTTTACTTTTGAAGCAAACTAAAATACTAAAGAAGCCCATATTTAATGCACAGGGGATTAGTATCTACAATAAGCTATTCTTAGTAGTAGATATTTGATGTACATATTACCACATAGCTATCATTATTACTATTTTGGAAACCTTCAAAAATATTTTGTAATATGTATCTTATCTCTCAATACATAAGAGACTTTCACATTTTTCACTTTTACCACTAATGTGGTAGTTTGGTTTGAACCTGAATGGCAGCTCTTAGCAGTTTATTCACTCCCCACCGTACCAGGATGGTAGAGAAAATTGAAATGGCAAGTGAGAAAAACTTGTGGATTGAGACAAAGGCAGTTTACTAGGTGAAGGAAAGAAAAAAGAAAATATAAAACAAAAATAAAAACAACAACAACAACAAAAAAACAGTCAATTGATGCAAACACACATGACCTCCAAGCAGCAGACCTGTAGGTCTCCAACCAGTGGCCACCATGGAACCTCTTATTCTCCCCCCCAAGTTTTAACGCCGAGCATGACATCACATGGTACAGGATATCTCTTTGGTCAGTTTGGGTCACCTGTTCCATCTTGACTATGTTCCCTTTCAAACACTTGCCCACCCCTAACCTACTTCTGGGTGGAGGAGGGGGAAGGGAGGGCACCGTGAGAAACAGAGGCCTCAACACTGTGCAAACATCGTTCAGCAACAGCCAAAACATTTATCCCTTTTCAACACTAGGAAGAATTTCTTTACTGTGAGGGTGGTCATACACTGGAACAGGCTTCTCAGCGAGGTGGTTGATGCCCCATGCCTGTCAGTGTTCAAGAAGCATTTGGATAATGCCCTCAATAATACACTTTAACTTTTGGTTAGCCTTAAAGTGGTCAGGCAGTTGGACTAGATGATCTTTGAAGGTCCCTTCCAACTGAACTATTCTATTCTATTCTAACTTTATCACAGTCAGAGCCAATACAACTTATTATTAATCAATTGCAATTACATACTCACCTTGCAGTCCTTAAAGGGAGTGGTCTTGGATTGATTTCTGCTAAAGTACTCATCAATGCGTGCCTGAAACTTTTTGGCAATGAGAGCACCATCTTCCCAGCTACATTCTGAATAAGGTAGACCCTGCCATTTGCAATAGTAGTCTGGATAACCAGCTGCTGACTTTTGATTTGAATGAGCTGCAGAAATGCATTAGAGATACAAAATGAATATTTTACTTCTGTATTTTAAGAATACACTCATTTTAGGTGGTAAGACCACATAAATTAGCTTCACAGCATAGGCAGTATGACAACTTCTCTTTACCCAAAATTTTGTTTTGGATTAAAAAATAAATTAGTGATATTCCAAATTTTTAACTACAAATGTAACACATAAGCAATGAACATACAATATTCTCAACACTGCTTTCTGTCTGCAGGTTTGTAACATACCAATTATTCTTTCCACTATCTGGTACTGTTTATGTAGATCATCTGTAAGCTCCTGCTGGCAGTTATAATATTCCACATCTTCTGGAGAAGCATTTTTCAGCCTGCAACAGGAATTTATTTACAGAACTTACTACATTGTGTAGTTCTAAAACTAAGAAAATCTAGCAACTCTAAACCTCTGAGTGTAACCATCACAGGAATGCTGCTTTGAGAGTTTCTTTGAAAGGGGCTACAACTCAAAACATTCCTACTACAGAAATGTTGCCTCTGGCCTAGGTGCCTCATCAGCACAAGTCTTAAGAGGAGCGGCTGAGGGAGCTGGGGTTCCTTAGTCTGGAGAAGAGGAGGCTCAGGGGAGACCTCATTGCACTCTACAACTTCCTGAAGGGAGGTTGTGATGAGGTGGGGGTTGGCCTCTTCTCTCAGATAACTAATGATAGGACTCGAGGAAATGGCCACAAGTTGCGCCTGGGGAGATTTAGGTTAGATATCAGGAAAAACTTTTTCTCTCAAAGAGTAGTCAGGCACTGGAACAGCCTGCCCAGGGAGGTGGGGTGGAGTCACCGTCCCTCACGGTGTTCAAGAACCGCCTGGACAAGGTGCTATGAGATATGATTTAGTAGCTTAGTGGGTAGTATTGGTGATAGGGTGACAGTTGGACTAGATGATCTTGTAGGCCCTTTCCAACCTTGTGTTTCTATGATTCTATGATTAATCACTGAGGATGCTTATCAAAAGACACAATTACTATCAGCTACACCTGGTACTAATAACGCAGATAATTCAGAATAGCTGTTCTCAACAGCAAGTAGCATACTTTATAGGGTATTTTCATGGAACGGTATTGAGGGTAGCTTACTCTTTAAGAATCCATCTTACTCAAAGTCGCTGAAAATCCCACCAGTGTTTGTTGAGTATATCAAACATATTAATAAAATTGAACACCAGAAAGATGACACTGAAATGTATGGATTTCTTCAGTTCTTGGTTCCCAGGCTTGAACAGAGATTCAAGCCAAAAAATTAAATTCTTAAAAACAATATGAAATGGCTAAGGCACCAAGAAAACATTAATCTCTGGTGCAAAATTCCTACATAACTCTGGTCAAAGTTTAATGACAAAATTATTATTGTTATTATTATATTATTATTAAACATTACTCATCTTGTTAAAACTTAATTTATAACAGATACATTAAAATCAGGTTCAGAAGATTATCTTATGGGATCGTGTCAGGAAGGCTTCAGCTTTCGAAGTTTTTGTCTTCCTGTTGTACAGACACTTGAAACCTTGCCCTCACAAAGAGGTAACAAGTCCCAGAAACATAACTTTTGTTATGAAACATCCACATTGTTACAAAATAAATAACACAGAAGTACTCATAAAAATACTCACCATCGTTTCGTTTCCTGATCCTTTTTCTTGTAGTTGTCCAGTTTCTTCATTCCTTTAACATTTTGTTGCTTCAGTGTTTCCTCAGTTTCCCAAGTATTATGGATGTGTGACCAGCCTTTCCATTTAATAAGATACTGTATTTCTCCGGGCTCCTTTGACTTTTCAAATCCAGCATTTGGGTCACCATCTGCCTCAACTGCATAGATGGTGGTTGCAGCACCAGTGGCTGAGGAAGAAACCATATCATAATCCTTAATTAAGTGTGCACTGTCATAAATTAACCAGTAAGAAATGCAGTGTAGACAGCAATTAGTGATACTTTTATATGAGCATGTAACTGGACTAATATCTACAGGTCTCATGTTATTACATTTATTTGAACAATTATGTAGATATGTTAATACACGCACAGTAGTCAAAAGAGAATCAAAAAAGCAATCAAAACGTCTGTATCTAACCTATATCTAATCTTTTCTCATGAGAATTTTCTTTGAATTCCTACTCAAATCAAAGTGATTGCCAGGGAACGCTCCACTAACACTATTTGTTGTCTGCTCTACTACATTATTGCCATCACTGAACATATAAAAGACATCTGATATTATGCTTGAGACATCAGTAACCTACTGCTAAGGATGCTACAAATCTATTTCTCCCTAAACGTGTTCTAGTACATTTTCTGGCTTTGGAATCTTACCTGGGAAAAATATTAATTAAGTACGGACTGTATCACAACTGAAGCATCCTAGCAGCAGGGAACAGGCTCATTTCTGTGAGGACAGCCAAGTAAGGAAATGAGCCCAGCAAGCTGCAGGGTCCAGAAAAAGCAACAGAGAGTGGCAACAGCAATATAAAGCACAAGCAGCAACAGCATCTGGGCAGGTAGAATTTAAGAAGCTTAGTGCAGAAGACTCTGAGCACAGCAGGGACACTGTGCACTCCTGCATTGGGGCAGGATATGCTAGAATTTAGGACAGCATGGAAGAAAAAAGTTGAGAGGAAAGAATGCAAACTCTGAGACAGGTCAGAAACTTTAGTGACTGGATAAACCTAATGGAGAAAGGAAGCTCTGAACTGCAAATGGTCCAGCTTTTTCTTATGTATATTTATATATATAATTAGAACTCTAATTTGCAGGCTCAAACTCATAAAGCAGAATTGCAGGACAATGCATGACAGCAATTGCTGGAAACATGATATGCCTACCACCCTTCATAAAAATACTTTTAGAAGTTCACATGCGGGTGAACCGTTGGAATTTTACATGTATTTTGTAGCAATTCCATGGATTGCACCGTATTGAGACAATTTGTACAGCAATAACTGAAATCACAGTCTCAGTGGTTCAGCCTTCCCAACACAATCTTTCAGAGCTCAAGTTACTGGTAAGCAGTCCTATCTATCTAGTCCAATTTCTCCACTCCACTGCATACAATTCATAAGGATCCAGTATCGCTGAACTGTACAAACAGTGTCATAACAATATGATATGCACTGATGCAATAGGGAGCTATCCTCTATTTATTTTTTTTTCTTTCTACTTAGACCTTCTTCTACATTTTGCTTTGAAATGCTTAGAAGAGAATGGCTTTAAAAAGGAACATCCTTATGAATACGTAAAACAAAACAAGATGACTCTCTGGTAATTTTAAAGTTATTACTGTTTACAAACATCATAGACCTACAGCTGAGAATGCTGAAGTTGCACCACAATGCACTCCAGTATCTTAAGAACACTGTTAAAAATTACCTCCTTTCCGGCCAATTCGACTATCCATAAACTTTTCTATAGTTTCAAATTCATCTTCTTCAGTTTGTGGGACATCTTCTCCACAAACTTCCAGCAAATCATCAGAATCTGTCTTGGTTTCTTCAGCTTCTTTGTAACTAATGTTCACTGTTGCCTGGCGACGAGATCCTCTCTTATCATAATCCTCCTCCTCATCATCCTCCTCCTCTGATGAATCAAGTTGCCTCTTTTTCTGTCCTGCACTCTTTTTCCCACTTTTTGGCTTAATTCTTGAAGACAATAAGATAAAACATCACAATGGTGTATCAACGTGGACAACCAAAAGTTTTCTCTGATGCTTTCTGAATACATGCATTTCTTGAATGCCCGGTTACACCACTTTCAGTTACAGCAGACAGGAAAAGGCATTCAGTACAAAGTACTGGTATCAGTAGTATCTTTTGTAGCTTTAAAAAAAATTATTATTTTTAAAATAAATATTAATGTTTTCATTTGCATATATAGTAGCAGTACAATACTCAATTGCTTGTTAGAAATAGTACCAAGAGTATCAAAATACAAGACTTCTCACCTGCTTGGAGGTTTCCGGCTTTTGACCTTGTTTTTTGGCTCATAGTCAGACTCACTCTCTTCACAACTGCTTTTATCCCCGTCTTCCTCTGATTCAGAATCAGAACCAGTTCCCGATACTGACCCTGACCCCGACATTTGCCAGTCTTCACTGTACAATTGAAAAGACAAAAGAGTAACTCACATTGTTTTTTCTTTTTTTTTTTTAATCAGGTATTCATCCATGGGTATCTGTTGTAATTTAAGCATTCTTCACAGAAATAAAAATGTTGTAACAGTTATTTTAGCTGATGGACAGAAAGTTGTCATCATTGAGTAAATAAAAATTATTGTCATCAATGATAAGCGAAAATGCCCAATGGCTTCAAAGGGAGTTGAACTAAGTTTTCTACTATTAAGAAGTAGAGGTAAAATCTAAAACAGAACAAAAATCTGGATTTCTATATAAATTTCAGCTTGAAGTAATGAGTTAAGACTGATGTTAAAAAAATAAAGAACTCAACAAGTCTAACTAGAAGGATACATGTTTATCAGAACTTACACATGCTAAAATCATAAAATGTTGTCATGTTACATTCTGGAGAGTCCTGTATTTTCTAATACCTATGTTCCCTGTGCCTCATGTGAAGAATCAGCAGCTTTGGCACAGGAACCAAAAGATAATTCAGAAGCCGATTCGAGAAACACGCCGAAAGATTTGAACTGTAGCACCTGTGAGAGGCATTGGCTCCCAAAAGCTCCCACTGAGTTCCCAAATCGGAGTGTCACAACCAGTCAACATACTATGAATAAGCCTCTTGTGACTGAGCAGCAGAATCTCCTTGCTTTTGCTTAGCTGTGATTTACTTTGCAACAGAAAAGATGTACCCACTGATGAAGGGTATCTTGCTTCAGACTCTAACTGTATGCAGGCAAATTTAATCTTAACAGCTTCATGGAAAAGAAAAAAAAAAAACTCTGGTATGCATTATTTTAAAGGTTTAGCAACCTTTCAACACCATCTAACATCATATTTAGGCTTCTTTGACTAAGGTGCTAGAGCAGTACTAATGTTCATCAAAGTTGGAATATTACCAAAAAATCTCATACTTAAATTTCCAATCAGGAAGCCTAGGAATTAGTGCTTTGACCTCTCTCTCTCTCTTAAATATGCATTGGGTCCTGGCAGTAATTACATTCCCACTGTCCCGGTCATCCAAGACATACGCATATCAGCATATGGTACAGATGGTACATGAATAGTAGCAAAGAGTCACAACTTACTATACTTCTTCTGCAAGCAGCAAATTAAAAAAAAAAAAAATAATCCAAAACCTGCATCTATTTGGAAATATAGACAACAGATATAAAGCACCATCCTCTAAGGCTTGATCATGTAACAAGTTATATATTGAGAAATCTCTGATCTGCATATCCGATAGCAACTGCAGCCATACTTGTTCAGAAGAATCATAAGGCAAAATCCAAGCACTGGATATATAAGGTGATTTGGTTACTGGTTCCTAAACTTAAATATATTTCTTGTAATGGAGGATGTTATTAGGTGCAATCAAATTTTTAAGTAACAGAAGACAGTGAATAACAACTCATCATTAGAAAAGTAAAGTTTTGCATGGTTAATTTTTTTTTCTGCCAATTTTTTTTTTCAACTACCATTTCTTGAAGATGATATACCAGCAACCCTGAGAATTGTAATAATTTATTAACTGCGAGAACAGGAATAATAGAACCGTTCAATTTCTACACAGCATTCATAAAACACACAGGTCACTATGCCTATTCATTTCTTATTGCCACTATGACATGGTATAATCCTTCTCATTAACTTTCATCTACCACTTAAAAGCAGCTCACTTTCAATGAAACTTTCTTTTCTAGTCAATAGAGCTAATTACTGTCAGAATGATAACAAATTTAAAACATTTCAGAGGAAAAAAAAAAAAAACAAGAAAAAATTAGCACTAATTAGGAGATTCCAACTTACATTTTATGAGACAACCTACTTAAGTAGTTTCCAATTTCTAGAAGAACTTTTAGGGAGGTCCTTCAGATCAAAAGTACATTTCAACAAAGAATTGTAAAAATAAAAGCACTAATGAATGTTTTTGAACAATGCTGCAGACACTTTTGCTCAGAAAAGAATATGATATAGATATTCCTTTAAAAGTTTATTTTAAAATATTCAAAAATGTCAATCAAAATTGAGAAACAGAAGAACAAGATGACTTAAAAAGAGAACTTAAGCATTTTCAATGTGGAAAATGAGGCATCAGTTATGAGTATATGTCACTATGACAAACAATTATGTGATATTACTTATGAAAATATCTTACTCTTTATGTTTTTTCTTCTTAGTTTCACTGGATGAGTCATCGGCAGAATCTTCACTACTAGATGAGTCCTGCAGATGAAGAAAAAAATATACCATTCATTACAACAAAAAGAATGAAATACTTCTAGTATTCAGCTCCCACATTCAAATTGCCATCATATTATTCATCTTTTACTCTCTTCATCACCCACAGGGTTGTCATTAATATAGAATGAGATAAGGACCACTGTTGTTTTTGTATCTAACTATCTATGAATGCATTGTGCCAGCAGAACTCTAGGGAACATCACAAAAAAGAAAAAAAAAATCTGTCTTAAAAAATAACTATTGTGTCTACATAAAATAAAGTCATGCCTTAAGATGCTCCAAGTTAATCAAGATGATGGTTCTACCAAAAACTAATAAAACCTCTTGACCTTCAAGAGCTCTCCCACCTTCCGTATTCTTTCCCATTTAAACACCTGTTTGAAGAACATTTTGAGAATATCATGTTTGTTCTTCTCTTTACTCTCAGAAAAAGAACATTCTTAAAATTAGATTTTCCAAAAACCCCTCTCACAGAGATTAAGTTTAGATCATTTTTATCCTGAAAAGCAGCTTTCAGAAAGAGGCTACTTAGCAACAGCTGTAAATTAATGTTTTATTGATAAAGTTTTGATAATGTTTTATTGATAATGTTTTATTAAGTTTTAACAATGAGTTGCTAAACCAGACAAAAACACATCCAGTCAAATAAGTGTGACCACAGTGTATAATTTTTCTAATGGAGAAAAACATGCTTTCTAAGTACCATTTCACAGTCACTAGTCTTCTCAGAAGATACTGCTACTGCACAAAGTCAAGTTTAGCCAATGGGTTAGGTCTTAAAATATCTACAGCTTGGGTGTGGTTTTTAAAATACAAAAATTCTTTTGTAGTAACTGTAAAAAAAAAAAAAAAACTTGCAAAAATGTAGTTTTATACTCCATACAGTGTTTTTGAAAACCACAGCAGCTACATTTCCACAGAAAGAACACTTAAACAATCTTCTAGCACTTTTTACTGCCTTTAAGAAACTCAAGAGGCTAAAAATACTATGCAAAGCAGTACCACGTGGCTTGAAAATTTTGTCCATACATCACAGAATATCTACCTGAAAATATCCATAATCTAGGCTGCTATAATTTTGGCACAACACATCTGAAAATAAGTAACTAGAACTATTTTTACCTTTCCTTATAAAAATGTCAGTTATTTGAACATTACATTGTAAAAAAAAAAAAAAAAAAAAACACTAATGTATGTTATTCACCTCTTCTGAAACACTGTCTGATGATGCTGCCTTTTGTTGTTGCTGTTGCTTCTTGAGCACTGCTGATCTCTGTACAGCAAGTATACTTGGACTGGACTTCCAAAACTGAGTAGGAATTGAGATTTAAGAGTCAGTCAAACATACTGAAACTCAACTTAAGACGAACAGCATCCCTATTAAGACTAATCTCAATTTTATCAATATGATTGGTATCACTACAAAATGCTGCATGCACTAATAATATCAGATAGCATTTTACAGCAGTAAGATTTCCTCAAAACAGAATATTATGTAAGAATTGTTGGGGCAGTTTCTCCAGCAAGTTTAACAATAGTTATGAAGGCACTGTCAATGTAAAATATTTATAAAGTAAAATTTTAAACTGATCCAGATAAATCTGTTCAGGCCACTTACCTGACATGTTTTTGTTTTATATGGGGATAGTGAAGTACATGAACAAAAATATAAAAGACAATCCATAACAGTCTTTGAAGTTTATGACAACTAATATATTATTGCCTTTCACATGTAGATAGTCTATCACCCAAACAAATCCATATAACAGATGAGAGCGCAGGTAATTTTGGCCCACTGGATTTAGGAGATTTATGAACACCACTTTTTCCTAAACTTAGCAAACTTTTTGATACAAAAAGCCAGCTGTATGTAAGCTTGAAATTTTCGTACCATTATTTAGTGATACAAGGAAACTAAGTATTACAGAAACAATGTAAAAATAGCATTTCAGAGATAGCAACATTTTATCTGTCTTTGCCTTTGGTAAATTCAAGTAAATTAGTGCTTCTGCATGACAAAATTTACGCAATCAACTCTAACTCAAAGTACCTACATAAGTGAGAACTTAAGAACATCAATTCAAGTACTCATCCACGAGAAACTCAGACCAATGTTAAGACAGCTAAGTACATGCATTCATTAACCAATCAAGTTAAATTCTAAACATTTTTTTTTAAATGAAAATATCTTTGAAACCAACTGTGCAGAATGATGTTTTTTTCCCCACATAGACTTCATTTGTATATTTTGCTTTACCTCAGTTCCATCAACTTTTGGCGGTTTAGCTTGAACTTTTTTCTTCTCTCTAGATGTGTCAGACTCCGATTCTGATTGACTGCCTGACTCTGAACCAGAGTCAGAGTCACTGCTCCCTGACTGGCTGCTACTTCCATCGCTGCTGCTTCCAGAGCTTGAACCAGATCCAGAACCTGATGCTGACCCAGAATCATCATCTGATCGGCTGCAATTAGAAGTTAGTGGGATATTACACAATGGCTAAGGTATTGAAAAACAAGTTACCTTGGTTTCACCTATGGATCAACTATTACGTTAGCCCAAATACACGGGTAGCACACAGATGTACACAGTTGATTAAATAAATTGAGATTAGAATAAAGGTCAAAATAAATAAGAAACAAGAATTCGGTGTTTAATTAGATACTTTCTGTGGAGCCTAAAAAGTGAAAGGATAAAACAAGAATGTTCAAATTAATATGGACAGTCAAACAAGAGAAATATAGGTGGTACAAATGTTTCTCACCCCTACACACTTTCCACCCCCACCCCCAAAAATTGCTTGTTTAGATCTATCAAACTCCATATATATACCTTTTAACAGTAAGATTACTCCACAGATCTTTACCAGTCCAACTAAAATATAAAAGACTCTTCAATTTTCATAGATCAGCAGCACCTCTTTTTATTTTTTTCTTTATTTATGTATTTATTTTAAGGAGCACACATCTCTTTAAAGCAAACGTTATGCAGACTATCTTGTTAAAAATAACAACAGTAAAATTCCTCATGCAGACAAACTCTAAATTTGTCACTGACTGTAAGATTTGTACCGAGGCACCTTCCTTGGCATATTTTTGAGCTGCCAGATTATTCCACCTGTACATCCACTTTACACCAGACTTAACATACTTCAAAAGAATAATATTTAAAGTTAAATGCTTATTTTATGACCATTCAAAAACAGAAATATTTGGTTTTCTAAAACAACTTCATGAAGGTGTCAGCTAAAATTTTAATCGGGTTAATACTACCGTGTTTCAAAGACATCACAGGGAAAAACACTGTAATCACACCACCACAGAGAAAATTACTTCATATTATGTATACATTGACTGCAAATATTGGAAAAGCACAGTAAGGACAGTGCCAAAATCCAAAATGATAAAAGCTAGTATCAAGATCTACCCTACCTCTGTCAGCATAATTCATCTAGCTGACAGTCAGCTGGGGATGGGTGTACCTCAAACAGCCACCTGCACCTATCTGCTTTGAAAAAAAGAAACAGTCCATGGTGAAGCTTCCTGGTTCTGAAGAGGATATGGAGAAACACATGGCTTCTGGGTTTCCTCACACTTGCGGAGAGGAAAATTAGGAAGTAAGAAGGTTGATCCCGAACTCCCCATTTCTATCACAGAAAGCTTATTTCTAGGATGGCACTATAATGCTAACCTGACCTTCAAAATAAAGCAAAGCTCCCACTACAGCCCATGACCAGAGTTTAAACTGTTTACCAGAAATTAAGGGCAGTCCACCATGATTTACTGAAGAGATTTTAAATAGAATAGTGTTCTTGTACACCAATATTACCTTACCTTTAATGCCATGTAAATTACTTTAAATTACAGTATTGCAAGCATGCTATTTTATTACAGATTTCTGCAGCTTTGTATCCCGGACCTGTTCAAATGGGTCCAGAGGAAAGCCATGAGGATGACCAGAGGGCTGGAGCACCTCTACTGTGAAGACAGGCCGAGGGAGTTGGGGCTGTTCAGCCTGGAGATGAGAAGGCTCCGGGGAGACCTTACAGTGGCCTTCCAGTGCCTAAAAGGGGGCCTACAGGAAAGATGGGGAGGGACTCTTTGTCAGGGAGTGTAGTGATAGGACAAGGAGTAATGGTTTTAAACTAAAAAAGGGGAGATTTAAATTCGACATTAGGAGGAAATTCTTTACTCAGAGGGTGGTGAGGCACTGGAACAGGTTGCCCAGAGAAGCTGTGGATGCCCCATCCCTGGAGATGTTCGAGGCCAGGTTGGATGGGGCCCTGGGCAACCTGATCTAGAGGAAGGAGTCCCTGCCCATGGCAGGGGGGTTGGAACCAGATGGTCTTTAAGGTCCCTTCCAACCCAAACCATTCTGTGACTATATGATTATAAAACAACAGCATTTCTCAGCATAGTGAAGTGCTGTAAGTACACATCATGAGGACTGAGGAAGTTAGCACTAACTACAAATGAAAAGAAATGGAAGAAAACAGAGCAAGAAGCCCTGAGACACAAGTAAATATCAGACAGACAAGTACATGACAAAGAACCATCAAAGATGTGCATATGCTACAAAATCTTGGAGGAGAGGAAGGAAATCAAATACCTCCATGCAGGACAAAGCTCGCTCACAGTTTTCACACAGAGGGCAATAATAAAAGATGTGAAAGACTGAGCCACAAGGATGGCAATTAAGTTAGCTTTCCTAACAATGGTAAAATATTTCCTACATACTAATTAATACAGTGCTAACCACAGGTTCAAGTGCACATAGAGCCAAAGGCGATCAAAATAAGGTATCCCTATTCTAAGGTAGCACGGTGGAAATTGATATTGGAATAAGCTATCTTGGGCCAAACAACCTGCCAAGATTACAAAAAACATGTAATCCCACTACAGGATAGAACAATAGAGAGGTCAAAGGAAAAATGTATTTCCAGTTGATTTAAATAAGTAAGGAAGAATCATGTGAGTCAGATTCACAGTTGATGGGAAATTTTAAGCAGTTTGATATTCTTAATGGTAAGTACGTGGTAAGTTGAAAAACAAAGGGACTGTGAGAAAAAAAAAAAAGTCCCACAGATACTGCTAGTTGTTTTGGAGTTGGATATAAAAAGAAAAAAAACAACAACTAATTCCAAATCATTTTCCTTATGAAGAGATAAACTAGCTACCATCTAAGCTCTCCGTTAAGTTATATGAACCCGTCAACAGGTTCAATGCTTAATATTGATTCATAGACACATAGACTCCTTATCTTGCCAACAATACCTCTCAACAGAGCTGTCTGAGAATGAATACCCACCAGGCTTAGTAGCAGAACCAGCAGAGTAAGAGCTCTCATAAACCCTGCTTCTCACAAAAATTGGACTGATTTTGACAAAAGCAACCAAATGTGACTCAGCTGCATAGTAACTAATAGTAACACCCGATGAGCGAAAATCTTGAAGTTAATATTCAACCCATTTACTAATAAATGCAAGATAACAAAACAAATTGGCAGCTTAGAACAAAAGGATGGGTAAAGGAAGAAAGGAGGTTACAAGAAAGAAGAATAAATAATAAGGTTCATTGCAACTGATTTAGAGCTGCCCTAATGATACGGTATATGAAGGATGATGCAGGATCACTACTGTAGACTAACAGCTCATTGGTACATAGAACAGAGAAAAAACAGAAAGATAAAATTTAAAGGCTGTAGCATCCACAGTATCTTACTAAACACAGTGGGATAAGAAAGCTAAGTCAGTACAATAAGGAGATGGGAAAAGACAAAGCGAGTAGCAGCAAGTAATTTTTGAACTAGGGAAAAGATTGCAATTTACTATTTTTAAACAATAATGACTTGCTAAAGCATTTATCAAATCTTAAGATGGTATGGCAGTATTCATACGCGTTTGAAAAAAGATTTGAATTAACTAGTAAAAAGCCCTATGGTAGTTCTTGCACATAAGACATGGGTATAACGAGCAGAGCTTCAGAGGTTACTTCAACACTAGTCATCCAAAATAATGCAGATGTGTAAAGCTACACTAGAATATACCCCCTCACATGCACCACATATTCCCAGATGTCTTGATACACCTACAGCACATACAAAAAATGGGTCAGGTGAATAGATGTGACTTTTTTTTCTACTGATGTGCAGAGAACTTACTTGTCTACTAGCCACAGGACAAGTGTTAAGGGGTAGGCTCTGAAGACTACCAATACACGTTTATTTCATCATGTACTCTCACTGCAAAAATCATCCATTTCAACCCTGAGCTTCAGTATAATGTTGATTTAGAGGTGCAACCTCTACAAAGACAGTACGATAACCCCAAACCATAAAATATTCTTTTGCAAAAGCAGTAGGGAATGGGATAATGCATGAGTAAGTTCTGCATAAGCAGAACTGCATATGAAATGAAGATAAACCATGCTGGCACCATGCTATCAAAACATAACTAGTGGCACACTAAGGCACTGGTCTCCAAAATGGGGCATGCACAACCCAGGGGGTGCTCAAGACAATCCACAGGAACACAAGAAGAAAATATTGCAACTTCTATTTATATTTATTTTTAATCTAATGAAAAAAAAAAAAAAAGAAATTATTTAACCTTTACAAATATTTAATACATAGATTGACACTGGCGACCTCACTGAGTCTGTATGTCAGAGGGTCACACACACTGGGTGAGGTGTCCTGGGGAAGAATATGCGCTCCACAATGCAGAGGGATGGCAGAGGTGGCCCTCACTTGTTCATTCGCCTTCAGTGTATTGCAACATGCTGCAGTTTGTGTGTGCCTGGTTAAGTGGATTTATGGATTACATTGCATAGTTCCAACCACAACAAGCCTTACAAAATGGAGAAGTGACTTAAAAAGATTCTTGCAAAGAAATCATGGACTGACAATAATACCGTGAGCACAAGTGAACAAGAAGAAAATGGCAGAGCCAACACTTCTGTTAGCCACATTGCAAGGTAAAAAAAAAAAAAACAATCACAATCTAAAATCAGATCTGGGAAAAAGTTGGCCAAAATCAAAAATAATAATTAACAAGAAAACTATCTGAAATACATATTTACTTCCACTATCATTAACAACGAACTTCACCCTAAGTGTATACTGTGTCTTGAGATACTACCTCATGATACTAGAAAGCCATCACAATTAGCAAGACATTTAAAAACTAACCATCCAGAACATGAAGACAAATCTCTGTAACTTTTTCAGTGATTTTTCAAATCATGCGATACAAGGGGTCTGCACGGGACAAAGCCCTGGAGGGAAGAGGGGCCAGGCTGGATGGGGCTTTGGGTAACCTGGTCTAGTGGAAGGTGTCCCTGCCCATGGCAGGGGGGTTGGAACCAGATGGTCTTTAAGGTCCCTTCCAACCCAAACCATTCTATGATTCTAGGATTCTATATTCAACGCAGTACTTTACAAAATTTCACTAAATCTAATAATAAACATTTAGAAGCCTTTTTTGAGGTTCCTTACTTAACAGTGAAATACTAAAAACCACAGGGTATTGGGTCATTTACTTCCTGCTGCTGTAAAAATTGCTGAAATAATGCACAGAAAACAATACGGTGACAAGTAAAATGCATTCCTTTGTCAGTAGATACTGTTGAAAGATGCATAAATATTACTGAAGATTTGAAGATGCGAGCATTAGAACAATGTATGCAGTGTGCAAATTTGCTAGATGTTTGGATGAAAGTACAGATGTTTCTAACACCTCATCTCATGGTATTTACTAGATTCTGTTTCAATGATGAAATACATGAAGAACTACTTTTTTTGAGAACTACTAAAGGAAAGATGTACCAGAGAAGATATATTCTCCACAGTAAATGACTTCTTTAATAAAAACAGTATTTTATGTGCAAAACTGCAAATGTAATCACTGATGGAGTAGCTGCTTTGACTGGAATAAAATAAGGATTCTGGGTAAGGGTTACAGAGAACACCACATATGGAAATCATCCTCTGCACCCATCACAGGCAAGCAATTGCAGCAAAGAATTTGGAGCTAGAAGTGCACAAAGTGCTGAAGGATGTCATTCACATGGTTAATCTAATCAAAACAAGACCTTAGATAGTAGAATTTTTACAATACTTTGTAACGACATGGGAAGTGACCAGAAAAATCTTATGTATCACAGAAAGGTTCACGAGCTCATGGCAAAGTTCTTAAATGTTGATGAACTTAGATTAGGTTGTTTGCTTTATAACAAGTAGTCACCAGTAGTATTGTAACTAGCAAATATTTTTGAAGAACTTAACACTTCATGTATCCCTTCAACGTAAAGGTGAAATTCTGACAGTAAGTGAAAAAGCAACTGCTTTTCAAAAGAAACCCATGCTATGGACAGAGCATTTTGAAAACAGATGTGTGGAAATGTTTCCATTGTTATGTGATGGTATACTGGGATGCACTAGGAAGAGTGTTGGTAGCAGGTCGAGAGAGGTTATCTTTCCACTCTACTCAGCCCTGGTGAGGCCACAGCTGGAGTGTGGTGTCCAGTTCTGGGCTCCCCAGTACAAGAGGGACATGGAGCTCCTGGAGCGGGCCCAGTGGAGGGCTACCAAGATGATATGGGGACTGAAGCATCCCTCTTATGAAGACTGAGAGAGGATCTTATCAATGTATACAAATATCTGAAGGGAGGGTGTCAAGAGGATGGGGCCAGACTCTTTTCAGTGGTGCCCAGCAATAGGCACAAACTGAAACACAGGAAGTTCCGGCTGAATATGAGGAAAATCTTTGCTGTGAGGGTGACAGAGCACTGGAACAGGCTGCCCAGAGAGGTTGTGGAGTCTCCTTCTCTGGAGATATTCAAAACCCTCCTGGATGCCATCCTGTGCAATGTGCTCTCGGTGACCCTGCTTGGCAGGGGGGGTGGACCAGATGATCTCCAGAGGTTCCTTCCAACCTCAACCAGTCTGTGGTTCTGTGAGTTTATTGCCAGAAGCGATGCTCATCACCTACAAAAATTATCGTATCTGTACACTTAAACTTAGAAACAGAAATTTATAACCTGTTGAAAAATCTTACAAGGAGTTTCAGTGGGTTTTGAGCCCATTTGTTAAAAATATGCAATACCTTCTGATTAATTTGCAAGAAGGGATTGACACTGGGGCAGATGGAAATTTACTAGACAAATTTCAAGAAAAAACTTTGCATAATTAGTGGATGGCATTGAAGGTGTGTATCAAGACTTAGTAGATGTAGCCAATGATGCATTTCTTCAATTTAGATCTACATATCTTTGTGAATTATCTTTATCATCTACGGCAGCCATTAAAACTAAGTGTTAAACTGACCTTAGAACCAAACCAGGCCTTTGAATCACCATACCACAAAGCATTAAATCAAGATTTTCAATATTTTCAAAAATAATGAAGAATATTATTTTTTTACTGAGAGCAAGGAGACTTTTTGTACCATTAATAAAGCAAAATATTCTTAAAACATTATTTTATCTTTATCTCATCTTTTTTAATTTCTATATTTTGTGTGCTTTATAATGTGCATGTAAGTGCAGCAGCATGTGTACATTCATTTATAAATAATATACATGCATTGGAGGTGTTTGTTTAAAAAAAATCTTTATTCATAGCAGTGTACAAACAAAATGTTTAGAGACTACAGCACTAAGAGGTTTAAAGAAAAAAAAACATAAAAGAGAGGCCTCTCTTTCTCCCTAACATGGACACTTTAAGCAAGCCTTGGCTATTACATATGAACATAAATCTGTAATCCTTTTCATGGGATTACCAATGACCCTCTACTACATGAGCAGTAACTCGGATTAAATCCTAGTACGCTAGATGCTAACTGAAGAAGGAAAGATAGATTTATTTAAGAAAAGGCACACCCACTTAAACACATTCATGGATTAAAGAAGTTACATCTATCGTCTCCTCGATTGTAATCAGGGAACTCAGGAAGAGGGAATTTAAAAATTTCTCTTGAAATGTTCCTACCTTGAGTCAGAATTTCAGCAATTTTCACACAATTTGAACAATTATATTAGCAGTACTATGAGCTACTGTACCTTGAAATCACATTCTCATTCCTCACCAATACATTCAGCTGTTGGTGAGGGTTCTACAAGAACAAGTTTTGCTGACGTCTCTATTGCTGCCTTCTCCAAACTTCCCCCAGCAGAGCACCCTCAGGGGTGTCAGCAGAGGAAACAGATTCAGGTTTTAAAAACCTATCAACTTAAAGGGCTGATGAAGCAGTGGAATAAGCAAACAGGAGTGAACAGGTAGGTATTTCTTAAGACTGCTGTCCTGAAACCAAAATATAAAACGGTGCGAATCAGTACAGAATTTACAAAAACTAAATAGATTTCAAGTGAAAAAGGCTCTTTTGGTAGTTTTCAATTTCAATACACATACAATTCCACACTGCATCATCACAAACTGCAGCTGCTTTTCCAAGTGCCTAAAATGCTGTACAGTCTAATCCTTCTCCCCTTTCTCCACAGAAAGGATCGCTAAATTTAGAGGGTTTGTATGCCAGAGCTTTTAAAAATGTAATTGTCAGAGGTTTTGAGGTTCACAGGAAAAGACATACAGGATACAGAAGTTTCATACAGATTCTTAGTAACTCTGGTGTAATTTTCTTGATTCACTGACATGGATGCCCTTACAGCCAGTTGTAACAGGGCAAAAAACAAGCATAATCGACTTGAGAGAAATTTACGTGCTTTTGAGAACTTTGAGAAGACAAGCAATCTCTCACTGCAACCTGTATCAGCAGAAACAGTTTAATCTTTCTTGAAATGGAAAAGGAAGGGAGATACAATCTAGGAGGAAAACATGTTTACTTTCTGTAAATCGTCATTGGAAGTTACCATTGCTAACCAAATGACAAGTGAGAAGCATTTCACTCTCTTCACCCTAAAATTTGACTTTTAAAATAGANAAAAAAAAAAAAGGACAAAACCCCGTGTGACAGCAAGACAGTTTATTTGCATTAAAGAAACAGAACCTAGGTTCTATAATGAAGATGTTAAAACATAAATTCAGGGAGGTAGTAGCTGTCAGGTAGTCATAACACCCTTGTCACTTTCCTTTCTGCCTTTGTGGGCTTCTTTAATTTTCTCTGGATTTCCTGAGACATGGTCTACAAGCAATTCCTTCTACCTAAAGAGCATGAAATATTATCTGACGCAGTCTATCTAGGGTCCAGAATTTTTCTAATTTTTCTCAAAATCAGTAATGCCCATTAGTGCAAAGTAGCACCACTGACCTCCACAGAATTCATCACCTGAACTGGCACTATCAACTACTGAGATTCTGGTATCAAATCCCTAGGCATAGGACAGAAGGAATGTTAAAACAGAAATATTTTCTCAATCAAGGACTCAGAATACTGTCATAATTACCTGTTACCTGCTGCCTAATGCTGTTACATAAATAACATCTCAGGAACAGCAATTCTGGTCTTCTGCTCATCACAGTTTCCCTTACTTAAAATGAAAGACAAAGTGTTCTCTCACTTGCCCCTTTCTCTTTCTGTACAGACCAGGGTTGTTACCTTTGCTTAACATGCTTTTATTGGAAGCAGTTCAGCAAAAGGCAAAAGAGAACACCATATTCACCATGTTGTGGACACCTGAAGTAGCATGAGAGAGAGTTTGGGTACAATACCACCAGCTTTTTGCCCATGCACCTGTATCCTCTTTTCTCCCTCTTCCAAAAAAAGCCTGACTGAAACTGGAAAATAGGAGGAAATCTCTGCTATCTTCAGGTACCTAGCATAAATTAGAACATTCCTGACTTTTCCTTACCCTTTCTGAATATAGTCGAGAAACAAGCTCTCTGCGGGACAATCCAGAGTCAGAGCCTGCTTTCTTCTTTCAACTCTTTTGGTAGAATAATCATCCATACCTTACACACAATCAGTGAAAGAGGTAGTATACAAGGGTTCATTTTCCGTTACCTATCCCACCCCACACATTATGTCCTCCCTTTGCTTTGGTCTTGCACTGCTGACTACTTCTAATCAACTCTATCCTGTGGTCTACCTTGCTTTTTTTTCATACCTTCTTTATTGATGAAGGAGCTTCCAAGACACAAATATCAACAGAAATTATAAACCCCATCCAGACTAGAACAGAATGTATTGATGGAAAATAATAGGGTGAGGCAAATTAAGCTACAGAACAGAGGTTCTGTTAATATAACCTATAAAGAAAGACAATATTCATTAACTGTTGAAAAACATTTGTGCTCTTCTAGGCACTTAACTCTGTTACTTATAACTGAATTCCTGCTTTTGTAAATCCCTTTCTGAGGGTATATCACATAAGTCTTCTTCCCCCCTGCTCCAAGCAAATTATATACATTACTTGGGGAGTAGGAGGGTTTGGGCAACTGTAAAATGAAAACAGCTTCATGTGTTAAAAGATATTTCTGAATAAGAAATCATACATTACACACACTGTACTTTGTTCTACTGAAAACAAAATAAACAAAGACAGCAATACACAAGGCTGTACAAAACAGTTACTGAAGCATCATAGGACTATGGAAATAGAAGCAAGTGTGATGGATAAAGCAATAATGAAGTTCTCTTCAGTACTGTTTGAGTGAGAATCTCTCTAACATGCAAACAAATCACAGCAATGACGACAAAGTTAACAGTAATAACCTGCAGTAGCAGGCATGCAACTATATACACTAAAAATGAACACCATATTCTCAGGATGGGATTTCTGTGTGAAAAAGTATAGTTTCATGCATCTTGACAAACCAAGGTCAACTTTATAAAGAGAATTTTTCAAGAGATATAGTCAAGAAGCCTCTCTCACCCCTAGTCCTTGAGTCAAGTAACTGCATCTGTATAGCGGCATATGTTAAATCTGATTTGGTATGGAAGTCTGACACAGCAACTTTCTTTTTGTTGTTGTTTGTTTAGTTCCTAAAACATAAACAAACAACAACAACAAAACCACCATCTCTGGGTACACCCAATATATTTACAAAAAAAATGTATCCCTAAATGCAGTATTTATTTTCAAACTACTTTGCAAGGAAAGCAACACAGCTTATCCAAAGTACCAGAAGGGATAATTTTTCATTTGTTTTTACCTGTTAATTTTTCAAACCTCCAGTAAATACCTATGGAATGAAACTAGAGAATGCTTTGTGGAGATGACAGGCCTAAAGAGGAATATCATTGACACTGAAACAGACTAAAAGCAAGTATTCCATCAGAATCATTAGTTCAATAGCCTTAAGCTTAGTTTCACTAGCTTACCCCTTAAAACAAGGTCCATCTGATAAAAAACACAGAGTGAGGAATAAAGACTGCTAATTTACAAACAGTGCTTGAAAGAGAAACCCTAGGATGAAACAACGCATGTTGCAGAACAACTATTTGAGCATTTGGACTCCTGTGTAAAGGCTAGGTTAACAATAGACCCAAGAGACGACAATTTATCACTGCTGATTTAGAGCGCATCCATTAGGTTAAGCTACCTTAAGAATCTTCTGTTTAAAAAACACCGGGAAACAGAGTATCAATTTAAGCAAAATAAAAGTTCAACACACTAAAACAAAACAAAACAGAAAAGGTGAATTTCTGCTGGGTCTTTGAAAAGCATGTGAGATGACAGTGGACTATTTCTTTTTTTAATAAGCCAGAAGCTGAAGGAAGACAAGCAATTGGATATAAAAAGCCCATTCAGAATAAGCAAAAGTAACACCGACTAAATGCCAAATTCTTAAAACTTAAAGTTCACTTAAAAACTTAAAACTTAAAGTTTCTTTAGGGAAATGCTACCCAAGATTTCTTTAAAAATAAAACCAAAAAAAGCTTAAGTACTCAATTTGATTTAGATGCATAAAGAAAAATTGCCTTATTCATCACCACCAGTAAAAAGCAAAAAGGGACAATGAGTATAAGGTTCAGGCTACCAAACATTATTTCCTGTCCCCAGCAACTAAGAAGCATGAACTCAACTGAATTTCCTGACAAATGCAAACAACTCCAAGGATAGTAAAAGATACATTGTATTTCCAGTCCCACAGCCCATCTGCTGCCACTACTATAAACTTTTCCCAAAGAAAAGGTATCAAAATTGTATTCTCCATCTACCAACCTTCATGACCCTATGAACCACATTTCTTTGAGAGCCACAAGTCACGCATCTTAAGAGTGCAAAGAAGCTCTGGGAATACCTCACAGGGAGGAGATATCAGTGGTTCCCAGGGGCCTAATACACTGCTGGGCAATGGGACCATCCTTTGGCATGCAGCTGGTTCTAGCAGCACCACAATAATGTCTCTACCAGAAGCGCCTTATAAATCACCAGGAAAANNNGAGCCCTAAAAAAAACACAAAAAAAAAAAAAAAAAAAAAAAAAAAAAAAAAAAAAAAAACAAAACCAAAAAAAAAAAAAAAAAAAAAGAAAAAGAAAAAAAGACTTGAGATGCTCTATCTGGTGAGGTCTGGTGGTGTATACACTAACTGTACCACAATAACTTAATTCTTAAAGCTTTATTCTGTATTGAGGCATGTCAAAAGCTGGTATCATCTAAAATTTTGAAACTCTCAGAATGGTGGAATAGTAGCAAGTATTTGCCAGCCCAGTTGGGTTAGACAATGACTGGAACATGGAAAAACTCAGCAGGGGTCCTAATATCAAACTATACACCACATGCACAATAAAAGCCATACTGTGAATTTAGAATTTCTCCTTCTAACTGGAAAGGTTTCTAGACAAAAAAAAAAAAAAGTTGGATTTTGATACATATTCTGTCCGAACTTTTTAAGATAAGTGAAAGAAGATGTTTTTAACTTAGATCAGGATACCTTACCATGCTTTAGTATGTTTAATTGCACAACAGATGATTCTTCATTGAATGGTAACTTACTAACCAAAGAGAAGATTACTGGTAACAGAAGGGAAGTGTTTACTTTATATCCACCAGCCCTTCACAGTAAGTTCTACAAGTAGTTTCCTTTACCATTTAAGTATTTTTGTTGATGTCAGAATTTCCTTGCACTAAAATATATCTTTATATATATAGTTTTATGTATATACTCCCTCTTGCTATACACACACATTTTTCTTAATATTACCTATTAAACCTCTACCAAGAAGAAGCCAGCAAGAGGGAAAAAAATCTCCCCAGATACATTTGGGGAATCTCTATTTAAATCCAACTTAGATTCCCTGAAAGCAAGAATCTGGAGTAGGGGCTTTTAACTCATCTTTTCAATCTTCCAGGGAAGGTATGAAATTATACAGCAAACTGAAACCTGCTGACAAAGTTTTTAGCCTTTACTTAAACATCTTTTGCGGTCCACAAACTATTAAATGCATGAAACAAAGTAAACCCACAGAAGTTACTATCTTCTGTTAACATCAGTTTCAAATGTGTAAAGAACAGTAAAATTATTTGGTGTAAGCAGCTGCTTTCTGATTCCTGGACTGCACCCCAGCCAGCCACTTTCCAGATAAGCTGCACTGAGCGCATCACTTTCTACCTACAAAGAAGGAAGGTCTGCGCAAGTCCTCCATACCTTGTTCTACAAGAAACATATGAAGAGCAAAGAGAAGGGAAATCAGATTGCTATTCAATTAGCAACAACATTTCACTTTTGCAGTCCCTGTTCTACCTGGAGCTTGTCTTGCTGTTCAGGTATAACTGCCCTCCCTTGCTGATTAAGCTTTCTTATTACTAGCTAACTACTATGCATTTACTCATGTTCAAGTTTGCAACGAGAATGCTTTCAAGAACACTAAACAAAAAATGCATTGCCTAACTTTAAGAGCCAGCTTCTCAGAGCATTGCTATTAAGTTTTTACATCTATACTCACTTGCTATCTGGGTGAACAGTACTTGTAATATTTTACCTTGAGCTACTTAAAATATTCCAGAGTAGTGCTTTCAAGTAAATAAAAAGCTGGAGTAGACTCTACTGTAATTATCACACAGAAATCAGAACATCAAGCAACAAGATTAGATGATAGTGTTTATGTTGGTCTACAACCTCCATCACGCTTGGTACCAGAACTGATTTATAGCTTCACAGGTTGCTAACGTAGGAAGGAAAGTCCAAGCAGTGCCAACAAGTTATTCAACCGTGAAAATACGAGAGATGCACTTTTCCACCTGTAGCAAAACAGAAATTCAGGCTCAGCACCTGCAACAAAGGAAAGTTTTCTGCTCATCTGCCAGACAGGTGAATAGATGCAGCGATGGAAAGGAGCACAGCAAATCAGCCATTTCTTTCACAAACTTCAGAAATGCTTCCTCTTCACAGCCAGTCACAGGGAGCAGAAGACAACTACAATTCCTTACCACAGTGCTAGCTAAAGTGTGAAATCTAAGGCTTGTGATTGGTCTTTTCTCCAGCCTTCCTAATGCTGACGATTCTACAGGCCTTTCACACCTTCTGCAAGTCAAGGTATTTCCTTAAAACAATATAAACCCATACCCTGATGCCTGTGGATTTTTGTAAATCCAGTCTTGATCCACTGCTTTTCTTAACTTTCAAAAGTAATGATGGTGGCTCCCGTAGATTAGATCAGGCTGTATATCATAGTGATCAGGGCTGTCGCTCCAGAATGACAGCTATGCAAGTTTACATGAGACATCAAAGAGTGGCAAATGGCCATACTATACTTTTAAAGTGTCAAATTTGTAAAGCGACAATTTTCAAACATTTGTTGGTTATCACCAAAGCTGCTGCTTGGATTATCCCTGTATTCACCTTTATAGTGCACTTTCTTTTCTACCTTTTCTTGACAGTTTGATCTTCTTTGCAGTTTCTTCCCAGCAGCAACTCTCAATTGCTTTCTCAACTTGATTTGCTCCTCTCCCTAGCTTAGTTAAGGATATTTGACTAACCACAGTACTATTTTACTACTGATCTTTTCTTCTATTCTGTAGAATTCACATTTCCAGATTTAAAGGTTAAACATAGTAACACTTCCCTGATTACAGATGGGTATTTGCCTGCAGTTAGTTGCAGCTGGCTTAGGCATTTCCCTTTCCAGTAAAAAATATTTAGAACTCTGGAAGCTTATGACAAAAAAAAATAGTAATACAAGACTAAACAACAGTGTCAAGTCATCTTAAGGTATTCCATAACTGTCACACTCCTTTTGCAATGGTGAAAATTAATTTAATAATGGAAACAGGCTAGAAAGAAAAGGGTTTCATCACTTAAAATGGAAAGCTTTCAGCTTTCATTTACGAAAACAGAGTTTCCTGATAATACATAGCAAACATGCAAATAGGCTTTCCAACACCTGCCTACGAAATAGGGTACAGGATTAATGATTGATGGAAGTCTAGCAAAAAAAAAAGTTTTTACCATTTTACAATTTTTAAAGCTTTAAGATACATTCAGCAGCACATTTAAGATGAAGAACAAAGTCTCACTTCACAAGCAACTATCAAGTTTTGAGTACTAATCTTCCTGTATTTTCTTATAACAAAGTTGCTGGGAAGTTTTTATGATGGCTGGTTGTTTTAGTCTTATAACTTGTTACAGCTTTTAAATAACTTTGATATACTGGTATTTATGAGCAAAGTTCAATACAAAGTAGTTTTCCTGCATTATCCTTGGCAAGGTGGCCTGCCTCATGTAGTAAAAAAAAAAAATACACCAAAACTCATCAGAGATGTCCCTGATAAGTTAATGTTTGAGATCTTATAGTTCAGAAGACTAGCCCTACTCACACCATTTTATTTGGTCATGTTTCTCTTCTCACCTGACAAGGCTTGTTTTATTTTATTTTTTAAAGTAACCAGGAATATTTTGCCACTTAGTAGAAGAAAGTTCAAATTCATCCACTAACTAGAACAGTATCATCTTTAGTGGAAGCAGAAATCTTCATAAAGTATTATGTATTAGAGATTACAAATTATTCACAGGATAGGAAGTTTATCATCTTTCTAGGACATTACTTCATACAGCAGGAAGCTTGAAATAAAAATACACAAAAGGTATTGAAGTTTCTTCAGTTTTACTGATCACAGGTTTCCGCTTAATGTCACCTGAACACTTCTCTCTTCCCCTTCTTCCCACTACACCACTTACTGTGCTATGTGCAAGCTTAATGGCCAGCCAGTGCTGATAAGTGGGCAATTATGTTCTTGCGTTTCTTCACTTGAAGCAATAATTCAGATCTCTCTCCCCTACCCAGATGGATGTTTCCAAAAAGTCCACAGAAATCAGTTTTCTTTATGACCTCTGACTTATGGAATCAACTAACAGGCTGTGATCAGAAGGAGAAGCAGAAACACAGATAGGTAGACTAACAGCAAGGTCACAACCACCTCTTAGAAGAGAAGTCTAAAACCACTTTTTATTTGCAAGTTTGCCTTGACTTCTTAAATCTCCAGCATTTATCACGTTTCTAGTTTTAGAAATCTGAACTTCCTAGTGCGGAAGACTCTTGCTAAACTTCACACTGTTCTAGAAAGAGAACTTTCAATTCCATCCCTACAAATTGGCTGCCATCCTGCATGGAGGCAGGGAAGTTCTAATCGGGGTCTTCCAACCAAGTGAACACTCTGTACATGCTACAGCACTAGCATTCAGTATTATAGGACTGTTGTTTTTGTTTTGTGTTTTTTTCTTTTTATATATGTGTGTGTATATATATATATTATTAGAAAACAGCTGGAAAACTGCACTTCCACTTTGGAAAACAAATACACAGTCAACACTTTTAGTAGCTATCCTGCTTTGACAGCTGTATGAAAAAGGAAGCCTCATGAAGTACTACATATCAAAAACTAAAATTAACAGCCCACTGCTCCAGCTTTAGAGATGGTCTAGCGAGTGCTTTATACAACACATTATGCATGTCTGCCTTTCACTTCATAGGCACTAGCGTTACTTTAACTTTCCAATCCTATCTGTTTCAGCTTTTGACACTTCAAACATTTTGTTTCCTCAAAAGAGTAAGGCTGTTCTGTTGGATCCTGATGCAGCGTTTTTGCTATCTAAGCTTTATTATATAAGGTATCAGCTTAATTATTACAATTCTTAGCTGAAGAAATGTGAACATAACAAGCAGGTTAAGCATGGCCAGTCCTCCTAACTGTGGTTTGCTTGCTAACCAGGAAGCTTTGGCACAAAGTTCAAATGTAAATCAATTTTAGTAAACAAAATATACAAGAGTACACGTCCAAGAATAACTGAAATGAGTGCTTACCTTGACTCTCCGCTGCTGTTTCTTACACTTTCTTCATCACTGTGCCCATTCATTGTAAAAATTAAGAAGTTTAGAAGATAAATAAAAGTCCACTCAGGTTACAAGGTGGATGTCAAGAATCCACTTCCTGGTACTCTGTATGTCTTCCGTGTGATAAGTATGGTCTACTCTTCTCTGCAAATAGTTGAGATTTTTTTCCAAATACCTAAAATGGTAAAGAAAAATAATAACAAAATTTGAAATGATATTTTCAACTAAAAAGATACCAGAAACAACTTGCCCTGCCACACTAACACTGAAAGTGGGTATCTATTACATTTGGCATCATATTTTCAAATGAAAAACAGCTTTTTGTGTTACCTATTTGTGGTTGTTCATTTTAGCGCCATTTGTTTTCTGAAAACAAAATCTTTCCTGATGTTTATGAAAAATAAAAACAATTCTTCTCAACAGGTCTTTTTATTAGCTACACTTAAAAAACAAAAAAAAAAAAAAAGGAAGAACTGAGATACACAAATTGCACAAAAAGAAGAGATCTGTCTCAGTTTTTGCCCAATTGCAGTCAGATCCCAGCATACAGGCCCTTATGCTCCTTTATGCAACTTTTCATTCACATTGCTATAAAGATGACAGTTCTGCTGAACTACCAGCTGCAGAACAGGAAATGTTATGGAAATGACCCTCTCTTCAGCATTGTAGGGCGAGAAGAATGGTTTGCTGTGCATCTGCACCACACCTTGTGGCTTAACTTCTGCCATAGCACTGACTTCAGGACAAACTAGATGTAAATTTTAGAGGAAAACTCTCTCTCTAAACAGATAGGTAAAGACCAGAGATATTAATGATCTGCTAAGATCTGCTTAGTAAGATGTGTTTCACGCAGGCAACAACCACAGTGGAAGCATTTCCAGATACACACGTAATGTTTACGTCCAGCTGGGGGTAGTGGCAGGAAGATAAATACTGTCCTGTCTAAAAAATAAAGAATAAAAAATTGGCTAAACTAAATCAAACCAGCCAGATGGAACGATCCTCATTTCACATACAAGAGCATCCTAAATCTGATCACTGCACTATCGGATGCACCTAGCGAAAGTTTAGGCTCACGGTAAATGGACTGCACGTATAAACTCACTGATAATCAGGTAAAGAGCAGCGCCTCTTAGGTTTAGTGGTGCGAAAGCGATTAGGGGCTCGCCTGCAGGCTCCCTGCCCCGAGGTGCTCTCCTTAACATGCCGCAGCCCAACCCACGGCTCACGGGGGCGAGCGAGGGGGGAAGCCTGGCTGCGGGGTGGGAAATTCCCCACGCTCACGCACCACCTCAGACGCTCTGGCCGGCGAACAAAGGCGGTGGCGGAGGGAACGCGATCGGAAGGAGCCCTTTAACCCCGAAGCGCGGCCGGGGATCCCGCCGGGCGGCTCCCCGCGGCCCGGCCGCCGCTGCCCGAGGAGGCCGCGCTCCGCGCCGCCCGGCAGCGGCTCCCCGC
>VXAA01006942.1:19138-44691 GCA_013399115.1 Anseranas semipalmata | reverse complement strand
AGGGAGAACCAGGGTGGGCGCCGCGCCGCTCCGCGCCGCTCCGCCACCGCTGCTCAAGTCCTCCCGACCGCCGCCATCACGCCGCCGCTCCGCTCAGCCTCCCCCTCCCGCGGTCGGATGGAAACCCCGGGCGTGATGTCAGCCCTGCGCCCTGGGACCGAGCGGGAGGAGGAGGAGGAGGAGGAGGAGGAAGAAGACGAGGAGGAGGAGGAGGAGGAGGAGCCACGGCCGGGGGCCGGGAGGGCCGGCTCAGCGCGCCCGGGGACGGGGCAGCGCCTCCCCTCTCCTGCACTCCCCTCCCCGGCCGGCGCCGTGACCCGGCTCGGGCCGCGCTTAGCGCTCTGCGCGGCGCCGTGTGTTTTTGTGCGTTTGCTCCGGGTTCTCCCGTGGAAATCGCGGCCCGGTAGCAAACAGGGGCGCGCTCCGTTGTCTTCCTGCGTGGTCACAAGCGGCGTTGGGGCGTCCTGGAGGCAGACCTTCCTCCTTCCATGCCGGTGTCTTAACACCCGCTGTTTCAACGTGGTTAATAAGTGAGCCGTTTGTTTACGATGGCTCATGTTTCTTAAAATAAATTAAAAAAAAAAAAAAAAGAAAGAAAGAAAGAAAGAAAGAAAGAAAGAAAGAAAGAAATCGCGGAAGTCATGGTACTGCTGGATTCTGAACGTCCCCAGGGCGACAAAGGGAAGCGGGGGCAGCCGGGTGGGGGCTGGCCACAGGCAGCACGGCTCCGCAACCAGACACCGTGCTGGAATGAGGAAGCAACTCACCTGCCTTCTCCTCGGATGCACGCCTACGCGATTACGCTCAGCCACACCTCCGGGGACCGTGGGGTTGCTGCTGAGGGAGATGTGGTACCAGACCTGGGCGTTTCTTCAACACCCTGCAAAAGAAGTCAAGACTAGCATGAAGACACAGTTCGCTCACCAAGGAAGGGAAGGCTGGAAGGACGAGAGTCGCTGTGTAGAGGTACTAGAGCAAGGTGGTTACAGTAGCTGTCAAATGAAGTCAAGCTTGAAGAGCTGTGTTGGCCAAGGGCCAACATCTGAGCCACAGTCAGTCAGCTGGAGACCTCTTGGGCCCATGGCTTACCTCATGGTTGCCCTTCAAGCGTGAGCAAAGCTGGGCGCCTCAGTGCTCACTGGAAGGGCGGACGGCCCGTGCTTCTGCCACCCCTTCCGCTGGATGGCTGGGGTTTCCTGGAGCTGCTCCTTCAGCTCACCATGAGGGCTGTGGAATCAGCTGCCTCGCACACCAACTCTGTCTGAGAAGCAGCAGAGGCTAGATGAGGCGTATCCAGTAGCCCATCTTTCAAGCAATAAAGTACAGGAAAGTAAAGGAAAGGAAAGTACCCCAAAACCTCAGGGGTTGAAGGCAGAGAATATATATATANTCTAGAGTTAAAAGATGCACCAGGAATCGCTCAGTCAAGAAAACGGCTTCAAAGTCTACAAAAAGTCTAAATCAGACTCCTGCTTATTGAAGCATTTAAGTTTGCCTAAATCAGCTTAAGGGAGAATATTTTTGTGGTAGACAAAAGTGCTGCAAGATCAATGGACTGAAGTTTAAATTCAAGTGTGTCAGAATGAAAATAACTGTTAAATTATGGTAATTAATACTCAAACAACAAAAACAAACAAACAAAAAAATCTTTTCCAAGGATGACTCCAACCCTAATAGAAGGATTTTTATTACTTCTATGGATTTGTTAATTTTAAGGAAAGAAACTGTAGAAAACCACTGCCTTGTTCAACCAGCAGTTACAGACCTTACACAGAAATTGTGGAATAAAGCAGTTACCTGCAGCAAGCAGGAGATAAGACCAAGTTGATAAGAATTCTGAAACATGACACATGTTAGGCACACAACTGATGTGGCTTATGTAGATGAATAATTTGAATTATATAGGTACATAGACGAAGAACAATAGTCATAATAGTTTTCAGTGGGTGTCCTTAAAGCTGGTTGCAAAACTATTGTAGGTCAATATAGATATGTAAATACATAATTTACCCCTTTGATATCAATACAATCTACAGAATCAATAAAACCTTTAATAATGAAACCACACCTAAACACGTAAAAGGAAATACATGAGTTTAGCATCCCTTTCTGTTTACAGAATCTCTCTTACAAACTGGTATACTTTGTCTAGTTGAAGATATATCAAAAATGCTCAGGTAAGAAAGGAAGTAGGGGAACAAAACAAAAGGGAACACCAAATAAATTCCAGCAATTCCAGTTGCTTAGCTACAGAATGCACTCAGTTCTTCTTAATGTCATCTAAAAAGCTAAACATCAGTAAAGAGGGCAGATGTTAGTCAAATTCCTCTATTTTTGCTTCCAACTTCCTCTCTTCAAGATCTTAATTACTCAGAGTTAGTGTCTTTCCTTTTCATCCTTCCCTTTACTGCATTTCCCCTCCTTCCTACTCATTTGTAAGAAGACATCTATAGAAAATACTTTATTCTGCTAAAAAATATCTTTCCAGGCTGCTGCTTAGACTTATGTGCATAACTTCATTTTGATACATGTTGATTTTTAATCCATAGTAACATCAACAGCAACAATGTTCCCTAGAGGGCCAGACGTATGAGGAGCAGCTGAGGTGGCTTGGTTTGTTCAGCCCAGAGCAGAGGAGACTGAGGGGAGGCCTCATGGCGGCCTGCAGCTTCCTCACGAGGGGAGCGGAGGGGCAGGCGCTGATCTCTGCTCTCTGGTGACAGCGACAGGACCCGAGGGAACGGCATGGAGCTGTGACAGGGGAGGGTCAGGCTGGGTGTTAGGAAAAGGTGTCTTCACCAAGAGGATGGTCGGGCACTGGAACAGGCTGCCCAGGGCAGTGGTCATGGCACTGAGCCTGCTGGAGTTCAAGAAGTATTTGGACAACTCTCTCAGACACATGGTCTGATTTTTGGGTGGTCCTGTGTGGAGCCAGGAGTTGGACTTGATGATTCTTGTGGGTCCCTTCCAACTCAGGATATTCTATGACTTGGTGATTCTAATCAACTCCTGTTGATAAGTGAAAGTCAAGTACTATTCCCACGAGTCCAATATGTTGCTTTAGCCATTAGTACAGGAATTAACAAAAAATATCTTTTTTCAGGTTAAAAGTCAAGGGAGAAAGTCCAAGTTTTTCCATTTCACTTGACAACTACTACTTTGTCTTTTGCATGGTTAGAGTTCCTGTTGTGGTAGGCTCTACATTTAAATAGCGTTGATCACACTCCGTACGCAGAATATCTTTTGAAGGTTAATGCCCCAAATCAGCAAACATTTTTAATACGTGCACAATTTCCTGGCATTCCTCTGAGTGCTTTGGGCCTTTCCTTCATTAAGAAGATGGGCATATTCTTCAAGATTAACTACACAACAAGATCTGGCTGTATATTTTATCTATCAAAAGTAACACTGAAAATATGACGAAGTGAGTATTAGCAGAAATTAATAAACTGAGTGAATGCTAAAGAATTCTACCAACAGCTACAATTCTTGTAACATCACCTGTTGCGATATATGGTGCCTTTTGTAGGTGCACAGCACCTCTATCATCTTTACAGTTACATCCAGCCCAGCATACCAGATGTCCTGAGGAGCTGCCCTGTGGTTGCTAGAAGGTGCTGGAGTGGGCAATGCTGTTTTAGATTAATTAAGCAATAATGCACATACTTGCACCTGCTAAGAACACCCATTTGCCTGGAAAGCATTTACATGTAATCTTTACCATAATCTGTTACTATTGGAGAGCCTGTTATGAACAATCCTTTTCTTGCCAGGAGTTCAACGCCAGTAATTTCAACATGCATATCAATAAGGTTAAATCTACCTCCTTTCCAATGAGGATCAATCATTAGCTTGTTTGTACAGTTCCATAATTTAGTTAGAACTGGGAGAAGTCTTTCTGCTTCCTATCTGTAGCAGACAAGCAAACCTGTGTGTTCACTAATAGAAATTGTTTCCTGAACACAGCACTTAAAAATAATAAGCTTAAGATTCAAACAGAACAAAGTTTTGTTTTAGCAAGACATGAATTAAGCTCCTAATTACAAAACTTGGAAGAAGTCTCCATTTAGTTTTATATTTTGCTTAATAGCTTCTTCAGTTCCCTTCACCTAAATTCTTTCAGTAGAATTTCTCAGCTTTCTGTGGCTTGTATTACAGTTCATGAAATCACATACCTGCTTACCTCCTCAACAATCTCTTGCTAAAGTGGCCCTTCCAGTTCAAGCAGTATTTTTAGGGTACATGAGAAATTGCCAGCCTTGCCCTCCTTGGGACCTAGGTACGGTTTCACAATGGTTTAAATTAACTGGAGTTAGAGCTGCTGTGATCCCATCCTCTCTTTTTCCATACCATTCAGAAACTAGCCCCATTCAAAAATGATTGTTTTCTAGCCACTTGACTTTCTGAACTAGGTCGCCACACAGCTGCACATGCAATGATCCTTGTGCAGTAATATATTAGCAGCAATTGTGATTTAGAGTGATTAGAAATTGCCACAACTACCAGGAGATTTTTCTCCACATCCCCACGAGAGATGATTTCTCTTTCACCTTAAAATTTGTTTGTATTGCATCTTTAGCCAACTCCTTCTTGCCCAGATGGCATAATAAAGTATGCATACCATTCTTATCTTAGCAGCTTTTCACACCGTAAGTAATATTGACTTAAGTTAAAGGTATCTTCTAGTCTGTATCAAGAAACAAATACATGTGACACACAATGTTTTAAGGACAGTTGCATTAAGCTGTTTGTTATGACAGAAGAGCTATCACCTATGGGAATAAACTGTCTTTTTCTGACTGTGTATTACAGGTTTCTGGCATTCTTCCAGGATGTGAGTGAGAATATTTATTGTGTCTAAAGCATTTTTGATTTAACTAGCCCCAACCTCTGGCTGTTCTCAAGTTGGATTTGTGCTTGTAAACAAACTATAATCAATACAAGATCCAAGTTAGATGCATTCCTATGTATTTAAAACAATCTATTTCAATGCCTATAATTTCAGGTCATTCATCTTAACATATTTCATTTTTTCACAAGTGGTGGTGGCTAAGGTTTATCACGGTATCTTTACATCAAAGTTTCTTCACTATTCTGTTTTTAACATTTAGAAGCTTTTCTGGGCAACTAAGCCTTTTCCTTTCTAAATCAGTGAAGCCTTAAATACTGTATCTAGTAGTCTTTAGCGATGTAAGGTACACACATGAAATATCCTTACCATTTAACTAGACATTCAGTTACATACTGGTTTCTACCCTTTTTCTTATTTGCTTTCTGAACAACTTTCCTGCCCTACTTAGTGCTTCAATTTTAATCCTTTCACTCTTCAATTAATTCTAAAACATTTCATGAAAATCTCAAAGACCAAAAAATTAGATAAAATTAAAAAATAAAAAAAAAAAAATAAAATGTTTTGTTCCTCAATAGAGCTTAAATGCAGCAGGCCCAGCCTAGTTTGCCCACTTTTCACTTGTTTTGTATCCCTACTGTTACTACGCTTCATTTTGCATTCTCTCTTCTACATTTAAAATGTTTACTAAGAAACATCAATAACAATTTATGTAGGTAAACCAATCATCATCCTCTCACTTAATGACTACATCTTTCTTGTCTGTTCCTTCCCTCCTCCTAGCTCTTTCATTCACCACACCCAAAAACACTTCTCACTTACCTCACCTCCACATTTGGGCCCCATCAACCAGCAAACTGTACAATGCTGAGGATTAGGGAGATTAAGATTTAGTAGAAAACAAAGGTGACAAAAATCACCACTTTTTTAAAAAATTGCTAAGGGATCTATTAAAGCAAAATCAGTAAGATCAAAGAGAAGGATAGAATTGTGTTTCTCTGTTTCAAAAACTTGGAAAAAAATAATTCAGTGCTTGTTTACAGAAGGAAAAAGCTAGTCTAAATTTCTTAACAGTTTAGCCACTTGTAAATTACTCTTGCTAGAAATCAGTTTAGTTTGCATCTGCTACTCACTTAGGTCTTGTCTTCGCATACAGCTGATCAGAAATAGTAATTCCTAAACATTTTCATATTTAGATATTTACATCATAGTAAGATACAAGGTTTTGGTAGACTTAAATGTCATTATCCTGTAAATACTTTAAATGCAGGCAGATTTGTTAATTACAGAGCAGGGAAACTGGAAATATGGGAAGAAATCATAACAGAATCCCAGTGGCTAGTTAAATGAAATGCCTAAATTTGGCCAGCTAAGCATAGGTTTTTGAATAATACATTTATAAACTTCTCAAATTATTTATGCTACCCCTTAAAAATAGGTACTTCAGTTTAAAGTAAATGAATATTTGTAAGTTAAAATTAAATATAACAGCTTCAACTGGTGCAAGCATGTACATAAATTTACTTAACTACACAAGTTTAATTAAAATGAACAATAAACTGATAATTGGGCAAGTATGATCCAAGGATTTACATACACCCGATATATATAGTAGAATAGATTAAAACCTTCTTACAAATTCTGCCTTGTCTGGACAGAGTATCTGTACCTAACTGGAACATCTGAACAGCAACGTTGGATCAATGCATTGGCTGAATGTTTTACTGAACAGATCAAAGAAGTAATTATAACATTGGAATTTAAATGACTATAAGGAAACTTCAAAGTTAGCATCCATCAGGACAGCTGAGAAAAGCTCACACTTTTCTTTCTACTACTGTTTAGTTTGGTCTACTCCTAAGTTACTGTTGGCTCATTAGAGCCATTAATTCTCTCTAAAAGCAGCTGAAGTGTGTAGACCTTGCCTGCCTTATAGGTATGGTGTTCCTGTCAGCCTAACCTTCTCAATGTTTAGCTAGATACCATATAAACTGAAATTGAAGTAACCCTCACCACCCTCCTCACTCTTAGACAATAACCCTTGTTATATCAAGATGAAGATAAAACTATGGCTACTTTCTGCAGAGACTACAGTAGGCATTTTTAAACTATGCTTTGGAGTAGGAGAAAGAAATGAAATCCTGGAGACTGAACCCTCCATCTCAATAAGCACTCTATTTGTTTGAATAATAAATCTAGCATCCAGGGTTAGAGAAGAAACTTACAGTAATGATCCTTCAAGCCGTAAGTAATCTTTCTATAAATAATTGTCGTGATAGTTTTAAACATGGCTATTTTCTTCTTAATCTTATCATTTTATTGCTTTTTTTCTTTAAAGTCAGACTTATCATACTAATTTTTCCAGAGGATATTTAAAATAAATACGGAACTTTTCTACTGAGAAGAAGAGGAGCTTGTCATTCTAGAGTTTTTGTTCATTTAGTTTTGGAATCTGATAGTTAAAGAAATAGACTGTTTTCCTTAATAGGCTTTGATAGACATTCTGTGATGATATCATTCTGTGATGATATTGTCAATCTTTAGTTTCCTATAGTTTTGGTGTGTCTGAAAGGAGAAGGACATTTTCTGATATGAATGGAATGTGGATGGCCTCTGGTTTGTTACTTTATTATTATTATTATTATTTTTAACTACGCTTTCAATTCTTCTCGCTCTGTTTTCTAGGATCTCAGATTGTTCTGTTCATGAAGGAACAATTACAACTGTTAACATAATTAGTAAAAGTTGTAGCCTTAACCCATGTCCATATGAGTTTCCATCTTAGGAACCTTATAATTTGAGGTCTGTGATTTATATCTATATATATGGCCTGTGCAAAAGCCAAGAGGCTAGACATACTGGCGGAGAGAGTTCCTGCTACTTTAATTTAGGAATTTAGTAAAACTTTCCTTGTTGCTGATGTTAGAAAGTGGTACCTACTCTAACAATAACTTTTATTAAGTTCTGTTTTATTGCTGTGTATCATGAATGTGTATATTGAACTAATCTACAAGGTAAGTTAAAGAAAACTTTAAAAAGACAAAATAAATACTGTAAATGCCCAGGTGAAATGAACAAGTCCCTCTAAAGATGTATGTTTGAATTAACCTATCCTTCAATTAGTAGGCTTTTAGGTGCACTACTTGATAATGAAGCTAAATACAATGGTTCCTGATATTAGATACGTAGGTAACATTAGTGAAATTTTTATAAATGGACTAATATATCTTCAGTATATTAACCCTCGCTTTGAGGATCTGATACTATTTGTTTTCAGATGATCTCACTTTCTAAAATGATTTAATTCACAATTAACTGATTTTGTTAAGTGTTCTAAATTTACCTTCTTAGTTCTAATTTTAGGTGAAAATTAGCTCATCAATTAAAGAGTAAAGAAGTTTGCCATTGGCATATCTAATTTTTGGCCTAGCCTAGATCAATGAATCAAGAGAAGCTGAAGAAGGATGGGGAGCAACAGTCAACTAGATAAAACCGACTTCAGACTGTTGTAAGCTCCAAGCCTTACTGAGGCTACTCTAATTTGCATGTGATAATCATCACTGTAAGCAGCCTAGTAATTCCTCATCTGCAGCTGTACAAGTGCTGTGATTATGTTTCCTGCTGTTGTACTCCAGAGCAATTCCAATGTGGGTGGCAAGCCATTGCTGAGCAACAGGAGAATTTTCAGAGTATGTCTCCTCTTGTCACACCATTTTTCCTTTCCAGGTTGTGCTTTCTTGCAATGTTTATTGAGTGCTTCGATTATGCAAAAAAAAAAAAAAAAAGTATATAGTTCAGTAGCAGCATCCAAGACATGATACACCTTATTTGGATTCACACCTATTGATTTGCAAATCAGTATCTTATTTCAAAAGAGTATTTTGGTTTTAAAATCATACAGACTTTGAATGTAAAACCGAGCTGGTTATTTTTAGAAAAGAAAATATGGAGACATGAGCAGGCCTAGCCGTAACCACACCAGATAATAGATATCATTTTCTTGTTTATAGGGTGAGATTAGTTAGCTTTGTTGCAGGTTCAGGCTGTACCTGGTAGTCTCTGAACACTTAAAATAAGGGGGGGGGGGGGGGGGGGGGGGGTGTTGTGTTTAAANNNNAGTGTTTTCAGTATAACTAAGAACTTCATTTCTGCAAACTCGTATCCTATATACCACTATCACAATCTCTGTCATGTTCCCTGACCTTCACCAGTTTTAACAACTCAGGTTCATTTTCATGTCTGCTGACTGTGCTGAGATATGGGGTAAGGGAGAGGGAAAACAGGAGGAGGCCGATTTGACTTTGCCAGATACCAGCTGAGTTCAAACTACAGCCCTTTTCCTAAGCAGAGGCCTTCTTTTAGACTTCTCTTCATATTTTCAGAGCCCCAGACTTTTTGACAGACTTGGTTGAATCTAGTTGATCTCAAAAGTTATTGCAGAAAAAGGTGAGGAATGGAAAAGTAAATGGAGACAATGCGATTGTTTTGTTTTGTTTTTAATTAGAAAGCACTACTAGAAGTGTCAGTAATGTGCAGGAAAGAGACTACCCAGTCTTTCTAGGACTCTTGCTACAGTCTGCTTGCAAAGCACCCCTGAAAAATTAAGTTTGAAGTTACTTAAAACATTTGTTGAACAATCCAAAACCGTCAACTCCTACATGTAGACTTAAGCTATCATAAGGGTGTTTTAGAGAGCTGTTATACTATTTCTAGGCTAGATTTTGTTCTTCAGGATATGCAACACTACTATCATATAGGTCTTGTTCATCTGGCCCCTTTCTAGCTTTTCTTGTTTGCATCCTGGTGTTTCATGAACTTCTAGTGGTCTTTTTACCAATCACCCCTCCCAAATTCAGCTCGCTGGCCAGCCAGCCTGTTTGGTAGAGTATTGACTAGATAAACGTGGCAGATCATGTGTGCTACAGTGAAAGGCTGGGCAGCTTTCAGGCAATATACGCTTTTGCTTCGTGAACTCCCACCAGAAGATATTTTCTGTGTGGCAGGCCCTCCTCTGTGGCCATGTGTTGCTGGGAACCTGTTCCTTGTTTGATAAGTGCTATCATTACATGACATACATAAAATGTCTGTTCTTTGTAACATGTCACTGTAGTCTTAGATGTTGCAATTCACTGGAAGTTAAGAGCTGTAAAGCCACTATGTACATGCCACTATGTGTAAAACTATATTTACACCTGGAGCTTTTGTTTGCATAGCTATTTCAGTTACAAGTCACCCCTAATCATATCCCAGCCTGATACAGTTTACACTACAAATGTTTACAAACCCAGATGATTGGAGATTCTGCTCAGCTACAAGAAGGCTACTCTCATCCATCAGTCTTAACAAATTTATGTTACACTATAACCAATTTATGTTACACTAATATAACTACTGTAATCAGCCAAAACGTTGTAACATTATGCCTCTTTTGTACTAAAATGATATAATTTTCTCACTAGAGCAACTGAAATTATGTATTGTCTTAGACTTGTTCCAAGCTGTATCAGACAGCAGTTTTCTCCCTCGCAGATCTACTAGCATTACAGGTAGATCATGCTAGCAATACTAAACACTAGTCTTCTACTATTAGGTGTAAATGAGTTCATAATGAGTAACTGAATATTTTCACTATTTGAATCTTCAGTTAAGTCTAGGTCTGAGATGAGTTTACAGCTGTATTAGTTATAAAGCACTATAATTTAGATGCAGAAGTTCAGCTTAGAGCTACAGATTGTTACCAACCCTATTGCTGAGGGGAGAAAAAAAAAAAGACAAAAGAGACTGAAGAGCTTATAGGTGAACTTTATTTTTCCAGCTAGTAAAGGGAGAGTGAACAGGAACTACACCTGAAACAGAAATCCCCCTTCTTTAAGTAAAGACTTAACATTCAGAACATGTAGAGGTCAATTGAAAAGGCCTGTACTAAATTGCTATATACAACAATAACAATTAGGTTTAGACCCATAACTTGCTCCTTGGTTTAGAGAGTGATAAAAAGCAATGATTTGGAAGCTGAGAAGAGTCATACCAAATAAGAAATACATTCATTCCTTCACAGCATTTTTACCAATAGCAAGACTTTAACCCTCAAATTATTCCTGGGAGGCAGTATTACACACTGGTTACAATAAGCAAATGAAGACACAAAGTGGTTACATAATAAATGAGAATTAAATTTATACAAGAGAAGATGAAGAAAGAAGCCTACAAAATGTTAATGTGCAGGGACTTTACAGCATGTCAATAAAGACATAACAATGGCTTCCTCTGATGGCATCTATTTTCTGAAGATACTAATTATATATTAGATTTACTACTAATGTAACTCAATAAAGGTCAGTGGGACCTTCTGAGTGTTTTGAGGACTTGTCCTGGACAGTTTGTTAACATATTGAAATGTAGAGCTCTGTCTCGGGTTCTTACCTATGAGCTGGGATAAAAGTTCTTCTGAAGTTATCAGTATCAAGTTTGCATTCTTCTAGCAAAAGATAACAGAAATTATGATCACAGGGCTGTCAATTTGCATGCCTTCAGTGATTAGCTGTCACCCTGAGGTTGAATGAAAACATGAGTTCCACTCATGAGCGTAGTCAGATAGTCAAGTTTTGCAAACACAGGCTGAAGTTCCCTAATTTTCCATTTGGATGTCATGCGGGAAACAGCTGAGTGTGTGCTACAGCTCCTACAATACATTTTGTAAAGCCAGAGTTAGGTGATGAGCATTTGCCCTTATAACTGTTTTGAAGGAGAATAATAGTTGGAGTAGGGAACTTGAAGCATGTACTGTGGGCACACAGATCTTGTCTACCAATTATAAGATTCTCCACATCTCCACAAGGCATAGTGAAAGTTGTGTAGTTTGGCAGCATGTTCCTCAACTTAGTCATTATTGTGTCATGTATTATCAGTATAAAGTTCACAATAAAAGACATATAAGCTTAGATGGGTGTGTACCATTAACACGTTTCTTAATGAATCCTTTCCGTAGTGGATTAATGATGAAATCACTGCTTCTCCAGCAGGAATAAATAACTTAGAGCCAAAAATCTGTTAACTGAGGGCTAAGTCAACCCAAACAAAGGGAAGAGAAATAACTTTCAGTTTCACTGACAAACAAACTGTAAGGACAAAATAATTTGCTTACTTGAAATTGTAGATTGTAGCAGAAACCAATTAAAAAATGCAGAAGTCATGCCACAAGTTCTCCTTAGCTACTCCAACTTCCAAGCAGGTATGTGAGGCTTTCTAATTCACCTCTACAGTTTACAACTGCCATGAATTCACAGAACTCTTATCATTTCTGTTCCTTTTCTCACATATGGCTTGATATTTCCTAGCACGTGACTTAAACCCTCTGACTTGTTACCAGTCAGTGGAGCACTAAATCATATCCAGACAGTAACCCTTCTATTTGACTGTTCTGTTTCTTCTTGGTGACAAATTTAACTACCTGTGGTGGGTTAACCTTGGCCAACTGCCAGTCCGCCACCCAGCTGTGCTGTCACCACCCCTCCCCAACAGGATGGGGAGAAAATAAGATAAAAAGCTTATGGATAGAGATAAAGACGGGAAGAAAACTTACTACCTACCATCACAGGGAGAACAGACTCAATTTAGGGAAAATTAATTCAATTTGTTGGCAATCAGAATAGTGTTGGATGGTGCAAAGCAATGGCAAATGAAACAAAACAAAACAAACAAACAAAAACAACAACAAAAACCCACCCTCCAACCACCCTCTCACTTTTCCCAGGCTCATCTTCATTCCTTAACTCCCAGCTCCTCTACCTCACCCTCCCACCCCAAGCGGCACAGAGGTGATGGGGAAGGGAGGTTCAATTCATAACAGTTCCTCTCTGCTGCTCCTTCCTCCCCTCATTCCCCTCCCTCCCCCCCCAACCCGTTCCAGCATGGGACCTCCCATGGGATACAGTCCGTCAAGGCCAGCACACATATTGGTCATTCATGTGCCGCAGTTCCAGATAGATCTGCTCCAGTGTGGGCTCTCCACAGGTGGCAGGGTGGATACCTGCTCCACCATGGTCTCTCCACGGGCCATAGGGGGATCTGTGCTCCACCATGAAGCACCTCATCCCCCTTATTCTCCTCTGACCTTGGTGTCTACAGGGCTGTTTGTCACTGTCCCTCCCGCCTCATTCCTCAAACTACTGTGCAGCATTTTTGCCTTTTCTTAAATCCCTTTCCCTGAGGCGCTGCCATCTCAGCTGCTGGGCCCAACCGTGCCATGTGGCAGGGTCGTTGGAGCCGGCTGGGACCGGCCGTGTCCAGCACAGGGCGGCCATGGCCCCACCTCTCAGAGGAGCACTGCACACCTCCCCGGCTGCAAACACTTTGCTATGTAGACCCAAAACACTGAGACATTTGGTCTCTTTCACAGTAACCAGAACTCCAGGATTTCAAAGAATGTTGTACCCCTACTTCAGCTGCTTGGACTGCTGGAGAGCTGGTGGTGGACAGTAGCTGGGTATGCACCCAGGTGAAAGTGGCACTCCTGCACCACCAAGGGAATATGTAGTTCTTGTTCCAGTTCTGGATAGTCCTGCCAAGCACAACTCAGGAGATACAACTGAGGGCTGATTTTTGCCCCATAGAGGGCCATGAGTTACATGTGTACCAGGATGTGGGTTGTGCAACAGAGATTTAGCAATTATCTCTCCCTTTTCATGGCCCTAACAAAGTAATTTGCTGAGATGCTCTTCCATTTCCTGAGGAAGTTCTAGTAAATTGCTAGCTGTGTGGCAAGACTTTGAGGGATCTGATGACTGGAAAAAAGAACTCTGTATTGTACTGCAGGAAGCTGTGCTGTTACAGCTTTGCATTTACATGTGTAAAATGTAAAAATCCTGCGTAGAAGCAGAATGCAGGAGGTACTGAGCTGGCTTTGAACACAAGCGGTGCCCTGCCTGTTGTTCCAAAGAAGGAGTTTGGGAACAACTGGCCCCTCAACAGCTGACAGAACTTCATGTCCTTCCTAAGGCATATAAGGTTTGGAGGGATCTGACAAAAGGTGTTCAGCCTGTTTCAAACCTGAATAAGACTTGATGTTTGAAATTTAAATCATCCCCTCAAAAGGTGAGACAGCAGGGAACCCTGCAAGGTTTAACATATATCTTTGTAAGGCTGGACTTGTGCTTGTTTTTAGTGTGATATTCAAGACAACACGACTAAAATTATCTGTTGAGGTGGTGACAGATCACATTCTGGATTTTCCAAATTAGGCTTGCAAAATGTTGGACATCTGATCTAAGTTTCTGCAGTATGGCTCTCCAGGTGCAAAATGAAAGTAAAAACATTGTGATATATCACAGAGCTTTCATAAAGTTTAGTAAACCAGAAGATGCATTAGTATGATTTGTTAATACCTTTACATTGATGGCAGGAGTGCATTTGGCCATTCCGTGTTTTTGAATGGAGAACATTCAGTAATGCAAATACCAAACATTTGTGTCCATACTGGGTAAAACAGCAATGTCGTGTCATTTCAATGTGTGAATATGTCTAAGAAACTAAAGAAACTGCTAAATTAAAATTTAGAAAATGCCAGATTCAAGTATATACAGACATGCTTAATCTAAACTTTTAGTTGGGAAATTCATACACAAATATATATATATATTCATACATATATATATATAAATTCATACACAAATATATATATATATTAGAAATGCCACTGCAAAAATACATCTACGGTTTAGAAATTATCCATTTAAAAAAAAAAATGTTATTGAAGTAACTGATTTTCGTGTGTATGTATATATATATTTGAATTGAGGAGATAGGTAATACAATAATATGACTAATTTCATGAACTATACTAACTGCCTTCTTCAAAAAGTCCACTCCCCTGATGTTAAACTGATGTTAAAATAATTAATGCTCAATTAGTTTATTACCCCGATCTTTATCTGAAGTATATGCTATCATGATGCTTGTCACCAGTATTACAGATATAAAAACTTATATTAATATTAAATGAGACACCTCACTTTACCTATTCACTCAGTGTGCTTCTTTATTGGTTGATTGATTGATTGATTGATAGAAGCTATTTTCATCCGTTAGAAATTGTACCAAATCTTCCCGTATATAGAAACTTTAAATACAGAGAATCTGCTCTGTCTTCTCTCCGTATGTCAAGTTTGCTTTAAAAATTATTGAATTGGACTATTGAATTTGGAATAGGCAAAATAGAAATATTAAACTTAGTTGAAGAAAAGAAAAAAACTCTGAGGTCGGAATAAAATGGTCATTTCTGTTACATTCATAACAGTTCTATTAGTCCATTATGTAAATGTAAGTCCAATAGTGCTTTTAACTTTATGTTTTGGCTATAAATAGCAAGTGATAATATTTAGGCAATATTAAGTATTATGGCTGTTTAGAATAAGAATGAATACTGTCTTCAGTTTAATTTCATATGACATCCTCAGCATTTTGATAAATCATTTTAAATATATGTTGACATTTTATAGTATTGAGGCAGCACATGTTCAAGGGGACAAAACTATTTACTTATTCTGCATATTATTAATTTTTATCCCTGAGCTCCAAAATGAGATACTTGCTAAGACTTGTAGGGAAGACAGAGTACTTCAAGATACAGAGAAAAGTATGTGCATGTATTTTGCTTTGGTACATTCTGTTGCTATGAGAAAATTCCTGAGCTGTATTTATGAAAGTGGCAAGATAGTGAATGTGAATCACACAGCTGTCTGAGAATGATCTGGCAATTAAGCAAAAATTTCTTGAGTACAGGAATAGAGATGGCTTATGCTTCATTGACGGGATGAGATATCCCATGGTGGACAGCAAAGATTTACCTTCAAAAAGAGGCAACTGAAGATTTCTCATAAAAATCATATGTGATTTTTAAAAACATATATCTTAAAACTGTTTTTCAATTTGGTGTATCAGAATCATGTGAGATGTCAAACCTGAAGAAGAGAGAGCCTACACATTAAACTGTTAGCTCTATGTCCTGATAAACTTTTATTGGAAGATTTTTTTAATGGTGCAGCTTTTTCATGATGAGCTCAGATTCTCACTTAATTTTGGGGTGAAGAAGGAAATCGTAAAAGGCTATCTTTTTAAGAAACAATTCTTTTCCAGTAAGTCAGAATCAGCATGTGGAGAGAAAATGAGACATGGACAAACAGCAGGGTTGTGTTTGCTCTCTATTGAATACTGCAGCCTTCCCAAGAATTGTTATAGGTTTGAGGGAGGATGGTATGAAATAACTTGGCAAAAGTGAAACTTACAAGACAAACTCTCAGCAGGAGTGAATTCTCTTATATGAAACAGAGGTGATCGCTTCCATGCTTTTGAGGATCATGTCAAAGAAATGAATAGTTGTTCTCTGACATGTTAAGAAAACCAATGGTATCATTTAAAAACTTGGGTGATTGTCTCTTTCATGCTTATAGCATATGGCTTATAGCAAAAGCTCTAAGTAAGCATGCAATCTTGAATTTCTGAGCTTTCATTTCCAATTTAAATTGCCTCAGACAAGGTGGATTAAATAGTCTCCTGTGTTGTCTCTTTCCTTTTACTGTAAATCATATTGAGTTCTAAGGCTTGTACTATCCCGCTGGTCACTCTTAAGAAGAAAACATGATTATTATAGTAGCTAACATTAGCAGACATTTTAAAAAATCCATTGTATAGGTCCACAGGGAAGCTCTGGGAAGCTGTAGGTCCCAGGTCCACTCTGGGAAGCTGTAGGTAACTTAAAAATAATACTCCTTCACTTAGGCATTCTTGATTCTTGTGTAGCTGTTGTGCAAAAGTCTATTCAGTGCATTTTTGCACTTGTGTGCGTGCAAACTGAGATGCAGTTGTTGGTTATAAAATACCAGTGTGAATTCATTGAATTAGTAAAAAGTTGTCATTAGTAATTTTTAAAAAGAAAATTCAACTTTATCTTATGCAGAAAATTTTCTTTAATAGATGGCCTTCTTATTTCTTGAAGTAGCCTGTTCTTTAGTAGAAATTTACTTGGAAACTAATTTCCTATAGGCAGCTTATCCATATTTTAAAACTATTCTTCAAATATAGAACTACTGAGTTTGAGTTTACAAAGTTGTATGAAGGCTTGATTTCATCTGAAATACTATGTGTTATGAAAAACAAGTAAAGTTCGGGGGATTGAGGGGATGGGGAGGGGAACACCATTATTTACAACTGCTTGGAAAGAAACTCTAGAAAATCATAGGTGGAACAATCAGCATTTGTAAAAGCTGGTGTCTCCAATATCAGTACAAATTTACCAACTATGAAATTGATATCCTGCTATAAGCTTGGAACAGTTTACACTAGCAAAGTATCTGCACTCTTTTGTTTGATGATATCTAACAATTTATAACTGTAGTACTTTGAAAGTGATCTTCTTTGGTTTACATTTTTTTTTCTTTCAACGTAGCTTTTCAGCTGCATTCTTTCCTCTGAGCTAAGCACTATTTTTACTGTGTAAGAACAATTTAAAAATTTCATGCTAAGATTATGTTTTTGACCTGTTTAAAATGTGTAGGCTGTTTAACAACACCTAGCACTGCAAATTATCACACCTACCAAAATAAAACTAAGTTGGTAATATAGCTGCGATAGTTAATATTCATTGACAGAATAACATCTTTCTGAACAGAGGAATTACAAAGTGAGATGTTCTCATCAAATTGTTACTTTCAAATAATGGTAATATTGTTTGTAATGTTTTTTTACATCTGCTGTTTTCACCACTGATAAATTACACTGTAAGATTCTACTGGCACTTGCATTTTTACACAGACTAAGTTGGAGAAAATTATGTTCCAACATGTTCATATGTTTGTATTGCTGAAACTTGTTTTTATCTGATTTGTCAGTGTCAATGTACAGATAGAGCACAAGTGAGAATATTATTTAATTGAAATGCCAGTATTCTTTTAAAGTATTAGTTTTATATATAATAAATCTTTACAGTCCTGAAGTAGGCATAATTGAATCTTAATAACCCACAGTTACTGTTCTGTAGAAGGTACTAATTGTATTAATTATGTAATTCTAAACCACTGCTGATAACTTGTCTTTTGTTTATTTTTTTTTTTCTCACTTGCTTTGGATAGCTATTATACTAACTCAAAAACTGGAGTATCTTGTTCCTTTCTAGAAGGATAGGAACAGGATCTCTACACATAGTTGAGAAATATTTTCATTAAAGCTCAATAACTTTACTAAGATCATAGAATCATAGAATAAAAAAATGATTGGGTTGGAAGGGACCTTAAAGATTACCTAGTCCCAACCCCTCTGCCATGGGCAGGGACATCTTCCACTAGACCGGGTTGCTCAAAGCTCCTTCCAACCTGGCCTTGAACACTTCCAAGGATTGGGAATCCACAGCTTCTCTGGGCAACAGGTACCATTGTTTCACTATGCTCATAGTAAAGAATTTCTTATGGCTAGTCTAAGTCTAACATCTTTTACTACTACTACTAATAAAAATAAGTAAAATATAAAACTACCTTTTTGAACTTTTTACTTCAAAATAAATAAATAAATAAATAAATCAAGACCATGATGCTACATCTTTGATTTTTGATCTTTTTAAATAATAGTACAATAAGGTAGATACTAGAAAGTGACAGAGAAATGCAGAGATTGAACATTATTTAAAAAAAATACAATACTGTCACTTGCCTAATCATTAAGAACATGATGGTAGATTTGCAATGGAATAAATATTTTACTAACACTCTGTTCCTCAGAATAGCATCGTGCTCTTTGTTGAATGAAGAACTCTGAACAATCACTGCTGAAGCAAGGTGGACTGATGATAAGAAAGAGCATTATATGTTAAAATGCTGTTGTCATTGACAGTGTAAATTAAATCATAAATAATTATCCATGGAAAATCTCTGTATGCTTTATGTTCTTTACAAGTTCTGCAGTGTTGGGAGGAGTTTCCCTGTAATGTTTTGAAATGTTATTTAGAACTTAAAACTGTGACAAAACAAAGAGTTAACAGTTTTGTTTGAAGCAGTTGTTATTCTAGTGGAATGTAAGACACATCCTTGGTTCATGCTGTTATACATTTTAAAAACTATGATAGTGAAAGGCCTTACTTACAGGTAAACATATGATTCAATGATCATATGTAACTCAAGTGAGAAAGTCTTAAAGCAAAGATATTCTTGCAGTCTCTAAAATAAAACCAATTTCCATCAGAAGTTCAGCTTTCTTCTTCTGTTGCTGTAACAGAAGTATACAGGCTTTTATAAAGTATTACTTTAGTAATAATAAACACTGAGTACTAGTGAAGCAATAAATAAGATTCTGGAGGACTAAGGATCTCCGTATGTGTAAATTCAACAGAGCTATCAAAAACTCTTAGAAACACCATGAAAATTGGAACCTCTGTGTATGTATTTGAGGAAACAAAATAATCTCTTAACATTTGAGATCCTAGATTAAAATAGGTGCAGTGTTGGAAATCAAGGTCAGACTCAGCGAGAGGTTTCACAGCTTCAATGATCTCTTTGCAATTTAGTATGTGAATAATACAACCTTCAGAACTGATTTAGTATTGAGATAATGCAGTCTTTTATTAGGCAAGAACAGATTAATTGTCTTAAAACAATTTGATCAGACTTGTGAATGCTTACTGCAGGTTCGTGAAATGGAGATTTTCCCAGACACAAAGTAGTAGATATGAACAAGAGCTTTGGCTTTACCGGACTTATTTACGAGCTAAGTTTACTGTTGAATGAAAACACAGGGTTGCTAATGTGGCAAACAACCTTTGCTCCCTTACTCCTTGTTACTTCACATCATCCTTAAAAAGTATTAATCTTTCAAGTCTTGTAAGAACTGTGTACGAAATTCAACACTGTTTTTTTTTTGTTTGTTTGTTTGTTTTTGTTTGTTTTTTAACTTAAAGCCTCATACCAAAAGTTTGTAGTTCTGTGTACATGGGAATACAAGCTGAGCTAGGATCGAGGTTTAAAGTATCAATTTATTAAAGTTGGCTGTTATTTTATACAGCTGTTAAAAAACAAATGCAGCATTTTTCAGTAAGTTTGTAGTACTGTATTTAAATTTTGCTTAATTTAAGCGACAGCTTAGTGACAGCATTCTTTAAACAGATGATCAAAGGAAATTTTTATTTAAGGAGACACTTATGAATTGATTGAAAACCTAGAACTGATCTGCACTTTTTGACGTTTTGACAAACAATTGTCCCATTGCAGACTTTAAGCAGAAGCTGCTACTTACACCTAATTCTAAATTTTGAGGTATGTTCTTCCTGAAGTTTTAGTAAAGCCAATCAGTGGCTGTTAGGTTTGCAAAGGGTGTACTCCCATGTCTGCAAGGAACTAGGGGAGTATTTCTAATGCATTTGTATGGTGTGTCCAGGATAATGATAAATCTCGCTACGGCTGACCAAGTTATTTGCTCATATCCTTCTGAATTTCATGTGTTGGTACTTTCACTAACGTTTACAATATTGCTGTATATTACTGATCTGTTAGAACATGGAGAAGATGGTTCAAAGTTCCATGGAGAACATCTTGAACATGTGGTCATAATATATATTCTTTTAAGAGGAGGGAAGAGTACAAAATATGACATTAATTGGTGTTTGGATAGGATTTTAGCTATGACAATTTGTCTAACAAAAAGATATTTTGAAGGTAGACATTTTCTTAGGTGTTTGACAGATGCAGGGTCAAGGCAGAAGTGTGCCAGTGCTGACTAATTTCTTGCAAGTGTCAGGCTGGGACTGACTTACCTGAAGTCAGTAGATTGACAATCAGTCCTCTCATAGTGTAAATGTGCCAAGTGTCTTCTACAGCAGCCAGAAAGGTTTTTGACAGAAAAGAAAGCAGCACTCTCTTCAGCTTTTGTCCAGGAGAATGTTTTGATTTTTTTTTTTTTTTTTTGAGGTTAACCCTGCACATATTTCAGGGTTCCTGAAACATCTTGAGTCTCATCAAGAGAATGATACAAAGTGAGGATTAGAAATGAAGTTAAAATGATCAGAAAAGGATTTCTGATCATGAAGAGAGCTTTAAATCCACTTGGAGTAAAGAAGCATTTTGAGGTCCATGTATGGGAAGCTGAAACTAGACATTCAGATTAGTAGAGTAGCTTTTACTAATAGAATAGCTTTTTGACAGCAAGTGGTACATAGTGTAAGGGGATTAGGCAAAGATTTCTGGTGTTGAAGTACCTAATATATGTGCAAGATGCCTTACTTGCAAGTGTCCTAGTCTCAGTCAAATGACAAACTTGATGCAGAAACTGTTGATTACAGCTTGGGTCTGTATGGCTTAAAATTTCAGACTGGATTCTCAAAATGTTTTCTTGCTAGTCTTAAATACCTGTGTTTCAGTATTTTAGCACGTCCAAGGTAGACAGGTTTCTGTACAGCTTGTTATTTGTAGGTATCAAAGTTTGACTCTGAAGGAGCATTTAACTCACTTCACTAACTGGAAATTGCACAGAAAGCCTTTTCTCTGCTCTTTCTCTCTCTGCTTCATTCTTAAAAGGGTTTTCCTCCAATGGCTACACATAGTTTGCCTCCCTTTGCTTTTTGGACATGATAAGCTGATGACTGTCCTCCATTTTGAAGATAGATACACATCATGAATTGTTCTTTTTGTTTCTTCTGTTTGTTCTCCTGTTCAGGAGGAGAAGAAAATGTATGCAGAAGCACTAGGGTCTGTTCCTATACTTAGAGATGCCGTTTATAGTAATACAAATGTAATGTAAATTGTTATTTATGATTTATCACAAAATGCTCTGGAATTATTTTGGAGGGGAAAGCACCATACATGCATGAGTGTTTCTCTATTATGCCCTAATCATATTTTTTGTTTCATTATTATTTAATTGGTTTAAGACTGAAATGGGTCTGGTTTGTGACGATTACATATATCTAGAAACAGGAGAATGAATGTTTGTTTCACACTTTGTGGTAATCTCATGTTACTCCATGTATCCCAACCCATTTGACCTTGTAACAGTAGCATTTTTAGTAAAAGGGAATTCCTATTTTGGTTTTCTTAGGTTGTGGATATGGACAAGAAACTATTCTGAAGGACTGCAAAAATTTGACTGATCAATTTTTTTTCTAAAAGAGAATCCTCTGTGATTACTGCCTCCCTTTCCTTATGTGGCTGAAGACTTCAGAAGTACAGAAGGCTGACTGCTGATCTCCAGTACTGCTTTACTCAAAACAGTTTTTAAGTAAAGTTTACACAGTGGTTTAAGTGAATCATACTATGCTATTTACACATATTTGCTAAAATAGTGAAAACTATGAGAAGAGTTGCTTTAATGTCCACCTTTTGATCTTATAATGACACAACAGCAAAAATAAAAAAGGGACGTATTGATTTCTGTTTTAGCAAGAGATCTGTGAATACATAATATTTTTGAGAATAGCTTTCACATTCCTAGTGTTCACTGATGAACATCTGTTTTATCTTGAAATGTACACAAATCTAGTCATTACTCCTGATATTACTAAGCCTAAAGTATCTACGTCTCAAAACCACTAAGAAGTGGAAACTTAGCGAGATGCTGTCTGGATTGAATAAGCAAGCTGGTTAAAGACATGTTTTTTGCTGTTGGGTTAACTTGTCATCAGTCATAGAACACATCAGAAGTCAGACACAAATAGGTAACAACTAGACACTGTGCATAAAGATGTGTTGACTATCGCCAGCAACTAAGCACCCCCCCAGCAGTACAAGGTACAGAATTAGAAAAGCAAAAGTGAGAAGAAGTTATGGGTTGGGATAAAGATGGGAAGTAAGTGAAAAAAAGAGGGAAAAAAAGAGCAAGTGACACAAATGCAGTCTCTCGCCATCTCCAAACAGCAGACTGATGCTCAGCCAATCTGAGCAATGGCTACTTTGCAAAAACTATACACACAGTTTTTATTGCTGAGTATGACATTATATGGCATGGAATTTCCCTTTGGTCAGTTAGGATCAGCTGTCCAGGCTGTGTCTCCTCCTGTGCTTCCTTCCAGCCTCTTGCACAGCCCTGACCTTCTCTGTGGAGGGGCAGAGTGAGAAACAGAGACAGCCTTGATGCTGTGCAAGCACTGCTCAGCAATAGCCAAAGCATTGCTGTGTTATCAACACCGGTTTAGTCACAAATCCAAAAGAAAGTTAAATCCATCACAGCCAGAGCCAGTTTTATCCCCTAGCAATATTTTTGGACTATAATGTGTAACTGGATTATTATGATGCAACACACTAGACAGTCATAGCATCTTTACTGCTTAGTTGCTGCTTCCTATTTTCTGTACACACAGAGCTTTATTAGAACTCTAAAGTGCTTTCTAGCACAGTTCAGTTATGCAAAATAAGTTATGGTTTCTGTACGCTTCACTGAGACAGTTTCCTTTGAAATATCTCCAGCTGCATTATGTTTATACTTAGACTTTTGCAGTACAGAGGTGAGTGATGGAGGAGACAAAGCTTTTACTGGTATGCCACAGAGATATTCTAGACAAGGAAATTGTATAAACAACCGAGAAGTTAGAGAGTGCTCTTAACTTCACTAATACAGTGGAAGGGCCAGAATGACTGTCACAAGTCCTTAGAGAAGAGGAACTGAAGCTGGAACTAGTAATTACTTATTATGCAGGATGTTGATAGTAGAATTGCAATCGAACATCACCCCAATCTGAAAATTGAAGGGATTTTCAGTATTAAAGTCAATATTATATATTTCTCTTTTGGTTTTGTTTGTGCTATGAATAGAATTAGACATCTTTATAAAAATTTAAACAAAAGTCGCCTGCCATGAACTCCTATTATCTGTAGGAAATTTGTATTTTTACATCCAAATAATTTAAAGCATTTCTTGAAATCAGATGAAAATTGTGTCAAAACTTTTCAAATATGTCACTGTAAGTTCAGAGCACAAATGCAGTGTAATCTTGACATCAAAGCCTGCTTTCAGTTTTGAGGAATTCTAACTAGCTTAATTTAAATCATCTCAGTTGTGGCTATACTGTCTATATGTTCCAATAGCAAATCTTTGAGAGTTACTTTCCCTGGTAAAGTCAATTACTTTCCCTGCTCTCTCTCTCTCTCTCTCTTTATTTTTTTTATTATTTATTTATTTATTTATTTATTTTTATTTTTCCTCCTAGACAAAGAGATTACATGGCAGGAAAAACTTAATTAGGGGNCACCTAAAAGATATCTCAATGTAGTCAGTTAACATTAGCCCTGAAACACAGCATGGTAATTTCCTTCTTTGTTAGAAGCCAAAAGAATATGTTGCTTTCAAGACTAACCGGTGCTCAAATTGAGAAAGAGATTCTATCTTCTCTTTTCCTTTTTTCTCATGTCCCTTATTTCTCTTTCATATGGTAAATCCTATAAAGACAGAGCAATACATGGTGCTGTATACATTATGGCTGATATGAGCTGTTCTTAGTTCTAGATATCATTATAGCTAACAGCCAAAACCAGATAGGAAACAGAAGAGCATAGCAACCTGGGTAACAAATGCAAACTCTCTTGCATCGTATGTTATTAGAAGGATAAAGAGGATTATGTAGGTGAGAAAAGTAAATATATATATATATTTCAGTAAATAAAGCTCTTAGTATTCTGAAATTAGTTTAAAACAAACAAACAACAACAACAAAAGTAACAAAAAACAACCCCCAAGCCCTCAAATTCAGTTCCTTCATCCTGTGTGTGAAAAATTTTGCCAAAAATAAATCAAATTTAGTAATGCAACACTACTGGAATATTTACACATCCATAAGAGCGTATTTCTTCACCCTGTCAAAATGATGTAAAGGATCAGTATTACTCGGCCTAAAGGTGCATTTAAGCATTCTCCTTGTTACACTTGAAATTAGTACTATGTTCTCTAGCAGTAATCTTATGGGCATTATTAAGCAACAACAGACAGCCCTGTTCTGAGCATGAATTAGCACATGAGGTGATTATATATAAAGTAACTTCCTCACAAGCACTAAGATGCAAATGCATAACGTTGCTGAAAAACACGAGTTTAAGCTCATATGCCTAAACTCCTGTAAACTTCTAACAGTAGGACTAAAACAGTATCTTTTTAATTTCCTCCCTTTTGTCCTGCAATATATATATATATTTTTTTCCTGATTTAACATCTTTAGATTTAACGCGGTAGCTGCTGACATAGGACTGAACAGAAAACTGCAGTGTTGAGGTGTAAGAGTTTACATACTTAGATTTTGGCTCCCTCTGGTGGAAAATTGCATCAACAGTCAGTGAGAGAGTTGGATCGCACATTCGGAGGCTGAATGGGAAAATTATACAAGGATGCATTGTAGCACCCAGATCTGCTACAAAAGACGATCAGTGCAGTACTTCGCTGACATAAGTTTCAGTACTGGGTGATCTTTCGTAAACTATAAAGACATCTCTTTCTAAATTTTCCTTCAGGGTATTATTTATTTATTTATTTTTAATTTCTGTAAAGTACAGAGAATCAAAGCCTGCTTTGAAGCACATTATCATTATTATTATTATTATTATTATTAATAAACAGCTACTCCTTTTGTGTTAAAGTGTTTGAGAGCATCAAAACAATAAAAAGAATGGAAGAAGAAGAGTTAGGTAGAATGAGGAAAAGAAGGCAGACAACATAGTAATAATAATAATTTTATATTTTTTATTTTTAA
>VXAA01006942.1:8897-19114 GCA_013399115.1 Anseranas semipalmata | reverse complement strand
TAGAGGAGAATCAGAAAACAAAGGGCAAAAATCAAGAGATATAGCAAGAGACCGTGTCTAAACAGAGAAAAATAACACTAGCAAGGGAACAAGACAATGACTACTGTTATCAAAAGTTCATCTAAAGAACAGTTTGTCAGATCTCAAGCTCTGTTTGTGTAATTAGAACTGTTTGTTTCTCCTACTTAGCATAGCTTTGTTTAAGGTGATTGTAACAACCTTTCAAAACACTTTCTATTAACTTGTCAAAATGGCAGAGACATAAGAAGGTAGAGTTCATGTTGTTTGAGGAAAAGAAGACTATTATTTTTCATGATTTGTCAAGATTTTTTTTAAAAAAATTTTTCTTCCATTCTTTTTTATCAGGCGAGTGAAAGAAAAGTAAAATGCCAATCCCAATTTTCTGCAAAAATTAGAAAAAAAATACTTTTAGCAAATTTATCTTTTCTCATATAAGCTTATCACATCATCACATAGTGATCAGCCATCTTCAAATAGCTTTCATTGTGTTATTCAGAATATAGAGTTTAAAATAAACAGAAGAAGGGAGGAAAGAAGGACTAACATCCATTGCTTGTCTGTGTATTCCTTTGAATTTTCCTTTAGAAATAAACCTAGTGTCTTTAATTTTCTGGAAATTGACCACAAGACATATATCAATTCCAATGGCTGATTAATTGAAAGATATGGTTGTTTTCTGAGTAAGTGCTCAGGTTTTTCTTTAATTGTGGATCTACAGGAATTTGTGTGTATTACTCAGATAAATTGCTCTTTAATTTGGTTTACATTGTAGCATAAATACTTCAGAGTACAGTAAATCAACTTGAGTTTGAATGCTTGGGTACTGAAAGGGGGGGAGTAAAAGGAAGTAAAACCTGGAATAAAATGTGTGCTATTGCTCAGTACCAGCTTTTCCCAAACCAAAATAAAACAGAAGAACAAAGGGTGTCAACAATCTCTTGTCTTTCTCAAGACAAGAAATAGACAAGGAACAAGGTTTCTCAGTGTCCTGTGTTGTTTGTCATCTTGTTTCTAGCAGTTAGCTACCAGCAACAGGGAGGCTTAAGAGCACTTCATTCATTGCTTCATCCCTTTATTAGCATAATGAGTTTACAGGCCTCAGCTTCATACAGTCTTTTCAGCACTGAAGAGTACCTAGACAAGTGAACAAGTGCTGAAGGAATAGGAGTGTAATTAACTGATTTTCTTATTAACTGGTGCACTCTATTTAACTCTTCTTAAAGCCAAGGGAAAGAACAATCACTTTTAGAAGACCTGTTAATGGTGTGGCTGCTGTGTCACAGAGGGAAGGGAGAGTGAGAATTTTCTAATCAAAAACAAAAACAAAAATAAAATTGCAGTGACACTTGCATAATTAAGCTCTGTGTCCCACAAGTACACAGAAATATGTGTCAAGGAGAAAAACTGAGAACCTCTTACACACTAGCCTGTCTATATGTGACCTGCTTCCAGGAAAGTTATTATCTCTTCTCCTGCACCAAACAGGAATAAGAATGCACAAGAAGTAATGTCTAGGTAGCATTCTTCTTTGGGTGAGACTGAAAAATTTGAGCCTGGGCTTACCAGAAAAATTCCAAGTTTTTTAGGATACTGCCCACAAATGCATGTGTCAGTTTTCAGTAAAATAGGTTGGAGCTATGGTTGGAGCTACTTTTTTTTTTTTTTTTTTTTTTTTTTTTTTTTTTTTTTGGGGAAATTTTTTTTTTTTTTTTAGAGGAAAATTGATGTGTTAGTTCTACAAGGAAATTGGGAAGGGCTTATAAGATTGTTGCAATTTGAGGGTTCTGTATGTCTCAGGAGGGAAGGTCTCATACAGCGCGCTGTTCATGACACGTTGCCCTTTTAGGTAAAGATGCAAGAGCAGACTTGAGAATCTGGCTGTGTTTTCCTCAGAGACAGAATGACAGTGCCAGGTTTTCCTGCTGTATGAGTAGGAATGAGTTCAACACAAGGGAATGAATGCTGTAAGAAATATAAGGTATCCCATTTGAAAACTTTGCATGAAAAGATTATCAGTTTATACTTGTTCTTCAGCAGCAAGTAATAGCTGCTGATAGTAGTGAACAAAAGAAGAAAGTTGAAAAGTAAATTCAATTGTGAGTTTGAATTCATTGCAGTCAGTGATTATAAACATGAACAAAAGAAGCTTGTTCAGACAGGTGAAATTTTCAGAGTTAGTGGAAATAAGGCAAGATGATGAAATCTTTGTCTGTCATACTGAAGCTAAATTGTAAATCATTTTGTAAATACTACACTGGATTTTAAACTAACCAAGCCTATTCTGACATGCTTTATATGGGACAGTATTGTGCTAATTTGTAATAATTTTTAGGATGTTAATAAAGCATCTTGCCTAAAAGCCCAAGGTCCCTAACTGTCTACAAAACATTGTGGACATGAAAAATATTTTTTCTCTGTTGTTTCTAAGCTTCATGTTGCATCTGGATTGCACTTTCTCCATAATCAAGGGACTAAAACCATCTCAAGGAAACTAAAAATAGAGTTTCATAGAAATGCCAAACACAACACAGCTCATATAATAATAATAATAATAATAATAATAATAATAATAATAATAATAGCCATGTGTTGTCAACTCAGAGGACACTTGTGCATGAGTGTAATAATTCCAGGTCTGCCTGGAATATTATCAGTCATTAACTGTGCAGGTACATTCTTTCTTCATTCACAAAATGAACCCTAGGTTGTACTGACAACTCCTGTTTTCTCAGAATTAGAGAATCACTTTGCAAACTGGGGCTGCTTTTATAACAGCCCCAATCAAACAGTAACTGGACAAAGTTAACTGTTCTGAATAGCTATTGACTTGAGCCACATGGGTAATTTCTTTCCTATAACTAACCCCAGTAAAAGAAAATACAGATACTCTAAATATTATTATTATTATTATTATTATTATTATTATTTCCCTAGGAATGTAAACAAAGTGAATATTACCAATTTATGTCCTAAATGTCAGCTGGTGGACAGGAGGATGTCTGCAGGTTTAAACACATATCTGGAAGTGTGGTGCTGTGATGAAATTAATCCCCGCACTGTATTATAGAAACATTTTTTTTCTCCTTTTTTTTTCCCACTTTGTTATGACCAGTGTATGTAGATTGATAGGTTCACACAAGAAAAATCTCAGAATCCAATGTAATTTACATACATTTCCATTCACTATCATAAGTATAATTCAAACAGTTTGGGAGTGGTAGAGAATGTGTTATGCTTATTTCAAGAATCTCTGTATCATCATATTCTTTTTTGAATTAAGGTGTTGTTCTAGCAACAAGATAACTTAAAGGAAAGCTACATTGTTTTCTATATTGTTTCTGTTGCACACTAAAATAACATCAATACTTGCAAGAAATAGTATATTAAGTTTCTGTGTGTTGATATTTTTATATAAATTTATTTCTGTTGGGTACCTGCATAGACATCCTTTTTTGTTTGTTTTTTTTTTTTTTTTTTTTTTAATAGTTTATTATTAAATGAACACTTCAAGAAAACTAAAGTTCCCAAAACAGCCTGTTCTGTTTCTCCAAAACAGAAACAACTCCCCAAACTTGGACTGAAATATTAAGAAATATGAAAATATTAATTTTTAACACCCTGAAATGACAGATTTTAGACGTTTTCTGCTGCTATTTCCAGTGTATCATGCTATTATCTTGTAATTTGGAGGATGGAGCAACTGCCTTGCACGGAGAGACTGAAAGAGATGGGACTTTTTTTGTAGAAATGTTGCTCTTTGTGTTTTGTTTGTAGAATAGAAGCCTAGGGGTGATATAATGTAAGGCTTACAAACTCATGAACCTGGTGGAAAAGGTGAATACAGAACTGTTTTTGTGAAATCGTACAGGACTAGAATTAGAGGCATTCAGTGAAGTAGTAGGAAACAGCTAGCAGGGAAATGATTTGACTCCTAAAATAAAGCACTTTATTTCTACAAAACTGGCAGTGAACTTCTGCTACAGCAGACTGTGGAGACACACAGCATCAACAGGTTCAAAAAGTATTAGAAAAATTCACAGGCAACAGTCCATAAATGAACATGAAATGGAAAAGGTAGGGATATACCCTTAAAACAGTCTGTTTTTATTGCTGTCCGTGATAGATGGACAAGATAGACCATCGCTCACATTCTTCATAACCCCCATCCTTTACTACTGAATCCTTTGTTCTTGCACTTGACCTCAATGTATTTGGTTTCCTTTGAATTTCTTTCTATTTTCTGCAGGTTAAACAAACAAACAAAAACAAACAAACAAACAAACAAACAAAAAACGTTTGCTACTGGTTTGATCAGGAGTTACACTAGTGGGATGCACAGCAGAACACAGTCAACAGCAGCTGTGTTAGAGTGAAGTACCTACGTGTTGTTTCAAATAAATTGTATTTGCTATTGCTCTGAGGTGAAGTTGCGGTATTGGTCCCTCCTCCTAAAGTTGTTTAATGTGCAGTATTGGCAACAATCTGTTAGTCACTGCCTAACAGTCTTGGGACTGAAACTTAGACAAGCTCTACTGCATATGCAATTGATGCTTCTGAAGAAGAGGTTTTGCTTTATCTCCTCTGCCACCAGCTTTGCCCTTGTCCTTGTGATGGCCCCTGAATCGTCACCAAGCTGATCTAAATCACTAAAATGGCAGGATATTACCCACTATTTTGCTGAATTAATTCTCCATCACTTTGGTCATTTAGACTGTTTCACAAAGAACACAAACAAGTGGTGGTACCATACAGGTGGGAAGACATAAGAGAAAGAAATGAGGAAGACATGGGAAGTCTTCCCCTATGTTCCTTATATTTGCCTTGCTCAGGTCATTCTACCTGAGGAGTTGCTTTCGAGGACTTAGAAATCAGAGAGAATAACATCTCTGATCCAAACAGGTACGGGCAGGGACTAGGTGTAGGCAGCTGTTAAGTCCTAGAGTGTTGATTATGGACATGAAAACTGAAAGAATCTTGAGAATTTTCAGAATAAAAAGTTAAATAGTCAGCAGCTAGCTACCTCATTTAGGGTGTCCTGAATACTCTGTCCCTTAATTTTTCTGTAGTTCAATTTCCCATCTGTAAACCACAGCTTTTCCCTGTGTTTGTAATGACACACAGATTGTCAGGCTGCAGAGAATTCTTTATCATGTTGTTTATAGCTTATAAGCACTAAAAAAAAAAAGACTGTTAGGTGGTATATGCTCTTCTGAGCAATTGTAAGTGTTTTATTCAACATGTATTTTTAAATAAATTGTGAAAATGATTTTACAGTGTTGCCAGTATTTTGCAAATGCAACCTAAAGAACCAGTACTTAGAAGAAAGCCTGATAATGTAATACTAAAGCAGTGTGCTACATAAAGGCTGGGGGAGTGCTGGTGGTATGCTACCCATCATTCAATTGAATTGAATTCTGTGTAAGACATCATCTGCCTAATATCCCCAATGTGGCAAGATTTCTTTTCATTTATGTATTTATTTATTATTTCTTGCATGGCCATTTTCACATCACACACTTAAAACAACTTGGAGAGATAGGTATTATCCTAGACCTTCATATAGAGCAAATGAAACCAGGCCATGAAGGAATTTCTTCAAAGGTAAGGGAGGAGTCACTGTCTGAAACAGTTTTATTACTCAGGAGTCACTGATTCTTTAATTTGATCCAGTTCAGTAGGCTTCCAGGGCTCCTTGTGGAAATTAGTTGCTGTTTTCTCCTCTCCCTCAGATAAGACTATGTGTGCTGCTGAGTAGTATGTTATTGTTTTGTGAATCAGCTGTGGGAGAAAAGTGAAAAAGACATGTCCGCAGCAGCAATCAAGCAACTAACTGTAATAAAGGAACACACAGCTGTTTTACAAACAAATCCTGACCTAGGACCTTAGGAGAACCTAACACTTGAATCCCAGATGACAAAAACATGTAAGTGGTAAGCTACCTCAATCTACAAGCATCTTGTTCCCCGACTGTTGTAAGTTTTAGATAATATACAATGTACGGCCAACAGAAGCACTATTTTCATCCTGCTTTTTCATGCTTTGGTGCTTTAAGAAATTATCTCTTAGTAGAATCATGAATAGATTTAGGGATTGAAATTATTATTGCTGAGGAAGAGGTAGATTATGAGTTTTCAGATCAAGATGAGAAGTGACTTGCATAAATGGTTAGTTTGCTATGACAGAAAATGCATGAAAATTCTGACTTTCTTAAAGGGAATAGAGTTTTGCTACTAACTTCAACAAAGACAGAATTAGGGTGTAATGTCAGTTAGAGAATTTAACACAACAGTACTAAACTTGCCAAGCCCACCTCAAGTACTAATTGCTTTGCCTGGTTAGTCTCAGTTCTTTTGTGTATACCTATCTCTATAATCCTTGTTCTGGAGGGTATGTCGGAATACTGTCATCTGTAACATCTTAAAAAGACAATATTTGTTTTTGCTTTTCAAAACAGTCCTTACATTTTATTTTTTATCTTTTATTTAATTTTATAGCTTATGCCTCAAATGAAAAGATGTTGAATTTCTGTGTGTGAAGTCAGGCTTTGCAATAATGTGGATAGTTTACACAAACCTGAAAAATGTACAGGTAATCCTGAAAGAACGCAAAGAAGTCCAAATCTTTCTTTGTTCAGTTCCATCTCACAAACAGAGCAGAGTCAAACATGTTGTGTTGCTTTTAAGAGCAGTCTTAACGCTTTTCTTAGTTTATGGCTAAAAAACTTCTTCAGCATTATTTTGACAAAAAATCAAAACAACTTTAAAGACCATGAGATTCCATCATAGAAAAATATTTCATTGTTGAATGATTTGGAAAGAAAACTAGATTTAAGACAAAATTACATTTATCTTTTTCAATTTTATTAGGAGACGTGGCTGGCTAAAACAGTTAAAACTTCTCACAGTTTCAAGCCTGCTATCTGTCGTAAGTTTTTAATGTCTCTGGGAACATTTCTGCATGCAGTTAGTGATAGTCTGTTAAAAGAAAAATAGAGACACCTTTGAGATGGCAATTTCATGGATGCTGCCTTGTTACTAACATATCTCCTTCTTATTTGTGGGTCTACACAAACTGTCTCCTGTTCACTACTGTTCAAAGCAGTCACGGTCTTTGTAGGTGAAATGAATCTCATCAGCAATTTAGGTCTGAAATAAAACAGTAGTACAGGACTCTTCCAGTGTGTTTGTAACTCTTCAGAGACTGGGTTGCATTCTTTTTTTAAAGTCCTGTACTACAAACAGTAGCATCGGACTCTTCCTCAGAGTTGCTAAATTTTTACCTCTGTTATAATGGAGCAAAATGTAGTAATTAATTTGCATAACTTAAATGTCTCAACAAATAGGAAGAGTAAGGCTTTTTCTTCATGTATAGTTAGTGAAAGTAATTTCCATTCTCTCACAAATGAATTTGATTTCTTCACCTTTACCCGGACTGCGTGATAATTTGCTTTTGGTATGCTTATTTATTTGTTTTTCAGGAGACTAAAATTTGTTGGTAGATTAAGAGTGATAATTCAAAGGGAGCTAGGTGGCAAAACGTGTTAAATCAGCCAGCTGATCTTCAAAATTATATAACTAGTGTTCCCCAAACAGTGTCAGTTGCTTCCATTGGAGGACAGAACTGAGAGGTTTTAGTGACATTTCTGGACTGTGAATTGGGACGGCTGAAGTGCAGGCAGATATTTGTGCTTTTTCTTGTACAAAAGTGTAAGGCCTGGCAGGAAGTTAGTATAAATGGGTCAGGATTGTGTTTTAAACAACTGCAACAAGTTTTTTGTTTGTTTGTTTGTTTGTTTGTTTGTTTGTTTGTTTTCCACAAGCCATTGTGTTAGCATCCTACAAGCCTCTAAAAAGACAGTTATAAAACTGATCAATAGGAATTAAGTAAGGTGCATATGTAATCTGAATGGAAAAACTCACGAGCATATCTCCACCATGCTTTCATTTACAGACTCACTGTGTTTATTTTAGTTTCATGATACATGAAACTAAAGCATGACAGCTCAGTACACTTATATCTTCAAAACTGCTATTAAGTCTGTGATAGAGGTTTGTTTTCTGACCTCCTTCATGCCCAAACTCCCTGCCCACCTGCTGAAAGCTGCTGTATTAAAGATGGAGTTTGGTTAATGGTGACTGAAAAGGAAATCTAGTACTTTTCACGTTGGGGAATATTGTCTGAAGAATACGTGAATTTTCTTCTGAGGTGTTCTGTGAGATAGGATGACGGTGCCCTTCATCACAAAAACCTCCCTGTCAGTTTGGTCAGTAGGTGGCATCTGAGTTCATATTATAGAGCTCAAAGCTTCAGGAAACTTTACTTTGAAATTCTGTGGGCCTGTTAACACAATTTTTATAACTGTAATAATGTTGCATGTGAGTTTGTGAAGTAAATCCAACAGGGTCACAGGGAATATCAACTTGCACTTTTTAAGTGTAGCTCATATTTCTGAGCTAAATTTTCTCTCTTTGGAGAGATTATTAGAGAGAATGTTTTAGAGACTATTAGAGAGAATTAAAGTGGTGATTTGACGTTAATTCTAACCTTTGTTCAAAACAAATTATTTAACCTCGGTGCATGATGCATATTGGACCACAGGCTGAATTGATATGCTAGATGCTGTATAAAATAAATAAATAAATAAATCGTAATACAGTCTTTTATGACCTTCTACCTGATTTATGTCAGCCTTCTTACATACTTGCTTATTTTGAGTTTGAAATGACCGGCAAATCTCTATTCAACTCTGCAGGTAACATCTGAACAAACTGGGTGGTATACTTGCTAAACAGCTAGAATGAAACATAGTTATGTCTCTTCCTGTATCCTCCTCTCCACCAATGCTTTTTTTTTTTTTTTTTCTTTTGTTCAGAAAAATCTTAGAGCCTTTTACTAACATCATTTGACCTTTCATGCTGCTTGTCAAGAACTACAGGTAAGTATCTGTGTCTGACTATCAAAGGGAAAACCAACATTAAAATGTATGTTTTATGACTCTCAAAAGGAAGGGAGTCATGATGAACACAAGTTTAGAACCCTAATTTTTTAAAATATCAATCTCTTCTCATTTTGATAATAAGGGTATATTATCTTAAACATGGTTGAAAGTTAGGGTTAACATTATACTCTTAATTGCAACACATTTTTTTCCTCACACCTCTATCTGTACCCCCATTTGTGGAGCTACCTGAGTGCAAGGATGACCCCCTAGTGACGACAATATGTTTAGCTCTTGGACTCCTTTATAGCATATCAAAACTCAAACATATTTGGTTTTATAATCTATATAATCTCTGTATTTATGGGATTTGTTTCCTATTTGACTGCCCTAGCTGTGCTCAAGTTCTTGTGCAAATGCTTAAACATCTTCTCTGGTCGTCATGGAGGTTTGTTTCATAGAGTTTTGGGTTGCTGACTTACTTGAGTCTTAACCATATGTTGATGTTGTAGTTTAGTTTAGGACATCCCTAATTTTTGATAGTAGGTACTGTTCTGAGCCATGGGTGGGGATTTATTTTGTCTCAAAGTGAAATAAAGGTGACAAAAATTATTGTTTTCCATATCGACATTTTAAAGTTGTGTTGCTCTGCTGCTAAAAGAATATTTTGCGAGCTTCTACAGCTGGTTTGGACTGGTAGGTTCTTCTGGCTACCTTCTTTGGTGATGGTGGTTGAGCCACTGCTGTTGCCAGCTCTGTACACTTGCAAATCATGAATTTTGTTATAACTGCTTTGTATTAGCTATTCAAATTTGTTATCATTATCAATGCTGCTGTCTCAAATGAAATATAGTCATGAATAATTAGATTTCTTTCCCTGTCCATTATAACATGCATTTTGTCTCTGGTTTTCTTTAGTATGTTATCAAAATCCAGTATACTGTGCAGATGAATAGAATCTCAATTGTCTTTCCTGAATCGTAACTGAGATCTTTACAAAGCAGTCTGTGTTTGAGACTTAGCGCAACTGGCGTGTTTGGAACTGTGAAGCAGAACGGAACGGCGGTGATTGTTTTATGTTGCACCTATTCCGTGTTCAAAAAAGTTCAATCCTTTGGAAAAAGTACACCTTCAGACAGTACATTTCCACTCCGTATTTCGTTTGCTTTTTCAAGATGAAGATAACACGCACACACCAAAAAAAAAAAAAAAAAAAAAAAAAAAGAAAAAAAAAAAAAAAAAAAAAAAAAAAAACCCC
>VXAA01006941.1:1722693-1747229 GCA_013399115.1 Anseranas semipalmata | reverse complement strand
CAACTCAGGATATTCTATGAAGCCAGTTGTCCCCCTGTAGCCCACAGAGAGGACCATGGTGAAGCAGGTATTTCCCTGCAGCCAATGGAGAGCCACGCTGGAGGAGATAACCACTCTGAGGCCCATGGTGTATGCCACCCCAGAGCAGATACCTATGTCCTGAAGGAAGATGGAGCCCATGGAGAGCCCCCTGTGGAGCAGGCTCCTGGCAGGAACTGCAACCTGTGGGGACGCCACACTGGAGCAGGTTTTCCGGTAGAACTGTAGCCCTCAGAAAGGACCCATGTTAGAGCAGGGAAAAAGTGTGAAGAGGAAGGAGCATCAGTGATGAACTCTTATGAACTGATTGCAATCCCTGTTCTACCTTAGCCACTTGAGTGGGGAGGAGATAGAAGAGTTAGGAATGAAGTGAACAAGTTGCCCAGAGAGGCTATGGAGTCTCCTTTGGAGATATTCAAAACCCGCCTCGATGCGATTCTGGGCAACGTGCTCTAGGTGACCCTGCTTGGCAGGGGGGTTGGACTAGATGATCTCCAGAGGTCCCTTCCAACCTCAGCCATTCTGTGTTTCTGTGAAGTTGAGCTTGGGAAGAAGCAGGTTGGGGGTTGGGGAAGGTAGTTTTAGTTTTGTCTTTGTTTCTCACCATCCTACTCTATTTTTAATTGGCAATAAATTAATCTTCCCTGAGTCTGTTTTGCCCGTGACAATAATTGGTAAGTGATCTTTCTGTCCTTACCTTGACCCACAAGCTTTTCCGTCTTATTTTCACCCCCCTGTCCTGCTGAGGAGAGGGAGCGAGAGAGCAGCAGGGTGGGCATTGTGCAGCCAGCCAAGTACAACCCACCAGACACTGTGATAAAATGGGTGAGTTTGTCACCCGGCAGGTTGGTAAGGTGGTTACAAAGAAAGACAGGAAAAGGTTTTATTCTTAGCCTTGCTGTATATAGGCATCAGTATTGGAGTACAAGGTTATCAGTACTAAAGAAAATTGGGAAAATAATGTTTGAGACAGAAGTGGACTGGATTTTTTAATTTTTTTGTGGGGGCAGGGGAAATTTGTGAGCCTTGTGAAGGGTATTTTTGGTATGTTTTAGTGTCTATGTAGCAATGCTGTAATGGGATTAGAAATCATTCCACCCCTCTGTGTTTTTAGAACAATAGCTCTATGATAAAACTACTGTGTTTCGAATGTATGGGTTTATTAAAAAAGCTGACATAAGCTTTGAAATAAACTATAATATGAACAACTCTGGATGCCTAACCCTGCAAATTCTTGAGGGAAACCAAGTGAAGGGTTTTTTTTTTCTGTTTTCTACGAGTTATATCTCTTCCTGAGTATATATTATTCCAATTAAAGAATGCTGAGTATATTTCTGTTTTAAATGATGAAATAGAAAAGTTTGGTGTTTTTTTTTTTTTTTTTTGAAATTCTGTGGTCAGTAGTTAGCAAGCAGGAATTAACTGTGGTTTTACCTGGCTGCTGCTTAGTTCTTTTCTCGGTTCACATACATGCAACTTATATAAAAATAAAGCCATGCTTTCAATTCAGGCTGGTTTCTATTTTTAACTCTTCTTGTAAACTGCCAATTTTGCAGAGAGAATTTAATTCAGATCACTTGGATGCTGGTAGTTCTCAAATGTTTTTCATAGTTCCTCATCTTTGAAAGCCACTGAGTAATTGCTTGTCTGTAAAAAAAAAATCAGTTCCTGAAAGAGAACTCTGACATATCCTCTCAATGAGTTGCAGCAGAACATGCCAGAAAACACAGTACAAGTGAGTGAAAAAAAATACATAGATTGATTGCTTGATACCCAGCCTAAATTAACCTACTGCCAATTACCTGTAGTAAGTCTGCATTTAACACATATACTAGATAACTAAGTGAATCTTAAAAATTTCTTACTTGGCAGTCTGGTTACTTAAGTCTGATCTTGAAATTGAAATGTTTTTTAAAATATTGGAAATTTCTAAACTGTAGAAATAGGTGGATTGAAAAGTCCAGTCCTTTCTGTCTTTATGGTTCACTTTTCACATGGATCTTTCTGCATAGAACTTGAACTTGCCATATTGATTGCATGTTTTCCTTCTATCCCATCATTGAACTGAAAATTCCTTAAAATTCCTTAATTTTCAAGATTTGGAATAAAATTAATGTGAAGTAGTGACTTTGTGTAGACGTAGTGTTTTATTCTTACTGGAATGCCTGCTTTCTGGTTCTTCTATTTGAAGCGTGTTTAAAAAATGGGGAAAGTGCTTCTTGGGTATTTTACAGATAGGTTAAACGTATCCTTAAGTGATGGACATGTGCTGTTTGACAGTTGGGAGTGGTGAATTAATTCCTGCCCATTGATTTATTGTAGTTTTACATTGTTGTATCTACTAGATGTCTAACTTAATACTTTTTGTTTTAATTTACAGGTATTATATTTTCAAGAAATGCTGTGACCTATTCAGTATTAAAGAACATCATTCACAGAAACTTTTGTTTTGTGATAAACTGCTTAAACTAGAATGGCTTTGAAAAAAATGCCTAAACTGTTCAAGAAATTATTTTTTCACTGGAAACTTTGGAAATTTAGCATTATTGTGTTTGTCTTTCTGGTATTTTTATTTTTATTACAAAGAGAAGTGGGTGTTCAAGATTTTAAAGATGGAGGGATTGAGCCAATTGTCAGAAAGAAAAGTAATGTATTAGGTCTTGTGTTAAATGCTATGAACAATATCAATGGTGCAAAGCCAAAAATGCAGATAAAAGCACCTGTTAGGCAAACTAAAGTTCCTGGAGAGAGACACTGTTTGCCGGGACACTATACTACAACAGAACTAAAACCCTTTCTAGATCGACCCCTTCAAGATCCTAATGATCCTGGAGCTTCTGGCAAAGCATTTAAAACCATCAACTTAAATTCAGAAGAGCAGAAAGAAAAAGACCGTGGAGAAGAAAAACACTGTTTTAATGCATTTGCGAGTGATAGGATTTCTTTACACAGAGATCTTGGACCAGACACTCGACCTCCTGAGTATGTGGAAATGTGTATGTCCTGATAGTTGAAAAACTTGTCAGAAATAGAAATGTAAAGACTGTAAAGTGATCTGAGTTCAGCATTAGATTATCGTTTAGGAAAGGAAGTCTCTTGGTGATACATGATGATTTACTGTACATAATGTTCCACAGTGCAAAAGCCAAGAATGTTTAGAAAGGCTCACTTATTTCATAGTTCTGAATTCATAGTAACCATATTTAAATAAGGTTTTCTGCTTTTGCCTTTAAGCTACATTTTCTCAGTGACTTTCTGGAAACCTGCTAAGTTTTACTTAGAAGAAAACTAAAACTGTAGCTTAAACTTTTTTCTATCTTAAACACCATTCACCACCCCTACCGTTTTTTTATTATTAAGCGTTAATAAAACCACCAGCATAATTTAATAAATTAGAAGTTGTGAACTGGTGAACCAGGCAATGGAACATCTCTGTGATCTATAAGATGGAGAAACTTTAATAACAAAGACTGCAGGACTTGTTGGGTAGAGTGGGTTTTAGTTTTGAGCCATCTCTGTTCGTGTTCTCAGCTGTTTGTGTCAAAAGTGAGTAACCTTACTGAGCTGCTGCTGGTAGTATGGCTATCCCATGACATGTGGTGCAGCTCACAATAACCTTTACTAGAGTGTAACGCGTGAGATTTGATCTGTATGTTTTGTGAGGGCTTTGGCGATGGCTGTGGTAATTGCCATGGGGAGTATTCCAGACTCTAGAGTTGACAGGCAATAAACAGTAAGTGTGCAACCAACTTAAAAATACGGAAGTGTTGTCTTGTCATCTGGACTTGCAACTGAATTTGAAGTTCTATTCAGAATACATCAGTCTTGAAAAAACTTTACATTTTAAATTTTTTCGCTTGAATGGGATATACTGCTCTAAGCATTATATGGTATTTCTAAGAAATACTGAAGTTCTTAGTTAGATTTGTTCCATTTTTCTAACTCTGCATTTCTCCTGGTAAATATTTCGTATTTTTGGATTTCAACAGTAATGGAAACTTAGTCTGACTTTGCAGGTCAGTGTCTGCTGGTCTCAATAGAAAAACATATTCTTATATGTATATATTTACATTTATAGGCCTGGGTGCTATAAGAAGTATACTGAAATGTTTGTGAGACAGAAGTAGAAGTGAGCCAATTGCTCAAGTGGAAATCTTATTTATCAGATTTTTACAAAATATTTTGTGCAGGTTTTCCAGTTGGAGCATCTGCCTTTGTGCTCCAAAACTTGGACAGAAATTAGTGAAGCTAAAAGATTTAATGTCCATACTTATAAAGCGTTGTACTAGGAAGAGAAAGGTTTCTTTTAAGAGTTTGAGTCAAAACTTTTTGTTTATTTTTTTTAACATCTGATACTTTCTAATCTGTAGATGTATTGAACAAAAGTTTAAGCGTTGCCCGCCATTGCCAACCACAAGTGTTATAATAGTTTTTCATAATGAAGCATGGTCCACTCTGCTCAGGACTGTTCACAGCGTGATGTATACGTCTCCTGCCATATTGCTGAAGGAAATTATTTTGGTGGATGATGCCAGTGTAGATGGTAAGAAGTCTTCCTATTTTCCCTTGAACATCATCAGATAGTTATTTATTTATTTATTTTAATTTAACTCATGGTAGGATTGTATATAAAATGGGTTAAAAGAGGATATATCCTTACCACTGTAATGAATACCATATGGTTTTCAAAGTGCTTTTGTTCCTTTTATTTCCTATAAAATAAAAAATAATTCTCTCCCATTTTTTCTTCGTAAGGGTTGTCAAATAAGAAATTCTTGTCTGCTTTAGAGGTTTTTAAACCCCATTTCTGATTATTCAAATTCTAGTGCTGCGTAAACTGCGTAAATGGTTGCATGACAAATAGCTCTGTAATATGTGGTTAAAACTAATTACAGTTTATAGAACAAGGTACCCAAGGATAAATTGGCCAATGCTTTTAAGCGTTTTGAATTTTATCATAGTGATTGCCCTTATGCAATTGAATTTCATTAATATGAAGTGAAACTTATTTGCTAAAAAATAAAATTATTTGATGGAAAAATAATCTCCAATACTTAAGCTGACTGCAGACATAATTGAATGTATACTGAGTGTGATCATAAATGCAAGTTCAAAAATTTTATATGTTTAACTTCAGATGAACATGTCTATACATACATGCTTACATCAATGTGTTTACACATATTTGCAAGTTTGTATTTAGTATATTGATACCCTTGGATGTGAAGTATGTTCAGTAGTACAGTTTAATAGAAAGGGTAGGGAGAGGGAGGAAGTCTGTGGGGTGTTTTATGAGGGATGTGGGGTTGTTTCTCAAATTTTGCACGTTTAAAAGTTTTTTTCAATATAGTTACTGTTGCAAGTAAATATGGTAGCCTCTGAAAACCATGTGTAAAATGAGCTGTAATTAAGGAAAAAGTTTGCAGGTTCTGCAGATAATTTGAGTAAGTAGATAAGTGATGCATTTGCCATGAAAGTGGATTTTGAGTTGATATTCAAACAGTTGATACTGCAGAACAGATGTACCAGCAAATGTCCTTAATCTTTTAAACAATTTTCAGTGTTCCAGCCCCTGTTCTCTGCCACTCACTTCTTCCTACACCTCTACCCCCACCAAAACTCAGCCCCTAAAAGTAACGTTCAACAGTCAGGAGTTGTTCACTGCTTTGATGTTGACGTCACTGCTGGAATTAGAATGAATTCTTTATTCTGTTAGTTTAGTAACATGAAATTTTAAGCAATGGCACGTATATACTGAATATCCTGAAACTGATTTCTCTTTCTAGAATACTTGCACGATAAACTAGACGAATATGTGAAACAATTTCAAATTGTTAAAGTAGTCCGTCAAAAGGAAAGAAAAGGTCTGATCACTGCACGGTTGTTGGGAGCTTCAGTAGCAACAGGAGAGACCCTTACCTTTCTGGATGCTCATTGTAAGTGTAACTATGCCAGGTCTGGTTTAAAACAATGTTGTCTTTGATGTAATGTTGCAGATTTATGAGTTATGTACATCAACATTGTATATGCTTTCATATTGACATTTTATGTTATTGAAAGTATAACTGGCAGTGCCATTTGGAAACAGCGCATACTGGTTTGTTGTGGGCATGTTAAATTATTCCCTGTGTACTACTATATAGTCAAGTGAAAATTCAGTGCTTGTTCCCATTTTCTCCGTAGGTGAATGCTTTTATGGCTGGTTAGAGCCATTATTGGCAAGAATAGCTGAGAACTCTGTCGCTGTTGTGAGCCCTGATATTGCTTCTATAGATCTCAACACTTTTGAATTCAGTAAACCATCTCCTTATGGGCATAGCCACAACAGAGGAAATTTTGATTGGAGTTTGTCATTTGGATGGGAGTCTCTTCCTAAACATGAAAATAAAAGAAGAAAAGATGAAACCTATCCAATTAGGTAAACATAATTTGAATAATATCCTTCAGTTTTCATTGTTTTTGTTATAAAAAGCTGTTTGTAAATGAGCTAGTTCTTTAGATGAGTATGATCAGAAGTCTTAGCATCTTAGATGTTTTTTGTAGTATTTTCTTTAGGAGCCACGTTGTGAATTTGAAAGTTTTCATACAAATGCAGCCTCCTTAAGACAATAATTGTTCTACATTACCTTTTTCTGACAAACACTAAGCAATTTCTGTAATTATTTTTCTTCAGGAGGGAGGGGGAGAGGGGAAATACAAACTGTTCTTTTCAGAGGCAGTACCACAGATTCTGGCTCCCCATCCATCATCCCTGACAGGATGACAGCAAAGGTTCAGAGCACCTTTTACCGGACTGTTACAGTGGTGCATTCAGTGATAATTGTTACATGCTTTGGCCTCAGACAGGTTACTGGTCTAAAGGAATAGTAACTTTGTTTGATATCCTCCATACAGGGAAAATATGTAATTTTTCCTGATACTGTCTGTTAATCCAGCAGTTGTTTGCCTGAATCAGTTGTTAATAAATGACAATAAAACTGTAAAATGAGGCTTAGTGTGGGCAGATTTAATTGCCTGTGCCAGGAAAATGTATCAATGTAGGGAAACACTAACAAAGGCACGAAAACATCCTGGAACAGTAATACCAAGTTTTTACATCTGTATTTAAGAAAACCTACCTTAAATATAGTTTGAATCCTCTTTTCCTCAGTAAATTTCTCTTTTTGCAGAACACCTACTTTTGCTGGAGGTCTCTTTTCAATATCAAAAGACTACTTTGAACACATCGGAAGCTACGATGAAGAAATGGAAATATGGGGAGGTGAAAATATAGAAATGTCTTTCAGAGTAAGTTTAGCTACTTACTACTGCTCTCTACAGTGACAGTGTACATGATTTTTGAGGACAAATCAGTATTAGATCTTGACTTCTCTGCTGAGTCAGCCATTTAGGACACGGAAAATAAATTACTAACGACTTATGAAATAAACTACAAACTTGCTCCCTAAACTGAGTTTTTTTTAAAATGTATTTAAGATTGATAGCTAAAATGTGCATTTCCGGTGTTTACGTGATTAGGAAATTCACTTATGATATTCCTGATATATACACTCTTGCTGGTGGTTTTGATTTTGTTTTGCTCTTTTTAGGTGAACAGTAAAAAAATAACACCCCCTTAATTGTAATTGCATTGCACTTACAAAAATAATATTATTATTAGGTATGGCAATGTGGTGGACAGTTGGAGATCATGCCTTGCTCTGTTGTTGGCCATGTCTTTCGCAGCAAGAGTCCCCATACTTTCCCAAAAGGTACTCAAGTGATCACACGTAATCAAGTCCGCCTTGCAGAAGTCTGGATGGATGAATATAAAGAAATTTTTTACCGAAGAAACACAGAGGCAGCAAAAATTGTGAAACAAGTAGGTGGTGGTGGTGGTGGTATTAGAAATCACGCTTGCTGCATTGAAAGTTTTGGTGAGCAAAAGTTATTTATTGACAAAGTATGTAAGAATTCTAGACATTTTAATGAAAAGACAGGCATAGTTCAGTTTATTTAATCCTGTAGCCCCCCAAAAAACATGAAAATGACTTTAAGTGTTTGGGTGGTGACAGTGTTGATTTCATTTGTTTATATATTGATGTATCTTTGATTGGTACGTTTTTTTTTTTTCATACATTCTCTAAAATCCTGGGTTGTTTGCATTGAACAAGTATTGGAACCAGCACAGAAGATCTAGTGAGCATAGAAAATGCAAGCTAACTTGTTTTTTAGAGTAAGAAATGTAATGTCTCATTTGTCTCAAGTTGCTTAGTATTTTTATTTAAAAAGCAGTTTTTGTTGTTCTTTAGCTGCAGAATAAAGCATATTCAATGGTAGATATCAATTCTATTTCTATCTGTTTAGAAACTTAAGTTAAATTCAGGGTTTGGTGTGAGAAGTGGTTTATTTTTGTAAATATTCTGGAACTTTGGTGTTTCACCAGCTGGAATTTATACTTTTCTTTTAGAAGCTATTTTTTCTCTTAATATGATAAGGTTTAGTGCATATTGTATATGTAATAACACTAGATTTCCTGAGCATGTTTAGCAGATAAAGACAACTGAGTTTTGTGTGGGAGACACCGCGTTGTACTGACTATTGTGCTAGTTATTTAATTAGTCCAATTCAGCACCCTCTTTAATGAGATGAATTATATTCAACAGTTAGCTTTAAAGCTGTGGTCAGTATAGTCTTCATTTGTTTTTACTTTCCCACTTTATGGCACTATTAAAACACTCCTGGGACTAAGGATACTTCTATTGTTCCATGTCAAATATATATTTTTTTTCCTTTCCTGTGCTTTGAAATGCTGCAGGCAGGATGTCAGCAGTCTTATGATACTGAAAAACAAATGGCAGTAAGTGTAGTAGTACTGTACTTTTTAAAAAAGATCCACAAATGAAGCTTAAAACTTATTTGATGCTAAAATACAGAATATCATAGATTTATGTGTACAAAATGGATATTAATAATATCAATATATTCCTCTTCCATCTTTCCTTCCTTCCATCTCTCCAACAGAAAACATTTGGAGACATCTCAAAAAGACTTTTCTTAAGGCAGCGTCTGCAGTGTAAAAATTTTACCTGGTATCTCAATAACGTTTATCCAGAAGCATATGTTCCAGACCTGAATCCTTTGTTTTCTGGATATGTAAGTTTAATTTTAATTATTTTCTCAGCATTCTAGCATCCAGGAAGTTTGCTAATCTTTTGTGCTACCTTAGCAATAGTGTTTACATTTTAGCTATTATTAATTGCTCTAGAGTTTTCTGTCAATACTGTGGACAAAGAATCTCTCCTGCATACCATGCTATTTGAATATTTTGTAGCTCTGTCAATGATGATATGAAACTTAAGCAAACCCTCTTCTTAGGTAACAGTAGCCTTGCTTAAAGGGATCTTACAACGTGATAAGATAAGCAACATTCTGCCCATCACTAATAGTGAGAGTAACACAGAAGTACTAAGCCAGTAGTGAGAAATTTCCTGAATTGTCAAAATAAATTTAGCTTTATATAGTAAGAAGTCATGTTAATGAGGAAAACTGTACTTTGACAGCTATATACTCCTCAGAATTAGGTTTGTGATGAGAAAAATGTGTTCATAGTTGAACATAATTTATTTTAAAGACCATTGCATCTCTTCTGTCAAGTAACTTCTTAGACTGTGTAGTGTTAGAACCAACAAAATATTAAACAACTAATAATTTTTATTTTCAAGTCAATGTGAATGTTTAGCATGTATTTGCAAATAAAACTTTCCCCTCCTCCAATTTTGAATATTTTATGTCTATCTTTCAAAATGGTAATCTGAGTAACATAGTAACAATGTATACCGGTAGCTGAATAATTCACAGTGCGTGGCTCTGGACAACTGTAATGCAATTAGTAGGCTTTTGGGTACAAAAAATTAACTCGGTGAGAACAAGATTTTTAGATTTGAGCACAGCAGAAAGCAAAAATGAATTAACAGTTGTAATTGTTGTTAAGCCAAAGGTTAGATTTCTATGCAAGTGAGGCAGTTTAGTTTTTCTCATCACCACTGAGCATTTTTATTTCTTTTTTTGCTGAAAACACCTTTTCTTTAGCTAAAAAATGTAGGTAACCACATGTGTCTGGATGTTGGTGAAAATAACCACGGTGGCAAACCATTGATTATGTATTCTTGTCATGGACTTGGAGGAAACCAGGTAAAATATTTGATCCCTGATTTTAATGATCTATTCAGCTGTAACTTTACCATATTAAAACATTTAATTTATTGTAGAGGAATGGACTCATTTTTTAGCATGCAATTTTTCAATTTTTAATATTTTATTGTAAGAATTAATTCCTATACATATATTTGTTCAAGGCAGGTTTCATACTGCTCTTCATGTGGTGCCCCACATCTAACATTTTATGTTCAGCATACAGATTCAGATTTTTTACACAATTGCACTACTTCACATGATCTCTCCTTTCTGTGCAAAGCCTTTTCAACTTACCCATAATACTTTCTTGTACATGTTTTCTTCTTAATTCCTCCTTTCCTTATACTTCCTACTATTGCTTCTTTCTCTGCCACCAGGACTCACACTGTCAAGGAAGATGTTAATGGGTATCCAGCCAAGGGGAGACCAAGTGGCCAGGCCTGAGCCATCTTCCCTATCCTGCTTCCAGCCTCATAGCCTGAGGTCAAAGTGGTCTACCCTATACTGGCTAATGCAAGTGAATAATATGACTGAATTTGCCCAAGAAGAGCTCTCTTTGATGTATAGATCTTGGAGGCAGCAGTGATCTTCTGTTTCTTGTACAGTATGACTTACAACAGATGTCAGATACTGAATTCTTCAGGCACTACTGTAATACTAATAAAAGTAACATCTCCCTCCTCCAGAAACGCACAATCCTCTGTTGCTTTAAAGAGTTATTTGGAGAATAAAGTTTATTAACTGTAGATCCTTAATAATTGAAGTTCAACAAAGGTTTAAAAGTTTTAGTTAGAAAATGGTTGTATTTTTTTCTTTTTTTTTCTTTTTTTATAAAACCTTCAGTCATAAAAACCATCCATTTATGGCACTGTGAAAACTCAGACACTCGATCCTAACTGATCTTTGTGGGAGAAGGAATACAGTCTAGAAAAACAGCTACCCTGTTATGTTAGCTTCTTACAGTACTGAACTTATTATTCTGTTCTTACTATATTAGCCTTTTCAAATTGTCACAGTCACTAATGCAGAAATAGTGTACTAAGACATTGTATTAAGAGATCTGCTGTATGCTTCTATTGTCATCTCTCTCTAAGTTACCTTGGATTGTACTAAAACTCTATGGTGTGTTTTTTATTTTTCCTCCTTTAACAATCTGAGTCCTTTTAATATAGATTGTGCTGGTAATACACAAGAAATGTGTGTATTTTCTTACTTAACCCTTCTCATTACAATATCCCATTTCCAGTTGGTTTATACTCTTTACCAGATTTTAGCAGTGCAGGCTGAAATTCTTCATGCTGCCTATCCTCTCAGCTCATATGTTTCAGATGGGAGAGGGGAGTGGAAGAAAGAACCTAGTTTTCAGTTGTACATCAATTGTTCAACATTTTTTCCTTTTTAGCATATTCTAGAGCTGGTTACATGTCCATCTCAATGTCCAAGATGAATGAAGTTTTAAAGCTAGTTTCCAAGTCATATTTTCAGGGCTCGGAGAGATTTTGAGTTCAAAAGATAAATCAGAACAGGTTTACTTAGGTTAACAGGTTTAAAGTAAACTATTATGTTTGAGAGCTAAATGACTAAGCAGGTCACAGTTGAAAGTGACAGGGTGCTGAGCATGGACTTGATAGTCACAGGAAGGATATGGTGAATAAGGCTGACATATGGAACCAAGAAACAGTGGTAATGGGACATGATAGGAATTCTGCTGTTTTAAGAGGGAGAAAAGGAAGAGACCACAATGGTAAGGTAGAATAACATTATAAAAGGGCAGCTGTGTCTGTAACTGTTAGAATTAAATCCCTGTTTAGACCTGAACTATAGCCAAGGATACCTGAGCCTTAAGAGTAATATGCTGTTAGGAAGTAACAGTAAAGCTCACTCACAAAATGTGTCCTTATGTTACACTTTTCTAATAGTTAGCTCATGGAGAACATGACAGCATCCTATTGTTAGCATTTATTGTTTAGTTCAAGTAGCAAAAGTTGACAAATGGCAATCACTACTGTTCCATGTGACAAAATCTGGTTTTGATTGCTCTAAGAAAAAATAAAATCCAGCAACAAAAAATTGAATAAAGATTTTTTTTAAAAGTTAAGAAATGCCAGAATTAAAGTTATCCATGCAACTATTTCCTTTTGCATCCTTGTATTAATTATTATTTCTGGGGGAGCATGCAATGAAATCTTGCATCGTAGTGCATGTGCACCAAGTGTTTTTTACAACTTCTACATTTAAGTACTTTTAAGTATATTCCATTGCATTAGTATTAAAACAGTCTTTTACTTTTATAAACACTTGTAAAATGTGTATGCTAAAAGTCAATGAAATGATTCTGTAGTTTCAAATTGTTGAATAAGAAAAGAAATCTATCGATTCATGTATTGGAATGTCAAAGGGTTAATTTAGTTTAATACTCGTGTTAGTATTTATTTACTAAACTTTTTTAAAAATATTTAAATAGTACTTTGAGTATTCTGCACACCGTGAAATTCGGCATAACATTCAGAAGGAGCTTTGTCTGCGTGCTTCTAAAGGACCTGTGCAGCTTCGCGAATGTAACTACAAAGGCCAGAAAACCTTTGCCCTTGCAGAAGAGCAATGGCAGCATCAAAAGGTATTTAGACTGTGCAGTGAATGGGCATCTTATCAATGATTTCTTATGAGAGTTAATTTTGGGTTTCTAATAAGAGAGAAAACCCCAACAAAAGAAAACTCTGAAGCAAAAAAGGGAGTAAGTTCAGGTTGGGGAGGAAAACGTAGATAATTATAGCTTTTTGGTTACCAGATCAAAACTTCATGATTTCACTATTGTAAAGTAGTCACTTAGAAAAAACATTTGATACCCTTTAGTGTGTGCATCTGAGCATGCACCTGGAAGTCAGTCCAAATGCTTTGTGTCTTTTAAAATACTTAGTTATTTTTTACTAGCAAAACAAGTTGGCACTTGCATTCTCCTCATGTTCTTTTGCTAGCCCCCTTCTGCGCTACCTGTATGGCCTTACTCTTTTTAACAATAATGAACTTCCAAAAAATGATGGGAGGGAGGAAAATTGCAGTTTCAGTGTTTACTTACTTTTTTTTTTTTTCTCCTTTGTCACCCACTTTAGGATCAAACTCTGTACAGTGCCGTGCTGCATATGTGCCTCACAGGAAATGGAGAGCATCCAAGTTTGGTATCCTGTGATCCATCAGACCCCTTCCAGAAGTGGATCTTTGGCCACAACCATTGATATTTGCTATTTATAGACAGGAGCATTCTATTAGAAAAGCAGTTCCATTCTAAACTGTGACCATATACGTATACTGCATTTTAAAGTGATGCATACTTTAAATGCAAAATGTTTAAACAGTTTCTTTTCTCTCTTATTTAAGTTGGATGTAAAATGTGTGGTCAGAGATTCCCTAGGAGTCTGTTACACCAAAGAATGTTTGAGGTCCCAAGTAAGAAAAATGTTTACAAAATTTCCATGATAAGACTTTATATGTTGACCATTGATTTGTAGATCCTGCAGTCCGCTTTCACCTTGGAGACCTTGTATGTTGTTTTTTTTCCACATATTGTAAGTACTTCTGAAGACAGTTAGTTTTCTTTGTAGAGTTACAAGAAATTCTTGTATACTGTCTGAAAACCAAGAGGCTTTCTATATATATATTTTATGCTTAAATGGTTGACTTCATGTTTGTTTGTTTGTTTGTTTACTTCACTCAGTGAAACTTTCTCACTATTTTTTAAGTTCCCTCATTTGAAAAAATTAAACATTTGACTTTCTGGCTAAAGCCAAATAGACTAGCATACTGTGCTATGCCTCTAGCAAGTCAATCCTTTTGTTGTAGAAGAAAACATCCATTCTCACTGAAATATGTTATTTATGTATGAATATTTTAATGGAAAACCTGCTTATTCTGGTATTAATCTCCTTTTATTTAGCCAAAACTTTTTGTATATGTTTTTTATGATTTCATGAACTTTGAAATTTATGACAGTTACATTGTAAGATTAACACATTTATCAGCATTTTGTTCATTGTTACTTTTAAATTACGTTATTCACTAACATTTTCTTTCTACCTTTTAGTGATTTATGCAATGTTTACCTAACATGTTTCTAATGTTATTTGTACATAATTTCCTGTGCAAACACTTAAATGTTGATTTCTTTTTTTTTTTTTTTTTTTTTTTTTTTTTTTTTTTTTTTTTTTTTTTTGCCATTTCCCCTTTTCAAAGGACTGACCTCAGTTTTAACAGTCAAAGTGAAAACTTGGGCTTCCTAACTGTTTTGCTAGCTCTTTTAATGAAATGCTGTATTCTTGTAAGCATCCAGAAATATACTTTAATAGATTATACAGAGGTATGACTTCAGAAATAGCTTTCCTTTGATTAAGTATTTTAAAAATATTTATTTCTTCAGTTATTTTGCTGGATGCACAGTTGTTGAGCACTATTTTGTCAGTCTTCCATTGCAATCACCAATCATGCCCATTTTCTGACTGTGTCTATTTCAGGCCTTCTTTAATGAAGGTAACTGTTCTGCACAAAAATGTCCTCTTAGGGAACAGAGATGTACTCTTAACTTGAAAATGTTTACTTCAGGGTATGAATGTGAGATTAATGATCATCCCACACTTAAAGCATCTAAGATCACATAAAAATTGCACTTTAATAAGGTAAACTTTCATAATAAAGTTCTATATTCTGATTTGGAGAAGGCTTAACTGGTTGATGTGATTTACGGAGATTTAAAAAAACTTCCATTTGCATGTTTTATAGTATGGGGCAAAAATTACTATGAAATTAAAATAATAAACTTCTAGGAAGGAAAGGAAGCGGCAGAATAAAGACGAGGAAAAGACTTAACTGTAGTTCAGAAGTGCCAGTGTTGTTATTAAGTAGGTGTGGAAAACATCAAAGGTAAAAGGTACTTAGGCTTAGCAGAAGAGTTGTGTTGAACATCCCTAGTATCTGTTCAAATGGAAGAAAATAGGAGGTGTAATAGCAACCCCCTTGCCTTTAATAACAAACTCTTTAATGATGTGAATCTCAAGGAAGGTGCGCATAACAGTGGAAAGTGGAACAATAAGATCAAGCCTAGTTAGATGTAGCTAGTAATGCTTGGTATTTTAGGAAATACTTAGTATTTCCTTCAAGGACTGTACTAGTAAAAGGAAGGAAATTAAGTGAAAGGTCATGGTTGCCACAGGGAAAGAAAACTCAAATTTTTAAAGTGAAGGCAAAGGAAAGTATTTGGCTGCAAGATCAAGTATAAAGCTGAGAATAAAAATGAAGGAATGAGTATTACAGATTGAATAGGACAAAATACACCAATTTCAAATTTGTCCTTTTGTGCTAGTAAATAATAAATATCATTAAGAAGAAATGCTTATTTATCTATAGTATCTGGATAATGGATGGATGTGTTTTTGCTGTTATTGTTGTTTTTATAAATGGGAATAGGGAGCCTGCTTTTTGTCAATTTCACAACTTCAGACTAATGAGTTCAGCTTCTGAAGAAACACAAGAAGAAATCCTTTCAGTAGTTCTAAGTCATCTAGAAGACATAAGGGAATAAGCAAGTGCCAGCAAGAATTTGTCAGGAGCATTAACTTCTGCTAGCTTATTTTTCTGGCTTGATAATCATGCCCTTGAGTCATGTCTTGGCTTTTGTTAAGTGTTTTGGTGACACCTGTGAGAATATCCAATGAAGTTAAAGCAGTATGACATAAAATAAGCTGCTATAGGGTGGACATGAATTGTTGAAAAAGCATACTGGAAGGCTGTATTGAATGGAATTCCACCAAGATCTGCCTGTGCCCTCTGATAAATGTTTCCATAATTCAGTAATGGAATATAAAGTGTTTTTATTACTTTTGCAGATCAAACCAATACTGGAAGGACTAAAAACGCCCTTGACAAACTGGAGAAGGAGTTGAGGAAAAATAAGATACAGGTCAATGAGAAAATTGTTCAACAAGCATGAGTAGAAGAGGGGAAATTACGTACATAGCAGCTCTGCTGTGTTGGTCCCCAGGTGTCAAATGGAAACCAAGACTGTTTAAGGAATCAGTTCTAAAAGATGAAGTATTTAGAATAACTGTTTAAAAGGACTTTAGTTCTTTTAGTTCATAGTTCATGTTATACAGCAAATTTATTATTCTTAATACCACTAAAGGGTAATTTCTTCATGCAACCTGTTTCTCCTACAGACTTGCATATTGGAATTTGCCTATCTGAATTATGATTTATTTACTCATTACCATTGTTTGTTTTTAGATGTAGCATTCAAAACTTGGATAGAATTTAAGTAGCAAGGAAACAAGAGTTCTGTTGCATTTGGAAGTAGTAATCTCTCTATGAGCAGGAGTTTAGTGCTAGAGAATCTTCATTTCTGTCTTTTCTGTTTTTCTAATTGGTAATCTAAGACCATCTTATAGCAGATATAGCAATATATGTACTTGTCATACACACTGTTTTCTACAAAGATTTAGGTATAGTAGGTCACCTAGTTGTTATATTTAGTGTTCAGTTCGAGCTGCGGAAGGGGAAAGTTTATTCTGTGATTTATAGTTGTCTTTAAGATTTTTGTTTTATTTGAGATTTCTTTTCTGGCCTAACATAGGTCAGTAGTCCAAAATTCGTAAAACATTGTAATGTAGGGTTTTTTGACCATTGCTATGTTGCAAACGTTCTAATCTTTTCTATGTTTCCTATCTGTTCCTTAAGCTATGAGCAACATTTTTGCATCACTTAGTACAACAGGAATTCAGTCTGTTACCTGGACTCCCTACAGCCCGCCAGAGGTTTACAACAGAAAATGGTTGGGGATTATTGTGCACCTGACTGTAGCTAACAATGCCTGATTCTGTAAGCAAAAGAAATGAGGGAAGCAGTTCTGTAAACAGTGGAAGGCATCAAGTAAACATTTTTTTGTTCTATTCTGTGCAAAGATCTGAAATCAGTTCTGTCTACATTAAGTATCATGCTTTCAAATGTGTATATATAACTATGTCCACTTATGTGTTGTATACATATGAATATCATACAATTTTAGAAGAGCAATTGAAGATCTGTAAATATGATTGGAGTTTTAGAAAATATTTTTTTAAAATTAAATTACAATTTTTTTTAAATTACTTTTTAAAAAGTAGTAACAAAGCAGCAGTAACAAAAATTGCAATCAGTTGAAGTATTATTGTGCAACTACTCTGTGCTTCTTTAGCATTAGTCTTCAATCTTTCCTTAAAAGTAAACTTTTCTGCATTTCTTTTTCAGAGGCCAGAGTCAGATGTTCTCCTTGGTATAAATTACTCCTTCAACATGATTCTCTTGAATAATTATGGTATGTTCTACACTGTGGTGCAGACTTTCCTGTACTTATGTTTTGCTGTATACATTTCTTTAAGTATGTTGAATTACTACAACTGAGAAATACATAAAACTGAACTTGTGGGCATTCCTACCTTTTGGGAATTAGCCTTATATAATGTTATGCATCCGATCAAGATAAAAATATTAGATTGAGCTAGACACTTCAAATAGTACCCTTGTTCACTTCGTATTTTAATTTTTGTAGGTCTTTGTTTTCTGTTCCTAATGTAGTTTCCTCTGTCTTTTTTTCATTTTAATCTATGGCTTGCATGTCAAGTCATTATTTTTCTTCTACGTTACAGCCCAGGGCAATACCAAAAACAAATTTTGAAGGGCCAACAACTGTAATTAGAACTTCAGTTTGATACATATATATATTAATATGAAATACCTTTATCCACATTTGGTACTCTGGCTGAACCAGAAGATGGCTGATGTACCTTTTGTCACTATGTTAAACTATATAACCTGGCTTTCCCTTTTAGATACATATTTGATCTAATCTTCACACACTTCATTTTAAAATAATTAGTATAATTCGTTAGGTTATACTTAAATGATGTACATTAAAATGTCTATTTGTTTTTGAAAAGCTCCTGTGCTTTCTCCCTGATATATTTCTGATACTGCATTATGTTAGTGTGCATGAGGGAAGCTTTGTGCTAAAAGTGGAGAATTTCCTAGGGATAATGACATCGAAACAAATATGCAACCCTAAAGTATTATGTTCCCAGATATTTTGTGTGATATTCTATGCTAAGTTCAGTTCTACTGGCTTGTCCGAAGCTAAGACCGACTAATTGTGGAAGATATCAACTGATGGCCGAGGCACGATGATCAGGCCTACTTGATTGAGGCAGAGGTTAGGCATCATTTTGGGAATATGACATCCATTGTGATTTAGTGGGCTTCAAAAGGATCCTCTCAGTCTTCCAGGTAGAAATAGTTATCAGATCAAAGTAACAGTGACTCGAGAACTGTCTCCCTACATTAAACGCCTGAATCTTGGGCCTGTAATAAGTTGACTCAAAAGCAGCAATACAAACTGCTGCTAGTAGGATGTTGTTACTGTTACACTGTTCAAAGGATATAGGGAGGGATGACAATCAATCTGTACTCTTGAATGTGGCTTTCCCACTAGCTTTTTCTTCCTCCTCACAGTCTCTTTAATGTCCCAGCTCTTAACTGGACTTCATTGTCTTTGTCTCCTTCTCTTTACCATGAGCAATCTTAATCATCCTCCCATTGCTGGGCAAAGGGAAGTCACTGTTATAACCTGGGTGGTTTTCATGCTTGCTTATGTCTGTTTAAATGCAAAGATAACCTGATTTCTAGACTCTCAACATCTGTTTTCTCCTTAACTCTGCTTAGGAAGTCAGACAGAATATTGGTGCCACTGGACATATGCAGAAGCATAATTTCAAAGGCTTAAGTGCATTTTGGGGGCAAAAATAGGAGCCTATGGAAGGTAAGAGAGCCAGGCAATATTTGGTGGGAGTCAACAACCATAGGTTAATACATACGTGGTACTTGGACTTTTTTTGTCTATTTAGAATTTACTTTCACATGACATTGCTTTTATGAATTAGGGTCTGAGATAGAACTCATCAAAATTAAAATTTCTGCTCAAAATTTGCATTTTATTTTGGAAACAATGTTTGTTTGTTTGTTTGTTTGTTTGTTTTCCCTTAACTGGAATCAATTAGGCATTTGCGCTATTTTCGGTTGTGCAGAATTCCTTGACTTGAATTTTGCATTTGTAGGGGTCCAGATTCTTTTAGACCACCCACACTGAAGAGGTGGAAGGTACCAAGACGTCTATCGCCAGTTAGCATAGTTAGTGGGATTGTTCTGCAGATCTTAAAAATCTGCGCTAATAAACATTTATTTATTAACATGATTATTAGAAATTAGCAAGAAATGCTGGTTCTTTCTACTGATGTTTCACTGAATGTTCTCTGAAAAGAGTTGATTTCTGCTTTAGCTTTAACAACTCATTATTCTCTTTCTCTCATAATTTTTGACCAACTCCAGCTATCATGTCAAGATAAGGCTAAGCATTTTCACAGATTTCTAATCAGTTGTGGTTAATGTATTTTTTGTTCTAAGCCTCCAGAATGGAACAGTTTATGTACTAAGTTATAATTTTGTACCTAATATTACAAGAGTCTAGATACAGCCTAAGGTGAATCATGTTTTGCCACTAATGTTTTAAATACAATGGATAAAGTTAGTAGGTGTTCAGCTACCAGGAAGAAATATCTGATGTTTGGGTTCACGAAGGAGAAATATGTATGGTAGTGTCTGGGAAAGAAGGGAATGCCTGCAGTAGTGTGATGGACTGGGTCAGTGAAAAGGATAACAGCAAACAGAAAATCATTTGTTCAGGAAAGAGGCTTAGGGGAAGGAAAGAAGCTAAGGGGAAGAAAACAGTGTTACGGGGAGAGCTCAGGCAACGGTCTAAGGGTAGATAGGTATATACTTCCTGCAATTTGGTAACAGTTTGAGAGAGGAGGTAGGAGACAAGAGCAAACTCTGTGGAATTTTGAATGCGCCTTGAAGATGGAAGAGGTGGAGCTGAGAGGATCTGCTGGAAGGAGCAATGTGTGAAATGGGATGTGTCAGGAGAGAGAGCTAGCCTGTCCTAAAGTAGGGGCTTAGGGATAGACCTGTCCTTCTCTCCAGTCTTCTGCTATCACCAATTTTGTTTCCCTTCTTTTCTTAGCTCTTTTCTTTTGTACCAAAAGAAGCAGGAAGGTGGAAGTCTCTAGTAGTCTGAAATGCAGTATCAGAGACATACAGCCCAATATGTAATAGCTGAATATCCACCAATAGCTCAGTATCGATTGATAGTATGGTTGATAACATCTTGGCAGTGGAGTTGCAGAAAGGATGAACTACTGAGTGAATTTGTGATTTGTGTAACTTACCAGTGCTGCAGCTATATGTAGTCAAATATAGTATATAGTTTTAAAAGGGACCAGAATGTGTAACCAAGGAGGAAAAAGGGAATGAGTGAAAGAAAAAGTGAGCAAGCTTAGGGTGAATCATGGTCACTACCTCCCTGTCTAGATAACTCGAAATTAAGAGCTGAAGACCACCTGTTGACTTATTCAAGGCCTGTGGTTAAAGTGTAGACTTGCAATGTTTGGTTTCCGTGGGTTTATGGGGTCTGCCAGGTCCAAGCTGCCTGACCTAAAGCAGAAGCAGCCCTGGCTGTTTGCAGCAACTTGGAGCAGGAAAGATGGGCTCTGGGGAAAAAGTGGAGCCACACAAATGGTGAGAGAATAGGGGCGGCATTTGATGTGAAAGGGAAGGAAGAGGCAGTGGTGTGGCCAGAAAGGTAATGTGCAGCTCCAGTGTATATTTCAAATACTTTTTTGGGACCGGAGTCAAAATCCCAAGGGAAATGCCAGAAGAAATACAACTAGAAATGCTTTTTGCATGATGATTTCCAGTATAAGGTATAAGTGGAAGATCTCTTCCACAAATGCTGGTTTGCCATCATCCACAGCTTGTAGCACTCAAACCAGTTAAACACAGATGTGGAAATATAAAACGTTTTCTGCAGTATGCCTACATAATGCATTATGTAGTGTGCATATAAAACTAAGCCATATAAACAAAGGCTTATGTAACCTAAATCCCATTTTAGTATCAGAAACCAAGAAATATTGGTTGCATAATGCAAAATATTCTTTAAATAGAGAAATAATTAATTTGTAGTGGATGTAGTCCAGGGTGCTGTATCACTATACCTTAAACAGCTTAACATCAGTTGAATTTTCCCTTGTCGTTCGCTCCCCTTAGTATGAGGTCCCCCTTGTTCCAGAAGTCCTATTTATTTACCAGGAAATTTAAAACAAACAATCCACCTGAAATGCCTATTGAAAACATGTAGTTTTGTTCCTTCAGCAAGTCTCTTTGTTAGTCCTGCAAGTTTCATGGTCACAGTATACATTGAAACATCTAAATTATAAGCCTTTACTTTCCTCTAAGCTAGTAAATTAAACTGATTTTTTTTTAAATGCCTGATTACTTTTCTAAGAATCAACTACAACATCTTCATGTGCCTTATGTTATATTGACATTTCTGAAAAACAGGATGATGGTGTTCATACAAATGGCACATCCAAGAAGTTTGTTGCAGGGGGTTCTCTGGCTCATTTACTGACTTTAACTTTCAGCAATTGTGCTATGCTCTGCTATTCCCCTGGGGAGGGAAAATGAAATACTGTTACATATGCAGTATGTAAAAACTCGTACATCAATCAGCTGACTATGTAGGCTACTTACATTTACCAGAAAAACTAGCATTAATCTCCATCTCACCATGCTCTCTTATACATTCAGGACAATAACTGCAAGTGTTGAAGAAAGCTTGATTTCAGGCAGCGACAGCTCAGCCTTATGCCTGACAGGACAAAGCAGGACCTAAATGTTCCAAGTCTGCGGGGCCAGTGGCTCAAGGCAGTCCCCCTGCCCCCAGAAGCAAGAGGCCCTGCTGTTCCGTCGAGGCTCCAGCTGGACATGGCACCATTAACTACACTGGGACTTGGCTAGCTCACCATACCTGATGAATTTGTTTCATCACCCTTGGGAGTAGCTGCCGATTTACACAAGCGTGAGTATTATTAATAGAACAGCATACAGCTGAAACTGAGTGTTAAGCCTTCCTATTTCTGAACTGGCATCCTGATGTCTTAAATTAGAACGCTAGTTTTGAAAGTTGCTTTCCAAAGTTTTTTATGCCAGTATGTCTTGGCAAGCCCTGGAGCACTGTTAACCGTAGTTCATGGCAATGCAAAAAGTGGTTTGGTAAGAGATGCTCATCTATTCTCTTTTGTGTAACTCCTAACAACTTAAAAACTTTTTTTTAGAATATAGAGAACAACTTATAATCTTTAGCAATTGTTGTAAATACAAATAATTTAGCCGTATGTAATTTGTCACCACACTTATGGGCAACTTACCTTTCGCAAACGTAAAGCTCAATTTTTATAAGTATCAGAATAAAAAGATGGCACAGAACTGTATTTGTTATTTTTTTCCAGAATGAAGTAATGTTGATCAGCAATTTTCAAAATAATTAACCAGTTGTCCTGAAATCTAACAGTACAGCTTCTATGCCATTGTAGCCATTAAAATGATTTGTTCCATAAAATTACTCCAAATTGACCACCAGAGAGAGCTGTTGCATTTATTTTTTCCCAACAGCTGTTGAAAACCATTCTTTCATTAACTTATAACCAAAAGGATTAAATTCACATGATATCTGCAGAGGAATCATGTAGTTTATTCCACTGGCCAAAGAAAAGTGTGGGCAATAGTGTCATTAAAGGGCAAACAGATATACCAAACGAGGCATTTCTGTTGATTTCTTAAACATTTATGTGCTGATTAGGTTTTAAAAAAAACTGAAACAGTTTCTTCTTACATTATCAGACTATGATGAATGGGAGAAATGCTGGAAATTTCACAGAGCTTCTTTAGAGGCTCTGCAGTCCTAGGGAGGAGGTGCAGTACTAATTCGGACTCTGCTAGGCAAGAGAGGAATGTCTAGTGACTGTCGAAATAAGATGCACAATGCACTGGCAGCCATGATGTAACGTAGAAACCTGTTTTACTTCATTGCAAACAAATGGACAATATATATTGTACAATATATAATAAAAATACAGCCAATACAAGTGCCACTAATTAACAAAAAAACTAATGTTAAGACTTAAAAATGCTCATTTTTGTAATATATACACTGCAGTAATAAGCCACAATAAATACATCAAATTCCATATCATTCATAATAAATACTGAAAATATAAATACAGAAGAATACAGTTAATTTGAATAAATTATTACAACATAAGGTCTAGGTTAAGATCTGTTGAATATTATTGTAGCTTATATTACCCTTTGGCATCTTTGATGTTACAACTTATTTAAGAAAGAGAAGAAACTAGTTAAGGAAATGTGTAGTTCGTGAAGCTTAAAATTATTTCCATGTACAGATTTTAAGATGAAATTTCTTTCCCTTCGCTTCTTCAAACAGTTTAAAAGCAGCAGTCCAATTAAATATGTTGCTTTACTGTTGAGATCTCCATAATTTTAGTATGCAAGATCATCTGTAATGGAAAATGTTAATTACTTAACAATTATTTTTCTCAAAAATTAGTAAAGTTAGATGTAATGTACAAATTTTAAACAAATGGCTGCAATTACACCACAATTTTACTAGTCCCATTTGAATGGATTACATGTCTGAAAGGCCATCAACTTAAGTGGTTCTGAATCCATGCTGTGGTGTATTATTTACCACTTGCCAACAAAAATGTCCAAAGCAATTTTATATTTTTATGGGGAAATATATATATACAGAGAGAGATGAACCTTCAAAAAGACAGGGTTGGATTAGACAGTGTAAATTTGACATAGTTCGTCTTTGTTAAAACAATGAAAACACTTTAAACATAAAAATGTAATAAATGTTTTGTTTTTTACAAAATTGGTAGCTATTAGCTGTAGATGAAAACAAATCAGAATAACAAAACTGCCATGTTTTATGTTAACAGGCATTAATCAGTACATCTGTATTAATAATTTTACTTGCAAAAGGTTATTACACCAGAATGCAATTTAACTTAAAAGATCGACTTTACTAAGACACTATTACAGGCTGAGGCTCTTAGGAACAAATTTGTAACCTACAGATTTTGACTATTTTTGCACTGTTAAATGTCTAGCGCTTATTTTACATCAAACACTTTTAAAAACATGTTTCACAAAGTACACTTCAGACATATTTCCATAGAAGTGCCTACATCAGTCAGTTAAAAGAAGGACCCAGTTGTTAAGCATTGTTTATGTGGGCATTGATTGTTATGTGAAAACTAACGTGGCGGTATTTGTATGTAATGGTTTTTAGAAAAATAGCATGCTTTCTTCTGTTTTTTTTTTTT
>VXAA01006941.1:1679575-1722669 GCA_013399115.1 Anseranas semipalmata | reverse complement strand
TTTTTTTTTTTTTTTGAGAACTAGCTGCCAGTGCACATAATCTGTTCAAGAAGCTAAAAACCTATGCTCAATCTGCATCTCAGAAACTGACAAATGGGTGGCTGTTTTTACAATAATCCCCCAGTACCCCAGCAAGGGTGACCTTCACCCATAATCCAAATTTCAAATTTAATTCTTGAGAAGTTCTTTAAAAAAAAAAAAAAAATCAGGTGAAGAAATATAGAAGAATTAGCTGCCATAAAGTACTAAGTCTCATTTGAAAATACCAAGTTAAAATACTAATGAAAAGGACACGTATTTCTTTTTTGCTTTTAGTGTCTGTTATCTGAGAAACATGTTGTATTAGAACATGTGCCTGGGAGCTGAGCTAACTAAAATGATATTGAACTTGACTTTGCAGTTGACACAGGCAAAGAAAAGACATGGTAGTGTAGCTTCTAGGGTTTTATTTTTCTTTGTTGTTTTTATCCCATGCTTTTGGATAAGTCTTTCATTTAATGTTTGCTTGCATACAGTTTCTATGGCAGAACAACATTTCCTATTTGCATCAAGTTCATGTTTGTTTAAAATATTTTTAAGTAACAGAATTCATATTATGATCTAACATGGCCAAATGTGTAGTGAACAGGCATATTCTTTTCCATCCTTGCTCTCGGGATATCTTCATTTCCTTTTTTTATTCTTTTTTTTTGTCTCCTATATAATGCTTTCTTTCGTGCTTTAGAAGAAAAAAAAATTGTCCTTATCATTCTGTCTCTTGCCTTCTTCCTTCTTTTCCTCTAAACTGGCCTTTCTGTCCTCCCATCACTCAACCCAGAGTGTATCCACCCATCTCAAGACAAAAGGATTATCTTGATCATCGTGTTTTAGAGCAGTGGTGCACAGTTAGAGACAAACACACATGTGAGGCAAACTTCTTTGACTTAGTTCTATTTGACACTAATAAAACACCCGAAGAAAACTAAAGTGTCACTGCTAAAATTCAAATGAAAATAATTGAATAAATAAATGAAGTTTGCTTTCTGGTTTATTTTTTCTCCTAACCCTGGATGATATCATCTTCTCAGTTGAGAAGTAACAATACAGAGTATCATGAATATGGTTTTCCAGTCAGTGGGACCTTCTGCATACTGGGTATCCTCCTAACCATAGACTATATAGCAGTAGAGCAATACACATCTTTAATTTTCCTTTTTCAGATCTAATTCACTTCCATTTAAAAAAAAGGGTGTTTTTCATTTATTATTTATATTAGGAAAAAAAATCATAACAGTAAATGAAAGGAAACTTTTTATTTCCTTAGGTGATGTTTTTCTGCTTTCTCTAATGGTAGATTTTCATCCTGTACTGGGCTGTGCTCTATCAAGCACAACACTCTTCTGGATCTACAGCCGTCAGGAGATAAGGAAGATCCCCTACCACATATCTGCAGCCCGTGGAGGTAGGTTTCCTTTCTGTTTGTTCGGGTGTATAGAAAGGGAGTGTCTACGGGGACCCCATTGGGATCACTCCCTGATAACTCTCTATTCAGAGCCAATGCCCGGGAGAGGACATTTTTCACCACAGTTCCAATTTGTCTGCGTTCTAATGTTAAGTGAAAAATATCATCAACTCTTCTTCCAGAGTAAAGGATAGATAGCATAGGGGACACTAGAATTGCCCTCACACTCATTCGAAGTCATTTTTAATGAAAAGCCTTACTGTACAACAAACCTTTCCCAGACACGAAGATTAAGGAAGGAAGGAAGAAACAAAAATGAAAAGACTAAGGCTGCAAAACATTGAGATGTTTTAAATGAATTGGATGTTCTTATAATAAGTAAAATTCTTGATATCAGCCATTAGGGTGGCAGAAGGTTCTCAACGATGTTTATAGCTTCCCTTCTCCTTAGGTAAGAACAATACTCCAAAATATTTTTTAGCAACCAAATTAAAAGCTGCCTCTGATGTAGGAGGAGGAAGAGACAATGAACAGGAAGCACTTACAAAGAACTCAAGCATGTGTTCACTCAGATATATCTTTACAACTAAATAGCACTTACTCATGACTTCATAAGGTTTGTGCTTTGGATTGCACACCTCTTGGAGAAAATGGACAATTAATAATTTGCACATAGACAATGATTACTGAGAACAGCAAAATTAAGGTATATTAAAAAAAAAAGAAACACTGAAAAGGCAAATGTTGAGATTTCTCATGCCAAGGAATATGTTAATGAACTCTTTTCTGTGCATCTGTTTTGAAAATAACAGTAGCTTTCTACTATTTTAAAAAAATAGTAATCAGATTTAATATTTTAGAAATAAATTCTATAGAATATAATCTCTGAGTTAATTCTAGTTTTTCTAAGTATTTTACATCAAACATTCTGCAACCATAATACAGTAGATGATATAATTACTCTTTAGCCCCAGTAGGAAAGCGTAACACCCCTAAACACTTAAGGATTTCCTGTATCATCCTCTTCTGTGCCTGTTCCTGACTGCTTCAGGAAACTAAACTGGTGTAATGCACATGAGTTTATATAACTCATGAGTTATAATGCATGAGTTTCTTATTTAAAAAAACACCTTTAAAACAGTATTGTGGGTCCAACTGTCCCTTTTGCTTTAGCTCAGAGTAAAGGCACCTGCTTAGCCACAGGAGCAGCCTCGGCAAGCAGTTTCAACTCAGAGAATTCAGTTGGCAAAAGAAGATACGCAGAGGAATGAGACTGCCTGTTGCTGCCAAGTATGGTACTGTTGGCAAACTACAATCTTGCTGCTCAAATGTAGGGCACTCAATAGGTAAGTCAAGCTTTTATTCTAATTTTCACTATGAAATTCATCGTTAAATGTTTGCTTATTAATCTAGTCCATGGAAAAAAGAGCTTGTTTTTGTTATGTTTCACATTAGTGATGCAATTTGTATTCACTTCTGATTTGGACTGGGCTTTATGGGGAAAGTGACTTAGTTTGAGGTACAGAAATTTAGTTACAATGCCAAAAAAAAGGAAAAAATAGTATTCTGGCTGGTACATCTCCAAGTACCTTGCAAACGAGAGCATAGTGTCACTTCCAAGTGATGGAGCAAGACAAAGGCAAAGCCAGAAGGTCTCTGTCTTAGCCAAGTACTGTATCCAGTACATCACATTTCCATCAAAGTATCGTGAACATCCAAAATAGTCAGAAACATAACATGTTCTGTTTTGCATACAAATGTATGTATTCAATCTTAGAAAATGAGCTGTATTTAGTGAAGCCATCCTCTCAGCTGATTATGGGGCAGGGAATGCTACAGGATCAGTTTGATAGCACATTTACTGAAATACAACACCCAGATAAAATTAGAAACTGGATCTGGATCTGTTAGCAATACAGTGAGTAACAACAGCATGAGTACCACATGCATTTTCTGTAGAACTTATCCAAATGGCAGGGATAGCATTGTTAACTGATTCAGTTAACAGATCAGTGAGTGGGCAGAACCATATTTACAGCAAGTGATGGTAATCAATAGCCTTAAAGGCATAAATGTCAACTCAAATGATTCACTAGCAGCAACTTGTGTAAATGCAAAATAGTAAAACTTCACAAATTTGAAGCTTTCTTATCTAAATGGCATACAGCTGATAAAAAAAATCTTAAAAAAAGAAAAGAAAAAATCCTAGAAACTTTTGCTGACAAGCTTTTTATTTTTTCAAGAATGTTTCACTGGGTATGAGTTGAGTTATAGCTCTTAGGAAAAAAAAATGTGATTGCTGCAATTTTGTCAGAAAAGTTCCAGTTTTATGTTTAACATCAGTTAAAGCTTTATATATAAACTTTAACAATGCATTTTTCCAAGACAGGCAAATTTCACATTATGGGCAAAAAGGGGTTCAGTTTTATGTGCTGTTCCATTGATCTTCTGTCTGAAAATTCAATATTTTAACAGAGGGAGGAGTGCTTTTGTTAGTATGTATTTTTCTGAACTACCTAAGGTAATCATAAATTATCTGCCAGTTTATTATCTGGCTTCTTATGAGTGCTTATCAGTAGCCAAATACGTTAGGAGAAAAAGCAGATACAGCTATCAGTAAAGTAAACATTTCCTCAAATGATATGCCATATCTATACAGAAGCAAATACTGCTATTTATCAGTTAATAACGTAATACTTCTGGCACATAGAAATAAGCTTGCCCAAAATGATAGGACTGGTAATCAACATTAACTAACTGGGAAATGGGACACAGCATATGTAACTACATACTAGCTCAGAATATAAGACTAAAACATTCTCCAGCCCATGATCTAAATTTATTTTTCCTTACGTGAAGAGTATATTGGTCTTTTAAACAAAACATGAAAGTCTAACCAATGGATAGACCGAAAGGTTGAGCCTATATTGAAAAAAGAGGTTTGTTTTTGTTTTTTCCCTGGTATGATTTTCTCTCTCTTAGAAGACTTGCTGATATTCTTAGTATAGCTACCAAGAAATCTCCATGAATTACAAACAGACTTGACTTTGTAACTTGTTGCAAGAACTAAACAAGATTTCTTTAGTTTGTACCCGGAGACTGAATCTTGATCACAAAACAGCAGATCAAAAGAAGGGTATTACTTGTTTACATTAACACCAGGTAGTTAAGAATTTTTTTTTTTTCAAAATAAATCTTTGTCCTGCACATTTAATTTTGCAACTCCCAGGAATTAGCTACTTTTAAGCAAGGGAAAAATACTATAGTGAAAGTTCTTTACATTGTCACTCTGCCCTTACCCCATCTATTATAAGCTACTTGTTATCCTATGCTGCAAGCTTTAGTGAATTTAGCTGTATTCACCCGATGCCCCCATGACATAGAACATATACATCTAAGTACTCAGAAACGTATACAGATGTTAATATTAAGGAGGCCTAGGGTCTGAAGCCTGTGCCAAGAGATAATACTAAATAACTATCATCTCAGGATTTTAAAGCTAGCTGAGATGTACTTTATAAAGTTAATCACTTACTGTGCTTGCTAATATTATTAAAGGTATTTTTCATTTGAAAGCATGGAGGCCAAGAAAATAACTTCTTATTGCTCAGTAAGGGGGTGAATAATGAAACAAAAATATTTCATTTAACTTTCCCCTGAGAGTAATACCCTGGTAAAGTGTGCATGATCCTCCAGTAGCCAACACACTCTGAGGTTAAAAAGCTGCTACTGAGTCACAGCTATTCTCCTAGCTCAAGAAGGGATTTGTGCTTTTGCTGCTGGTGTTGAGTGAGATTGCCAGATTTAAGCCTGCTGTTAATGCAAGATACCTACCTATACAGAGCCTTGTTACGTTTGCCTGCAGAATATCTTGAGCAGAACCGTTCTTATTCTTACATGCAGAACTTTTCATGAACTAATGTTTCTCTTTAAAATAAAGATGGGTATTTGCTATATGGAAGTGGCGAATACATGCATTTACTTGGCTACTCAGCCTGTACAGAAAGGGACTAGGGAGTTGTGTGTCTAAGAGGAGCAGGGCTCACTGAGCCAGTTAATCAACATGACTGCACTTTCCCAGGAGATGGAGTGTGTTGTAAATGTGGAATTCAGTCCCTAGAGAACTAGGACTTTTCAATTCAATTTGTGTAAGATAAAACAATGGAGGACTTCTTGTGGAAACAAATAAATAAAAAACCTTTCCAGCTACTACATTGAGTAAAAATATTTTGCTAATTTAGCGTAACAATAAAAATCAGAAATCACTGATCTCATTAAATGAGATACCCAGATCTCATTTAAAAACATTGTTAAGCTTATTTTTTAAAAAAGACATTTTAAATCTGGCAATTTTTCTACTGGAGTACTATACCTGATGTTGTTAAGAGCTTCTAACCAGAAGAGTCACTGTTACAGAGCTAAAATTTAGTGTTTACATGCATACTGATAACCATCTAGATTTGACACAGATAAAAACTAAGATGCTGATTCTTATTTTGGCAAACAAGACAGGTCTACATTGCAACCTACTTGATGTATAATGAATAATATTTCAGTATTAGAAGAAAATAATATTAAAATAGCTTCTGAAATCAAAATAAGGCAGTAGAGAATTACCAGTGTATAGAAAAACAGGCTTATGCATCCCCTTTTCTTGAAGAAAGCAATGTCTGTTAATAAACTAAAGGCTGCAGTACAGTAGGTATTTTAATTTCCATTTAATTTTAAAACAAATGGAGTACAAGGTAATGGATATCCATATGATGTACGCGCTATTCTGCTTGCAAACTTTAGCAGATATAAGATCTCCGAAGCTATGTTCCCTCATTGAATATACTGGTTCCTAATTAGACCAGGTTACTCTGGAAATCTGGGATACAATCAGAAGTCCACAAAAACCTTCACATTTCATAAAAACCACTTAATAGTTAGGAAAATCTAGACACTTCCACATTATTTTCCATGCTTCATTTAAACTGTGATCAGCAAGACTCTGCTTTTTCTTTTTTTTTTTTTTAATTGCTTACTGACATATTCATAATCCACATTTTCTACAATGAATTTTAAGATCTTACATACACCTCAGAGTCTGGAGCTATGGCATTTCTCCAAAATAGTTCACAGTTCCCACAGTTAATATAGTACTGCAAAATGGCACTAAAGTGCATAAATATCAGAATGTTTGTTGGGTTAAAAGGTGCTGTGCAAGCTTAAGCTACTGTTTTGCCATTATATACAAAATCATTTTTCTTTGGGGAGGGGGGTTACTAGTTCTGGAAATGCCACCGATTTTAATTTTGATGGAGGATTGTCTACGTTTCACCTTTCTAAAAGATGTAAATGCCCCCTTTCTGACTCTTCTGTTGGTCAAGAACAGTTAAAAGAGAAAATAGTACTCTAAAAATGCATTTCAAGATAACTTATCAGAAGTGGTATTTTAAAAAAAGGAAGAATACATGGTACTCCAGATGAAAATTGGACATGCTCTTTGTTACTAGCTATGGATCTTCTGTTCAAAAGAACATGCTGTTCATTTTTATCAAAACATGAGTACTAAACTACCATAAATAAAATACATATAGTACAGAACAATTAAAACTTTTTTATACAGTAATTACTTTTACATTAAACTCACCATCTTTTCAGATATGTTGAAAATTAGGACTCTAAACATGATTACTTCAAAGTATCATTTTTAACAATCTTGCACAGGCCCGACAATCAAAAACATGAAGCTTTGATTCAGATAGCTTGGCAGGTTTCACATACTTTGACAGGTAGGCTACTTTGAAATATGTTGGGTGGGTTTTTTTTTTTTTTTTTTTTTCTTTCGTGTTTTTCTTGAATCAAAAGGCAGTTTGATGTGTTTTTTTTTTTTAAATCTTTACATTACAAACTGACTTTATGCAATGCCACTGCCAATGTAACTTGAGAAAACGAAATGTGTCTGGAACACTGAATATAGTCCAAGTGTTGTCTACCTCTTAAAAAAAAAAAAAGTAAGATTCTAGGAAATCCAATTTGAGTGCATTTTAATACAGAAAGTCAGTCCTAGAATAATCTTAATATTAAACAGGTACCGTTTCTACCACTGGTGATTTGATGCACTCTTCGTGCAGTCTGCTCTTTTCTGGGAGGTTTAGTGAATTCTCAGCAGGGTGCTCCTGTACACGACTCTCGCCATTCAAAGCTGAAACAAATCCATCTTGAGAAGGACCTTTCAAGTATGAGTGAAATTCCACTTGAGGGTGACTTGGCCTATGCTCAGTGTATAAACTGTTACATGCAGCACTGCTATCACCTTCAGAAGATGAGCAGCAAACAATCACTGAGGGGTTTGCAGAAGGGTAATGAGGGCTGCTAAAAGTTTCCTCTGATTGCCGTGTGTAGTCAACAAACTGTTCTGAAGTCATGTTGTAAGGCACCAGAGAAATACTACCATTCTTGACAGCATCCCTTTCTGAGTAAGTCTCACCAATCTGGTTAGCAGTGCCAGCAACATGGTTCTCTATTTGGTAATACAGATTTGAAGAGTTAGTATAGTATGAGGCATTTTTAGAGTGGTTTTCATGCACAGCAGTTCCATCAGAGTAGCAAAGGACAGAAGGAAGAGGCACCATATCAGCATGGGAGCCCATGCTTTCTACAAAATCATCTGCTTTTTCTTCCTCATCATCTTCCTCATCTTCCTCTTCCTCTTCATCATCATCTGATTCACTAGGGGCTAAACTCTGAGTGCTAGAATCTGTAACTCCACTACAAAAGCTACTCCCATCTTCCTCTTCCTCCTCTTCCCCAGGGCAGTCCAAGTCCTCGGCTGACTGAGAATGCATAACTGCAGCCTGAGGTTCAGTTTCAATCTCAAAATTTTCTGCAATTGAATATTCAACCGGATGGGGTCCTGGACTCATGGAACTAGCGTGTGCACTTATCTCACTGTGGCAGCCATTTAGTGCTGGAACTTGCTGCTCTCTATTTTTCTCCAATTCAAGTTTCATTATTGTGTGCAAAAAGTGAGTCCGTACACGGATAGGATTAAATTCAATTCTACCTGCTGTATTGCTACACCCTTCTTTAGTGCAACCACATGGAAAAGACATACGATCCACCTTTTAAAAAAGAGAATACAGATTAACAATACTTAGCATAAACCTGGTGATATGACAGAACCTAGACAGCCTAAAGAAACAGAGTAGTGAAGTGGGATTCACCTGAGAAGTATTTGTAAGAATAATCCAAACCAACAGTAATTCAGAGGGTTAACCCTGGAATTTAGCAATACTGCTGAAGAAAGGAAGGGACTGATATCTGTACCAATATTGCAGAGTAGGAAAAATATGTTTCCAATTCATGGGTAGAGCTTTATACGGTGGAACAAAATAATTGGTAGTTTTTCTACTTACGGAGCTGCTACAGCTTTACTTAATGTTGTGCTCAAATCCAGGCAAAAGCATTACCCAGAAAATTCTTAAGGTTTGATAAAAATCATGGCAACTACAAACCTACTGAAACAAAATGCATTATATATAAAACAGCTTTATAAAGTTGCCAACAGGGAAACACCTGACCACAGAAAGCAGGAGTAGAAACTCTAGTACATTTTAAAAGATTCAGTCAATTGCAGATGCAATATTGTACACTCAACAGACTGTAGGCAGAACTTATATGTCTAATACTATCCATCTTAAGTATATAAAAATGTGATTGAATCCACAAATCGGGTAGTTTAATTAGATAGCTTGAGGTCTATGGTTTTCATCTACACTACAATACCTAAACATCAAATGCGATGCAGAGGAGAGCCATATAAAGCAAACTAGTACATCTTCCCCATATGTGAAGATGAGAACAGGAGTAGCAAAGGGAATATATTACTTAGAATAGCAGAGACAATTTAGCTTAGATTTAAGAAATACTGAAAAAAATGCATTTAGGAAGAAATCAACTCAGCTGCATAATGACTACTCAGGAAAATTAGGAGAAACATCTTTTAGGGAACATTTTGGGACATTTAAAGCTGTACATAGAACATTGGGTAAATATACAATACACAATACCTTTTCAGTCTGCAGAGAAAAAAACTACCTGCTGTATTAGCAGATACACCTTTTATTGTCTACATGCAGTTTTCCATGCATGCGTGTTAAGTATCATGCATGTTAAATAAAGGACAGTACCACAGTGTCATATATTGCTTCTTATTGAGTTTGGATTCACATTTGCATAGTATTTGAATTGTCTCTAAAACAAAAGCTACATACCCTTGTGAAAGCTGCAGGCTACTGATTCTTCTTTTGCATGTTTAGATAAAGGCCAATGGGGAATATGAGGAGCAGAATATTTGTGTATGAACAAAAAAATATTAAACAATGTGTGTGCCTAAACAATCATAAAATAAATAAATGTGTTTAAGAAGATAATTTGTATTGCACTCTATATTACATCTGAGCCTTAAACTAGTTTGAGATCCACAAGTGTTATTGTTAAATAATTCACTTAATAAACTCCCAGTACTTACCACCTTAACAACAACAAAAAGTATGTGCGCACACACCCCTCCCCTTGATAGTTAAATAGTGACAATAATATAGACATTTACCTGACATTTTATGCCTGCAAGACTGCAAGTGCAAGTTTCTGGATCACAAAACACACGGCAGTCACAGCCACAATCCTCTCTGGAGAGCCGGATGGCCCGCAGCTCATGTTTTTCTTCCACATCAATCTTCTTCACTCCAGAAGCTCGTAGCAGAGCCCTTCGTTTTTTTGTCGGCAGGGGTTGCAGAAAGAAGTACTCATCTACTTCAGTGTTGTCTAGATCAATATCATCATCAGAAATGTCATCCAGTGTCAGGGTATTAGCCTCTTCAGATTCCACTGTACCGTTCTTTGTCATCTGTTACACAGAACAATTAACAAAGTGCTTAAGCTATACTTGCATATAGTTGTCATATATGTAAATATGTGTAATTAATTATGAATGTGGAAAGCCGTACGTAAAACAAATTAAAAAAAGCCTGTTGCTTTTCACCCCTTGTTCTGATCTCCATGATTGCCAGCAAGTTCCATAATAGTTCCATAACAGATGGGGCGAAAAGGCAGTTCTTTCACACTGTAATTCAGGTTAATTCACATTTTTAGTTTCATGTTTGCCCTAAAGCTAATTTTTTTTTCTAAACTTCTAATTTCATATCTGCTTTTTATGTCCTTTATCGTACATTGCAGTTTGCTACATATCTCGTGCCTTTCTAAAATTCTAGTCTTTTCCATATCTCTTCATAGGATAACTATCGAGCCCTTAATTAGTTCTAGTTCCTGTCTCTGGGCTCTTTGAAATTCTTCAGTATCCCTTTTGAGATAGTAGTTATACTACCAATGCTGTTTCAGACTAGGATATGTCACATCTCTAAAGCAGTGTATTTCATGTACTCATCTCGATCCCGTTCCTCACGTAGCGTGACAAGTTGTTTGCTGTGTGTACAGCAGTCTTTCCACTGAACTCTTTGGGCACTTGCCTGTATTTGCTTCTTAAGTTGACAATTAATTTTAAACCTGGAAGTCACTTAATTTTGTCCCTTTCTACCTACATTAGTTCAATATTATTCGCAATGTATTTCATGCTGCTGATACATATAGTTCTGAAGTTCCTTCTAGTGCTCTTTAGTCTTGTAAATAACTCATTTAGCTTTGTTATCATACATTTTAGTACTTCACTAACCAGTCCAGATTATTCTTAGGTAGTTAATCAAATAATAAACTTAGGAAAAAAAGGAAACAGGTTGTTAACCTATTGTGGAGAATCTCGAGAAAAGCTTTAAGAGGATTTGTGCTTCTTTCTTAGGGATATGAATTTTTGACCCTGTGTAAATACAAGTATTCTGGCACTGTGTTATTACTTATGTATAGTCTAGCTCTCAAACCTTTCAAAAATTGTTTCAAAATTAAAAGGCCATGAGCATCCAGCACAAACATCCAATGCCACTTTCATGAACTAGCACATTTCTGTGCCATGTACTTGTAACTCATCTCATACAGAAAGGGGTGTATGTATTGAGGGACAAAATGAAAAATAAAAAAAAGGGGTGGGTCCGATTCTTTCATATAGTCTACTGGAGGAAGGTTAATTTTCCCATCCATGGTAGAGCTCACTGGTTATAACTACCAGATAATAAAGCTACAGGATTTATAATAGATAGTCCATGGAGAACATTACTTGAGAATCAAAAGAATATCAAATGTTAAAAAAAAGTTGAGAGATGACAACATTCACTACAAAAAATACATTTTCTCAATCTCAAATTACTCAGGTTGAGCATTGTACTACATAGCAAATGTGAAGCAAGTGCAGTTGCATGCTTCTGTCATGTAATTAATCCTTTTCCTTTGGTTATTGCTCTATGAAATCATTTTGCTTGGAGTGGAAAAAAAGAATTCCCAATGTTCAATCTGCTCTATGAAATATTTTGAATTGAGGTTGCTGAGTTATACTAGCTGGGCACCTGGTCTCATGCTTTGAATTAAAAAAAAATGTGAATAAAACATGGTGAAACTTATGTGATACTTATACACTGGTGAAGTCTGAAGTCTCATTTGTATTAGAAGAGCTTCACCATGCGCATCACCATGTCCTCAGAAAAATGGCTCCCAGTGAATGTAATCTGAATGTTTCTTACCTGCAGAAAAGTAAGCACTCAAATTCTTTGTTTTACCATATTAAGTTGGAGAAAATTTCAGCTCATCCTTTTATCCCAACCAGTTTCACATACAGATAAATACTGAAGTCATTACTACTGTTTATTACTTTATTTATTATTTTATTTATTATTGCCTGTTTCTTCTGTATTTCAATGTTTGGACATTTAAAAATTATCACTGTTAAGGTAACTTCCTTTTTTTCTTCTACTAAATTCTGTTGTTTCTGTTCCTGCTGCTCCACCTAGCTATGCTTCTTACGTGTAAGAAGGCAGTCCTGAATTTACAGTGGCCAGGAAAAGAGGGGTAACAGCACCCTAATCAATTCTGCCTGGCCCTGGCGCAATGGAGAGTTTATAGACATGAGGTACTTCAATATATTAGTTCAGTGAGGTAGGAAAGACAACATTGGAAATTTTCCTTTTTCTGTGTAATTTACAGTGAGAGACAGGTAAATCCACAGAACAATTCAGAGCATCTTGAATTAGCTGTCCAAAGCCAGTGGGTGTGAATATCCCACGTTACATGCAACTCAGGCTGAATGTTCAAATCCAGAATGGCACCCTTCTTTTTTTTTCATTTTTTGTTACCTAGGTACAACTAAGTACAGTGTAGTTATGTTGCTTTGCCTTTTTTTTTTTCTTTCATTTAATAGGAGAATGGTCTACCTAAGAAAGAATTCTCCAGTTTTATATATACACAGTCCTTAAGCATATCACTGTTACTTAATTGCCTATCATAATTTAAGTTTGAAACTGGGGAAGGGGAAGAATTACAATCCCTGCTTTGGTAATTATTTTTGTATTTTATTCAATGATTGTTTAATATAAATTAACTTTCAGGGCTATAAGGTAAATGCTATAACTGCTCAGTGTACAAAAGGTACCTACAGAACCATGCCAAACCTGTCACATACTTCTCCTCCTCCTCCTGCAAATCTTAGCTGCTTTGCTACATAGCAGTAGAGCATTAAGGACTGAATTCCAGCCAGGCACTGAATGCTGTACACATTCCGCAGACTGTAAAGTCAAATGTGTGGGCACCAAGTGAGATTAGACAGCAGTTTGTAATTGCAAAGCACCTTAGCTCATTTGAATCCTTTGCTGAATGACTCTCTTGTTGTCTCCTCTCATTTTTTTTCTCAATTTTGTCACACAAAGAACAAATGAATTAATGAAATGGAAAGCTTTGAACACTTCTCAAACAAGTAATTGGGCAACTACAGAGAGCAGATTATCAAGAACCATCAAATATATTTTCCAATTCAAAACTTCAGGGCAACATTATGTTCTTTTGTCATAATATTGCTTATCTGAATTAAACTTGATATGTAGATGGGTAAAATTTCTCTCATAAAGCTAAAGGTTAATGTCATAACAATGGGATAAGACACTGGCCAATGAATACATGATGCTTTTGGGTGAAAATCACTTCAACTCTGTAAAATGTGAAAAATTTACATTAGATACCCTAGTCGGAACCTATTCCTTATGATTTCACATAAACAAAACCAACACAGAAAATGTATTTTTAGTTTCTCCTGCAGTTAATTCTAGAAAAAGTGAACTATCTATTCATTATAATTTTGTCTGCTACCACTACTGGCTTCCAACTTACTGTCCAACTTACATGAACTGAGTAAGGTAAAGACTCCTAAGTGTTCCTAGACAGGACTAGAAAACTGAAATGTGAACACTCTGCCCTAACATTAAAATAATTTACCAATTACTGATAGTTCCATGATCACCTTGAAAGAATGCAGTTAATTTGTGTATGTCTAATGCAGTTTCTCGCAGCGTACCACAAGTTTCTTTTCTTAGAAATCACTAAGCATATACGCTTTCATATGCACCACCATAATCACGTTTACATTTTGTAAGTTTACCTAGCTTATAGATAAGTGTGAAATGGCAGAGATTTTTCATAGCAGCTACTCAACATTTCACCATTCCTTAGTGATACTTTTCAGGCACATTCCCTAACACCTGATAGAGAGAAAAAGATGGAAAAAGGGCTAGAACATTTTATACATATCTTTTTTAAAAAATAAAAAGGTTCTAGAGTAATTCCATTCAGAGATAAACCCACATCCTTTTCCATTTCCATTTGCCTTGTTTTCAGAATAAGAACAACCTGTGCTGATTTATCTATTGGTCCACAGACCCAGCAGCCTTAACATCACTAGGCTGATGCTAATCATTTTAAAATATCTTAATTTGAAGAGACATTATGAGTAAGCAATAAGGACTATTGCAGCTAATCTATTGTGTTTACTCATAATGTTTTCTCAAATGACAATGTAGTTAAGGAAAGCCTACCTTGTACCTTTCATCTTGACAAGATGGCTTTTATGCACAGATTGCCATTAGAATTTTCACACTCTGCTGCTAACAGTGTTTATGCCACTGTCAGCAGTGTCTACACCAAAGTGCTGGTGCTAACCAGCTAAAGTGACTTGAAGATGATTTTAAAGTCTTTATCTGCTTTTAATTAACAGCAATTTCTTATTTGGCTCTTCACTTTTAGCAAGTAAAATAATAAACAGTACCTAACATTATGAAGACTCAATTCCAATATATTCCTGTATTTCTTTTCTTTTTAACAAATTCTACAAGAGAGAATCCTTTTTACCTATGGGCTTGCATATTTTAATCCGATGGAAAAAATTAAACAGGGAAACTGAAATTAAAAAAACAACAATAACAAAAACAACAACAAAACACTGAAAATGTTACTATTTGCTTAATCATTTTCAAACAGAAAACATTTTTTTGAACAAACTTTGCCCTCCTTCAGTTCCTAATTTTCTTCATTTTTCTGTGCAGGTAATTTAGATTTCTGTACAGTAGTTTAGATGATACAAATACTGATTAGTACATTTTCATTATATCACTGACATTATCACCCTAGAAATCTACAGCCTTTCCTTTTTGTGTTCATTTAGAAATCATGTGAATAGCAAAACAGCTCTTCTGGAAGTCAGCCAAGGGATCTACATTGAGTCACAGCTCAATTCACACTTGATGCTCTGAAGATCCTGTGATGTAAGATGTTTAGAGGTATAATCTCTATCTAGTGATAAATCACTAACTCTAGTCTTTTGTTTCCAGCCTATCCAAATATCCGCCTTTAATTTACCTTTGTCCTGAGTGCTTTTATGTTTGTTTGTGTTCATTATGACAGTTCCAATTTTATGAACTATTTAAGAACCTGTTTCACTATTCAAATTAAAAAAAAAAATAGGAGACTGAAAAAAGTAATTACAACAGTAAGGGTCATATGCACTTCTTCAGGTATTCAAACATAGAACTTATGAACATGGTTCATTCTAGGGAAAAATACTGAGAGATTTCTTAAACTGGGAGGGTGCTAGTTTGCTTTGTGCATATGTAGTAGTATCTGAAAAAGAGATAAGGTATCACACAAGAAGAAGAAGGGGCCATGGAGCGCTGCTGTTCGGCTACAATTGTCAATATTGTTCACATTCAGTTACAGAATTCATCTGAAAACAAGCCCCAAAGACATGTAACACATGCCATCACACAGGAAGTTTTGCCTTCGCTAAACAATGTAATAAAAATGGAGGTTTTGCCACCAATTTTAAAGAGGCAGAAGGGACACTTCCAAGAATGCAATCCCCTTCTCTCTTTTCCTCTTCTTAAATACAGTTTCCTCTACTCTGCTAAATTAAAAAGACAGCTTCAAAACTGTAGACAAGATTTGTTCTGACTAGCTAAACTGATTTAGCAGGTTAATTTGTCTGATGTTTTTTCTTTAACACAGACAACTTTCGGTGACATATTAAAGATGTATGATTATATAAATTGGTATATTAAAAAAAGAAAACATTTTCTGTATTGCTGTTTCCAAATTCGCTCAAGTTGTCCAAGAAAATAAGGTGTTTTGCTTTCACTACTTAGGATGTTACCATTGCTTTGTCTAACAGGGCACTGCGCAAGGGCTCAGAGGACTTCCAGACTGCTGGATACCCTGTCCAAGGCTAAGTTCCACTGCCTCTCTGACTCACTGTCTCTCATCTTCAGGGAGTAAACAAGCCCTGTAAAGCACTTTAAGGTACACCTTAGTAAGAGCTACATCCGCACTGCATAATATCAAAGAAAAATATACTTTCAGTAAAATAAAAAGAAAAATGCAATTGTTTCCACTGAAATCAGGATTGGAAGCAAGGAAGGGGTTTTGTTGAAAACATACACATCAAACCATATCACTCTGACACTGCTCATGGAAATACAAATGTGCAGGGATCAACGTAAAAGAATTTTTACCTTTAATTTTAGAGAATTGAGTTTTTCCTCCCTTAGATGCTCTCTTAGCATCTCCCGGTGAAGCCTCTCCTGTTCCATTGCAAACTCTCCAAGTGTGTATTGGCGCACACTGTTGTGGCGAGTGGACATTCCCAGTGTGCTTCCCCCTTGGCTGGGAACACTGGTGAAGCCTTGCCTTCTTGTGAAGTAATACACAGTAACGCAGTTAAAATGGACATTTTTTGTTCTTTTCCGCTTCTCTCTCTTAAGGATTGAAGAAGCTGGAACAGATGCAGATTACAACATTAATGATAACTTGCAGTCATATAGCAAATTTGTCACTTGAGTAGTTCCATTTACCTTAACAAAACATGCTAAAGTTCAGAGTAGTGCACTCTAAATGAGGTGATAAGATTAGAAAAAATTACCACATAGGCAAACCCAGCAGCCACTACAAACTGCTACAATCATGAACACTACAGCGTACTTTAAAATGGAAATTCTTGTCCAGGACAGTTGTTTTCCCACTGCATTTTTAAAATGTTTTATCCTTTTTACTAAGGAAGAAAACAAATCCCAGCAAAAGGAATTTCTTTACAGTGTCACCTCAAAGAGACTGAGCCACCAACTTGCACCTCTTCAAACCCCAGTGAACAAAACGACGCTGCATATGACAGCAGTCAGGAGAACAGCAGACCAACACCTCTCACAGATCCATATACAGCATTAGTATTATGTCAGCAAGGCTCTAGAAGAGGTCTACCACTTGATCTTTAAAGTCTTGGGTCACATTAGCAGAAAAGATTCCTGTCTTTTATATTCTAAAAGGTGTGAAATTAGTGTTAGAAAAACTATAAAAGCAATATGTTTCCTGTTTCAGACTCTCAGAAACTCATATCATTATCACAGAATAATACAGGAATAATGCTGATTTACAATCAGATCCACTTCCTTTTTTCTTTACCTTCATCCTTCTTTCTGCTGTTACCCACTGAATACATGTGTATATATATATATATATTTTTTTTTTCTAATGTGTAGAATTTTGGCAAAAAAAAACAATCTATTTTTCTCTAATTCTTTTCTGATACCCCTCATATTCTTGCTCAGTTTTTCTTATACAAATATGCAGTTTCATATGAAAGGCATTTATTTAAAAATAAATGCCAAATTTTAACTGTTGAATACTGTTCTTTTTCCTACAGATATTTATAACTCCTTTCAGTGATACTGAGCTATTGTTTCTCTCTGGTAACACTGGTGAGCCTTTAGAGCAAACTAAGGGGTAAAAACATTAGAGAAAGCGACACTCCTTGATTTTCAAGATGAACCTGCAGCCTGATTTATTTGATTTACTGCAAAATGACAATAGCATGTCAAGAAAGTAGATAAGAAGTTACTGCTCTGCAGCTTAGAGGCAACAACTGGGCAGGTGTGAATGAGAGACAGAATTGCCAGAACTCAGGCAGTAAAATGATTTAAAAGGTGCCTGAAACCACTTTTGAAAGACTTGAAACTATTCCATAAAAGCCATAAGAGCATCGTGATGTACTCTGCTAATCTAAAATTGCACCGTTTCTAGAGACTGGAAGCACTTGGCCTTCAGCCTTGGTTTTGTAACAGGTTTGGTTTATTGTCACAGTTAAAGCACAGTTCATTTTCTAACTATTACGTAGCAAAATGCTAATCATTAGAAATGTAAAAAACTCAAACTTTCACATTAATTAAGTCAAAAAATAGGATGATCTAACTATAGGAGAAAAAAAGTATATTGGAAAATATATTCTTGTAGCCAAATTACAGTTGGTATGCCCTACTAACATAATCATAAAAACATTTTGGGTTCCATGAAACATTGAAATAATATTATTTTTCCTAAATACTGACAAGCAGCTAAAAGTATGGTAAATAATATGCACTTCTTCAGATATGCCGCAGGTGTGCTAGATAACAAACGCAAAACAGAAAAATAACCACAGGTCCTACATTCACTTACATGTTCTCAGTGAAGGGTGTTCCAGAAAAGGTGTTGGATGTACACAGAGGAATTAGAATAAATTGTTACATTAGGCATGTTTAAACTTAAAGCCAAGTTTAAGCAAATCTCCTACCAACAGAGTCTATCAAAAATATTTATAGGAAGGTTTTACAGAGTGCCAAGGGTTATATTATTGGAGGAAAATATTAGACATGTTTATGCCAATTTTGCATAGTATTAAATACTGTTGTGTAATGTACTGCTTTTTCATATATGCCACAGTTTCAAAACAAAACTGTTATTTTTAATAAAACCAGAATTTTAATAGAGTTTGGAACATGGGTAATCTTGATATTGTGACACTCTCTTTCAATTTAGAATGAAAGGAAATACTCTCTGAATCAGAAAGTTCATTGCCTACATGCTCTTACACACAGAAAAGTGCATATTAAAAAATCCTACTCCTAGTGAAGAAGGCATCTGAATCATTCTGGGATATATCCTATTTCTGATGTAATAGTATTGATATTATTTGGATTTCAACTGGATCTTGCCTGTATTTGGGAAGAAATACTAAAAGCTACTGAAGGGCAAGCAGTAGTATTTTTATAAAGCAAAAGAGCCAGCCACAAATGGAATAAGAGATAAAACTATAGTAAAATATTAAAGGTTAATCTTACATACATATATGTCTGTTTCATGCGGAAATAGAAGGTGCCTGTAGATTGCACTAGCTGGTGAATGGCTTTCAATCTTCATCTGTAAACTTCAGTATCTACTACGTAAGGTTTAAATTTATAGCAATTTATTTTAGACCTTAGCCATGGAATTCTTGACATGGTTGCTTACTGGCAGAAATACTAAATGTTGGGCTAAAAGTGCTTCCTTTCTTTCTTTTTTTTTTTTTTTTTAAGTCTGTCAGTTTCTGTGATAGAGCTAAATTATACTACTTTTTATACATAAAGAAATTAACCTGAATTTTTATTCACAATCTACACACTAATAGTTTAATGATGCTAGGCAGAAGACTGCAATCTAACAAATTCCAGTTGGAAAAAATAATGTAATCTACAACAAATATTAGACTACATGAAGCTTTTCAATTAGGTGGATTCTGGGGGAGGAGCAGGGATGCCCATGTGTGCATGTGTGTGTTGTCAAAATTTAGGACAATTTAATACATTACCGTATGTTTATGCCTAAACGTTTGGTTAGCTGTCTCTCTCAGTAGAGTGTAGTTGCCATGAGCTGTCTTAAAGAACCCATTAATGCATTTCCTCAACTTTTTTATAGTTCTCACTTTTAGCAATTAAGTTATCAGTGCCACACCATCAAATGTTTTATTGTTTTTTTTTGTTTTATGTGTCACTGACAAAAACTGCGTGAAAATGGAGTTAAGCTGAACTTCAAGAAAACGCTGGGGTACTGTAACTGCAACACAACCAGCACTATAAATCCACCACTATACAATTGTACTGAAGACAGAGTGAGAGCTGACATGCATTTGTTATAAATGTCATTAAAATTCATGCTTTTATTTATTAACGCTGTAGTTCCTAGACAGACAAATTATATGCTAATCTGTGTAAGTAAGCAAGCATGTAAACTTTCAGAGGCCTCAGACTACATGCAGTTATTTTTTCTGAAACACATCCTATCTTTTGGGTTTGTTTCTGTCTCACCCCAGAGCTTATTAAAGGAAGAGCTAAGTCTCTATGAATAACTGTATAGTTATCTCTTCTATGGTACTGCTAGGAAGCAGTCAGAACATATTCATATTTATGAGAATGCTGTTTACAAGAACAGAGCAGGCAAAAGATAACAGGATTTTATTTGGTTACCCAGAAACATAAATTAGAGATGTTCAGGTGTCCCTGTTTTTTTTGGAAGATACAATCAGCCTTCTGTCAGCGAGGGGCCTGGAGAACTGCGACCACCTCCGTAACAAAGGACAGAAAAAGAAGCACAGTCAGCACTGCAAAGGCACTGTGCTCTTGTTCTACTGTACTTCCTTAAGTCTCTGAGTAGAGGACTGCCTTAATGTGATTTCTCAAAGGAAATTATTATTAGATATTGAATGGAAATGTTGAACATTTTCCAACAGCAGGGACAGAGTGCTCTATAACTCATTCAGTCCTCTTGCTTCAAGCCAAGCAAACTCAAATTCTTAGATCATCTTACCAGGATTCAGAGCCGTATGTTATTTTGCATGCACCATACCTTAAATAGTAGGTTTGAATCAGCTCTAATTACTGCCAAGGACACTGGTTAACTCGAGACAGAGCAGAAGGACATACAGAATATAGATTTTCTGATATATCAGAAAACATGAATGTATGCTCAGAAAAAATCTACTGACATTAATCAATTAGTAATCTCCTTTCAGAATGATGTACACAGACTGGGCAGTGCTTGCAGGCCTCTTTGAAATCAGTTTCAAAGGTTTTGCAGGGAAGGAAAAGCTTGTAACCTAAAAATTTATCCAAAGAGACTGTAACCACCAGACTTTTCCAGAAGGTATGTATCTGCTAAAGGCTTCCTTGCTTGGACAGCCTCAGAAGTACTTACATGACATCTTACTGTGCAAGAAGCGATATCCAGGGGTGCCACTGTTCTGCGCAAAAGGGACAGTATTAACTCCAGCCAGCTTCTGCTATGCAGAGATGTGTTGTTTTAGCATCTGCTGGGCACACACTGTCAACAGGAACCAGAAGGTGGTTTTTGAAAATTAACACCGCCATCCTGGGTCTAGCAGTTTATGGTGGGCGAAGATACCAGTGGGAGTAAGAATAGTCACCATCATCTAAAACTGCCCTATGGATCACATATGATCTTTAATATATTAATATATTACAAGTCTGATACCTAAGTCTGGTATTTTCCAGGAAAGTGAAAAAATACTCAATTTTCACATATTTAAACAATTAATATAATTTTTAGTTCCATGTTCTAGGATTATATGGAATTTAATATATCTGACAGATACATAAGTACCATAATGCATAAAATCTATCTATTATCAGAGGGAAGGATGATAGTTGTAACATAATTACTGCTACAGAACTGTCCCTCAGAAAAGGTCCCTATATCTGAACAAGGTCTTCAGACATGGATATCTTCCAAAAGCCCTGCCAGAATTTGTCATCTGAAATGGTATCAACAGCTCAAATTCTGACTTTTGGCATTTGAATGGTTCAGTTTCTGGGTTTAGCAGAACAGAGCCCGAGTTAATAACCTGCTTGCAACCGGCTGCCTACCCATGGAATGAAGCCCTGTCCCACAGGCTGTGCCAGCTCGGTGGCTCTGCCACGCCAGAGCAGCTGCTGCACTTTCAGGGACACCACACAGCGCCATTGATGCAGCGCTCAACCTGCGCTAAGCCACAGCACGGGTCATCTGCAACACAGACTATTCGTGGAAACTGGGAATCATCTGCAAACAAACTTCCTAAAGGTGAGGCCAAAAGACTTGAAGGAAAACTTTTATAGGCAGACATGGATGGTTAACCATCCTGGAAACACAACCTGCTCTTTGTTCTTGCCCTGTTGTTGTCCTTGTTCATGATATGTATGCGCACACATTGTAGGATGCATTTATTCATCTTTTCCTCAGCTGTTAGCCTCTCCATCTCTCTTAGAACAATTCTCTTTACCCACAGCAGTTATAATTATTTCATGACTCCACCTGGTATTTCTGTCATTTCTCTTCATGCACAGTTCCTGGCTTATGCACTTCTCCGGCTATTGGACATACAGGGAATGTCTAAGGATTCCAAAACTGAAGAACATCCATATGGCAATCCAGAGATCAACAGAACACTACAATGCCTAAACACGCTAGACATGAAGGTTTTCATTACAGCCCTTCGGTTTCCTATGTTTTAGTAGGGCATTTTTCAGTCATTGACAGTATAACTGTAGTACAGAACGGGGACAATTGTTCAGCAGTAATTCAAGAAATTGAGATTTCTTCCAGTGATTTTTTTGTAAGGCTACATACCAACATGCATGAAAGAAGCTTTGTCTACTGCAGGACAACCTTTTTCTATACACACACCCACACCCCTACCCCTCCAAATTACAGAGGTTAAGGCTCGTTGTATGGAACAAACCACCAAGTCCTGCAGCTAAATTAGTTTCAAATCACGGCTGCCATCACCTTATTCTTACCAAAAGGCTTGTAAGATTTTTTGCACTTACCTTCTGTATTGCAAAGAAAATTTCTTTTTCATTTTATGTCTTTTTGGAGGACTGAAGGTTACCGTAGCTGAGAATTTTATTTCCACTGGTTCTTCAAAGCTACGTATCAGCAGCTCTCTAACTTCTGAAATTTTGTTCCCTTCTTTCCTGTCTTAATTTGGCTCTCCCTACCCCATACCAAGGGATTCTCAAAGCATGGAGTGGAAAGCTCAGATACCTGTAGGATACCTACAGACCTCTGCACGTTGGGGTGAACTGTTCATCTGCGAGCCCTTCCCACCCATGGGAGGCTACCATGTTAGGAAGCCCACACCCCAGAGACGTGCATGGGGGAAGACAATGGCAGGTGCCAGCATCCCCAGCTGGTACAAAGATCTGCGGCTGGTTCTGGTGCCCCTTTCTTCTGCACCTCAAGCTGTATTTTGTGCTCTTTACCCTGAGAAAAAACATTGTTTATCAATTTGTGAACTTGTGAAAAACGAAAGATACAACCCCAACTCCTTCCACATTTGAAAAATTCAGGTTAAGCTATTTCTTATGTGTTGGTAACAGACATCATCACGTGCCCATCGAACTCCCAAATCCCAGGAAAAGTAATTTTCTAAAAAGGAAAATCAGTATTTACACTAGCAGTCCAGTGTACTCTTATGAGAAACATCTAACTCTCTTTTATGTATGAATAAATTATAATGGATTAAAGAGGCAAGCAAGCAACAGCAATAATGTACTGGCAAAGTACTCTCGTATACATGTAATGTTCTATACATCTGCACTTTTCATCTGCTTTGAACATCCTCATTTTGCTCTCTGGGCAGTGGACCTACAGCAGTGTAAAACCTGTGAAAGACAGAGCACTGAATTCCATACATCTAGTGGCCGAAAGAGAATCCAGAACCCCCACATGGGAATGGATCCTGCTACAGCTGTATTCGTCTATGAAATGCAAAGCATGCTTCCGAATTTTACAGAATCCTGATACGAATGACATTTTAATCCCATAATGTTTTTCAAACATTTTTTACTGAGCAAACTGGTGGTTCTTCGATTACTAAACATAAATAATCTTAGTTCTGGCTGAACTCCAAAACATAAGCACTTTCTTCTGCTGTCTCAGCTATTCTCCTGATGTCAAAGACACATTAAAATAAATGTGAACCATATGGCTACTCGGCAGATTACTAGCACTCTTGCATCAATGAGGGCAAAGCAATTCATTGTCACTGTCACAGAAATATCTTAGGCATGTGAAAATTTCCAAAGGCTGTAAAAAAACCTGTAGCCTTTGGGATTAAAACTCTATCTTAGACAGGAGGAAATGCTGTTTTTCTTATGCTCTACTATCCCATTTGTCTGCTTTTTACATACTCTTAGTGCCATATAACCACTATGGCAAGAAGGATTACCACCATTCTCCTCCTGCTCAATGACTTTCCCACGCAGTGTTTCATCAAGTCTAACGATACAGAACAGCAAAGCCTCATGCATCATGGTAATCCAGGTCAGAATATCGCTGACAAAAGCCAGCTTGCTTCACTATCTCCCTAGAAAACAAAAACTTGGGAAACGGTCATATTCCAGAAATTGCTTCTACCACCCCCCACTGCCTCCCAAAAGGTATTTTCCTAAATAGACTCCGTGTGCTAAATTTAAAATTTTAAACCCTAACGATTAAATGCTCCCCCTACATGCCTGGAAATCTATAATAAGAGGAAATGCTGTGACATACTATATTCCCTCCCAGAGAAACACATGGGCTTGAGGGCAGACAGACATTTTCTGGAAAAAAAAAATTGAACTTTGAAGTCTTTAACAGAACTGCATACTCAGAAAGGAGTAAACTGAGTACTGGAAATTAGACAGGACGGGGACAATGTTGTGGAACAGCAACACCTACCTTAACAGTGTTTCACTGCTTCATCCTTCTGGTGCCTACCTCTCAGGTAAAATCAAAGCTAAATTCATCTCACAGAAGTGGCTGGCTGGGAATGCTTGCCTAATGCTAGATTTATGTCACATTTTAAGAAGTTTTTGAAAAATACTAGTTCACACACAAGTTTGACTTGAATGGGACAGGTTTTTCATTTGAGCTTCAGTTAAACATTTTATCTCACTGCCAGAGTTTTGTTTAAAATTTTACAGAAATGTTAAACTCTTTGAATGCATGCTAAAAGCTAGAAATTTACTGCTAACATTTCAATGAAAGCTGTAAGTTTCCTTCTTCATCAGCCTCTCCCCGCAGAACACTTTTCTGTGACATTGTCTACAACAGTCCAGTTTCTCCATTCTGCAAATATAATCAGCCTGCAGGGAGAAGTTAACTGCTCTCTGCCTCGCCATTTGCTCTAAATGCCAGCTGCTGTTTCTTGGATGATTATTTCTGACCTTGGCCCTAGCTTCGAGCACTGTGAGGAGGAAAACCGCCACCGCGTATCCTTGCAGGAAGGCCCACGCGTAACAGCTGTATTCGCTGAACTCTCCTGAGACACTACAGTCAATCCTCTGTTCCATCTTATGGGTGACTTCTGTGATTAGCCAGTTGATACAAATACAGCTGTCCATTAATTTGCATTTTCAAATATTTTGCATATGTTATGAACATCTTCAACAAATACATCATTTAAGGTGAAAACTGCCCCTCCGGTTGTATAGTGTGTGAAATGCACTAACTTATAGGAGAGAAATTTCAAAAACACAGACATAGAATCAGTGACACAAACCCTTCTAAAAATCAGTGGGAGCCTGCCTCCTAATCCCACTTCATATTTTTGAAAAGCTTCTACAATAGTCATTACTCAAGATGAAAGACAGCAGGCAGGTTTCTCTTGAGGCATACCCTGTCCTATAATTTTGTATGAGCATTTGAGCTAAAACATTGTACCACATTTCACTGAATTTTTTTGCATTTCCTGGTGTTTACTGCCCAGATGAACCCCCACTACTTTTAAAATCAAAACCGAGACTCAACCTGTTTTCATTTCCTAATGTGAGACAACAAATGATGATGAGAATGTATTCCTCATTAAAAAGGAAATTCCAAGCCTTTTGGCAGGCAATATAAATAATTGCAAAATGCCACGAAAAAAAGAATGCCTGCATTTACCTGTACTTTCTAAGTGTTTTCCCATAACAAGCCAGCATCACCACATCTAACTCACTAAGATTTCTGTCATTAACCAGTAATTAAACACGAAGTTTAAGCTCTTGGCTCAGGTAATACCTTATGCTATGGACCTCACACCAAATAATACTTTATCCTTCACATAAAGATAATTTAAGAAAATCTAGACCTTCCTAGTGATCTCCAAGGATTTGACACCTTCTTCCAAACTCTTTGTGGCCCCACAGACGAGACAATCTCAATTTGTTAGTGACCCTAGAACATTCAAAACAGTACTTTTAAGGGCATGTGGACAGAACTGCAAAGGAGATGTATTTTTGAATCCTTCTAGTTATCTTTAAAGGTAAAAGCCAAGATGGTCAGAGTACTTGGAGACTGAAGGGTCTTCTCAACGCCCTTACTGACCAGCCACACTCATAATGAGCCTAAGGCATCCAATACTCTTAAAGACAGTACCACATCCACCCTAATCAGCATAATGACAGGACCTATGATCATGGCTGGCTGTAGGATAACCTTGTTAATGGCAATAACAACATTAATGGCAAGATACAGAAAACTGACGGAAGATACCAACTAGACTGGGCAATAGTTCTAGTGTCTGTTGATGAAGATCACCTTGTCAGATGAACTGGTTTTGGAGCTTTCACCTGCCTGAGAAGCTTTTGCAATAATGGCATTAGTCTGAAAGTTTCTGCTTCACTACACTGAAGCTGAAATGGCACAGGAAAGCAGCAGCTCCTCAAATAAAGCTCCTTAAGAGATTAATCCATGATTAAATTGGTATAGTGAGTTTTCACCAGCACTAAAGAGCAAAAGCTCTTTCAATGGCATGTAATTCTGCAACTTAAATTTGGGTGTTTTTCTTTATCAGAAAACTTGATCAAGCATTTAGGGACAGGCACATCCATAATGCAGGAAAAATCCCTCACATCTGAGCTGGCGCATGGAACCCAGCGTCCCTCAGCACACACAATTGTAGGAACGGTCACGAAGTTGTACAGGCAACCTGAATGGCAACTCCAAAGAAAACTCGCTGTGGAAATGATGAACCACAGCAGTGAGGTGCCCGAGCTCAACAGGGCAAAGCAGCTCAAATGGTGGGGGTACTCCCACCCTATATTCCATGTGCCTCTGAGTAAAAAGGGAACAAATATTCATAGTCCTGACTAATCCTATATATGCACACTTGGACTGCTACTTGATGAACATCCTTCTCTCTGATATGGAGGGGCTGTGAAACGGGACGTGCAAGCAGACTGGTTAGTAGTATGCTTTGGCATCCATTAAGGTAAATCTGTGGTGTGAGTAATGGCCTGGTGAATGAAACTGAAATGACCTCAGTAGAGTGAGAACAGTAAATAAAAGAGTCGGTGAGGATTTTATCTGTCAGTGGTAACGAAGGTGCTTGATCACCATTTGATATGAGAATTGAAAATGGGCAGGTGTACATACACACATACCTGACCAAGAAAATGCAAATTACTTACTTTTTGGTTATGAACATGGGAACAGTGGTCCGTGCTTTATGGAGTACTCTGTATTTTATATAAATATATATTGGACTAACCCTAAACCAATTGGGCAATGAAAACTCTGAAGCAGAAAGCACCAACCACTTTATTTAGCAGAAGCAGACTGTAATTTAATTTCATGACTCAGAAAAAGATGCCTGTAACTTGGGCTAGGGATTTTGTTGTTGTTGTTGCTGTCTTGATTTGTTTAATGGATATATTGTTAAAGAAACTATGTACCTATCCCCACGTAGTAGTCACAATGGAGAGCACTCAGGGACATCCTAGTCTTGTATTTTCTGCCATCACACTACAGGGACAGTTGTTCAGAACAAAGCTATCTTCTGGTGGTTCTGCTTCATCTGAATGATCGGCAGCAGCTGTATGCCTCGTTTAGCTGGGAGGTTAAACTGAACTTAAGGCTAATGGAGCAGGATATCTGAAACAATTCTTGTTTATCTGACACAATAGGTAATGTTTCAAGGGTTGTATAAATACTGAAATGCATCAGCTATTCTAGATAGTTTTATAAACAAACTGCCTGCTTGCTGATGCATTAGCAAAGTTGTAGCTACGAGCAATTCAAAAATCATCTTTTTGTCAGGTCAATTAGAAAGGAAAAACAAGACTTAGAGGCCCACATTAGGGTTTTTAAAAGCTCACTTAAAGAGGAAATATAGAGATTTTGGTGTTGACTACAGGTCACTGCAGCACTCACAAACCCCACATTTCCAGTCAGTAAAGGATGGTTGGTACTTCAGATTTGCTTATATGAAAACAGACTGGATGGAAGATAGTACACGAGGTCTGACAGTGCCCCACGAAAGAGAAAAAAGAATGGTAGTAAGTGTCAAGAAATGGTTTAGAAAGTTAACTTCCGTAACTGAAGTACTCAGGCATGTAACAGAGGCGAGAAATCTAGCCAGCTTTTCTTCTGCGCTAGCTCTTTTCAGTCTGTTTACTGCACAAAGTTTCACAGAACTCTTCCTTTCCATATGTTCTTAGAAGTACTGTTTTGAGTATTCAACATCAGAAAGCTCCCATCTTTTATTCTGGGAAATTAATGTATTTAAAGAATTAACAAAACATCTTTCAATGTACATCATTAACAGTTTTGTTCTTGAACAACACACCTGCATGTAGTTTTCAAACGAGCATCACTTAGCAGCTCCGTGAGACACCAGGATTCATGAGGTAAGTGAAATAACACATTGACAATTCCCACATATTCTGCTTCTACAAAACAGGGCTGAGTACCTCAGAAGGATCAGTTCACTTTTTATCACTTCCTAGAACTCAAAACATGCTTTTTCAAATAATACTGTTTAAAAAAATTTACAAGTTGAAAAGAATCTAGGTACATGAAAAGTGCTCCTGTCCTGAAAAGCACACAACACACACAACTGGTGTCAACTAATTGATACAAATCAAAATGAAAACAAATCCCGTGTGTATAAAAAAATCACCAATTGTCCAATTAAAACATTCTTTCCAGAATCAAAGCACATGAAGACTGAAGAAAATGTGAAAAGAATAAAACAAAATAAAGATCAAACCTCAACAACAAAAAAATTTCTTTTTTCTAGAGGTAGTCATTTATCAAGTTAAAAATGTCTTTCAGCATTTGTCAAGTATCTTTCCTCCTTTAAATTTATTTTAAATGTAAATACCAATTTTTTTATTGCAAACATATTAACTTTTACTATTAGACATCATCACAGACACTCACCTTTTTAGTTGAGTTCCTCATATATATAGCAGATGTGCCTAAGGCTACCGAACGAGTGATTTTTCTAACACTGCTTAATTGGCATATGTTGACTGTATAAACATATGAATAACTGATATGCATTAATATTAAGAAGGAAGAAGGTGCAAAATCTCACTTGCAGCATCTTAACAATAAATTAATAAAGCCTGACTTCCCCATCAGGTGCAACATTGAGTGCATTTGCTACAGTTATGAAATAATAATGCATACTAGGAGAGAGTCTGGATGCAAGATGCAAGTAATTAAGTTAAAGGCTGTGCAAGTACACTGTATACAATAAGAGCAAAGCAGAATGTCAGATACTGAAAGATGCCACTTTCATATGCCAGTCTCCCAAAGTCTTCTCCTCGACTCCTGTTCAAATGTAGCCCCTAGGCCACTTGCTCAATTCCTTCCCTCTCAAACCAGCCTTATGTAACACTGTGAATATTCTGATTGAATTCTTGGAATTTAGTCCACTGCATCTATATTAAAGAAAATACTTTTAAAAAAGTAGTATCAATGGTTCAAACAATTTACTTTTATTATTTTCATACTGCCAGCTGATATATATATATGTATATGTATAAATGTAGTATGTACAATTTGTGTATATGTATATGTTAGGGTGTGTGTGCACACTGATAAATATTTATTACTCTTGCCACAAATATCTCAGTTACATGGATCATTAATCGTAACACTCAGAAATGCTATAGTTTCCCTTCCAGGTTTTATTCAGAAATTAAACTATTTATTGTGTCAACTATAATCAAAGCTTATTGTTATATGCATGTATTACAACTTCCAAGTTGCTCCTCTGAATTACTAGTTTTCTTTGTATTTGTGCATTCACAATAAAATTGCTGTCTTCTCTGTGGGTGGCAATGGCTGATGTACAAGGACTGCTTTCAGTCTGTGATGAATAATCATTTGAGTCTTTAAATAGACGCAAAAGTTAAAAGATCAGCATGCAGGTAATATTGCCACCAAACTGCTTCTTAATACTACTGATGAGATTTACTGGGTCACTTACTCGTTATAGCATTTCAATAATATAAGGTCCCCTACTAATACGGAATCTTATAATAAACTTCATCAAGACTATTACATATGAACACACATGTGCCTGCATAGCCCTTTGCGCAGAAGCACTCCATACTAGAGCAAAGAGGATTTGGACCCTCACATCCAAACCCTAGCTCAAACTGCACAGCAACATTTGATAGACAAATCAGTTATAAGAACCTTCATGTCACATGGTACAAACATGATTTCTAGGCACAAGCTAAACTATGTAGTTGTAAGGATCACGTTGTATATGGGTGGTGACAAGGAGCCTCCCCTGCTCCTTGGCCCACAGTTTTAAGAAACAACTTTATAGTCAGTAACTCCAGTGGAGAGATTTCTATACAGCAGAGTTGAAGGATGCAAACCCCAGCTTTTTAAAACACGCAGTTCACCATTAAAACAGCATAACCACAGACAACAAGTATCATAAGCTACAAAAACAAAACCTAAATTCATTCCTCACATATATATATGCTGCCCACATAATCCACCTAGGTTTGCAAACTTAAGAACAAATGCTTATCTGTACACAAAAGAATTGCTGAGTACAGAGATACCTCCCCCTGCATGAAGAATAGAAACTACTGCAGTGATGGGTGCCTCTGTGTCTAATACACAACGTTCCTCAATTCCACAAAAAAAGAAAGCGTATTATCTTCCTTGGAGAAGAACTGTCACCAATACAATACTGCAGATAGCTGACAGCTGCATTACATTTGTCCAAGGAAAATAAATAAGCTTACCTAGAGCATCTTCCCTACAGTACCTGCTTGAAATGCCTTAATGACGATTCCAACCATTAACTACGAATAGCCATGCAATTCAAATAGCAAACAGGGGCTTCCAAGTGACTTCAAATTTTTACAACGAGAAATAGCTTTATATAGATAACATGAAGGCAAAAGGGTATAGGTCTGCTAAGTTGTTCTGAACAAGTCACAAACTCTCTGAAAGTCACTTTTATCACCTGTTCAATTTTAAATCATCATGTTTATTTAACCATAATGTTTATTTTATTTTGAGGAACAGAAAGAATTCTTTAGATACACAACATTAGTACTTACGGGTAAAATGATTAGAAGTGGATGGATTGACACTATCACCACTGTCAGCACTTTCACTGCTAGAAATGTCATCATCAGATTCCCGCACAGAGGAACAAGGTGAGGAGCCATCAACTTCTTCAAACTTCCTCTTTAAAATTCCACTCATCGCTGCAATGCTGTCACATGCACCTGGAGCAGGAACAGAGGCAATGAAGCATTGAAACATCCAACTGCAGAATATGCAGTCATAGTCTCCGAAGTCATTTTTATTTAGAAGTATCAATAAGTTGCCACTTCACATCTTGAATAACCATTTAGTATGAGATTAGATATAATTAATTAGGAAACAGTGAAGCCACAGGAAAGAAAAAAAAAACCTTCATAAATCATACTTTCTAACTTGCTGTCTGTGGAGACGGTTATATTGTTAGAATAATGTGTAACAGATTGCTTTCAGGGGATATTTTTGCCATTTTGAAGTTACCCCTTTTCATGAAAAGCACAAAAATTTAATTTGAAATATAGACTCTCTTCAGGCCAGGGAGAACCGTGACTGCAACAGCCTGATGCTGTGAATCAGTTGCAGGGTGCTTAGCTTCCCTGATTTCTATGGACATCAGCCCCAATCTAGGTTATATTGGGAAACTTCAAACAAATTAAAATTTGGAGTTTCTCTTCAAACACTCTCACTTGGGAGGAAGGAACACACACGATCAGAGATGAAACACACCGAACATTACAGTTCCCACTGCCAAATACATGTGATCTAATTAGTACTCACATCACACCTATAAGAAACCATAAGTAACTTATTACTTGATAAGTCCAATATTACAGACAGATAAAGGGCAATGAAGTCACAAAGACCAGGTACCGGTTTAGCACTCAATAAACCCCTGGAATTCAGAAATTCCCCACTCCAGTCAGGGATACTAACTGCCTCCCAAACTCTCTCCTCCCCACTTTAAGAAATGAGATGCCTGATATGCCCCTGAGGTTGCACTGAAGATTATAAGGCTCAATATTCAAGCAGGAATTTAGCAACAAAGGTTGAAATTTAACATGAATTGCACATTATTAAGGAGAAAGTGCACCCTTAACTAACTGAGGAGAGATGAAGGGCAGTTGGAGCTTGCTCAGAGGACACACACCTGCCCCAATGCCTCTTGCAGCACTGCAGAGGCAAGCAGTGCTAATACTTATCCTGGCAAAAAGTTTACCTAGGATTGATGATATCCTACACTTGCCAAGTAGGACACAAAATCTAGCAGACACTACAGCGTACTGCCAAATCCCACTGAAAGCAAGAAAAAAAGAAAATTGCATTCCTCACTGAAACAGAACTCCTTAAATCCCTGCAGCTACCTTTAGAACTAACTGCTTCCAAGCCAGTTGCATTCTGCTTCATCCAGAAAGTCAGACAACGAAACCCCAGAGCTCCCTTCTAACCAACACTTTTATGACTATATTTTTCAAAAAAAGCGACAAAACTGTCAGGAAACTAACATACGTCAGGCTAAATGACTACCAGTAAATGAGACAAGGTGCAGACTCCAGTTCTGGCCATACTGCTTAACAATTAGCATGTTTTGCAGTTTTGGCCAAGCCCACCTAGCACTCTCCTGGATCCCGCAGGATGCAGCAGGTGCCAGAGCCATGCCCAGCAGGCAGTCTGGATGAGGGCACCCTGTTTTTGACAGAGGCTGGCAGCTTAGCCACTGTGGACAAGAGCCATGCCCTGCCACTTGCATCAGAAGCCAAGAATGATGTCCTCAGCCTGCATCTTTTCATCTTACTAATTAGCACAGAGATAGTCTCATTGATGTAGCTGCTACATTCTGACCCTGTTCTGACAGCACGTCAGTAGATCCTCAGGTATCTTTGCCAAACCTCAGAGTCGATCTAGTACCAAATAGTTCGATTGTCTCCTATGCATCCCATAGCTCCCTTCAAGCCCTAAGACCAACTTCATTCCATGAAAAAGCAAAGACAGCATGTCAGAGATTTGCAACCGACTTTTGGCCTGATATGAAGCTAGAACAGGACAAAGGTGGGTGTATGAAGCTGACAGCTATGAAAAACGTATTGATGAGCTCATTTAGTCACAGAAAGTCTGTAAGACTAATTCAAAATGGTAATTCAGCAAACACAGGTCTGTCTGCAGGAAATCATAGGGAGGAGATTGCAAGAATAGTATGGCTTCACCCCAGTGCATCAGAAAGTTAGTTCTAATTATTTGTTTTGCTTTGCTGACAAAGCATTTTACATTGTCTGCCAGCTCCTAAGCACAGCAGGATGGAGTTACGGGGAAGTTTAAACTTGCCTTTGTAAGCCAAAACTAGAAATTACAGATACATTATACAAAATTTTCATTATGTTATTTAATTACAAGGGCTAGAACAAAAGTTTTATAATAAAGGAGATCATTCACCTCTTAGGAAGTAAAAGCTCTGAGAAGCACATACATGATTGCAGCAGGTTTAATATCCTGTCTCCAGTAGCAGTCAGTATTTAATGCTTCAGTGGAAAGCAATGGAATGAGAAATCCAGCCACCACCCACTGCAAGATACATGGCTCTGCTTCCTCATCCTTGCAGTCAATTTCCCCTAAGCATAAGGCTGAAATGTTCCTATATTACAGTGCACAGCCTCTTATAAATTCATTTGACTTGCTCTCCCGAGGCAACAAGTTTCATATTAGTTTATCAGGAAAAAAGACCAACAAAACAAATCTCCCAAAACTATTGCCACAGACCCTTCAAAATCACAGCAGTTTCAGCCTTTACAATATTTTGGACAGTAAAGAGCAGCAGAAATACACCAGTGCCTAGCAGTATGCTGTGCCAGAGAGAACGCTGCACATACTGGTACTTCCCACAAAGTGGAAATAGCTGAAGTCACTGAGGTCTTCTTGCATTTTTATGGTGATATTTACATTTCAATCCCCAATAAGCAATTATCTTACAATGGAGGTGCAGTGCATCCAGTGATGCGTACGGAGTTAGGAAATACCTTTGGACTTGGTGGAGGGATGTGAAGGGGTGCAGGGAGGGCATGGCGATGCAGACACAAACAGCACTGCAACATCAAGCTCCTCAGCCCAAAGCTGATCCTGTCATGCCACTGCAGTTGCCTGAAGGTGTGTTACTGCCTCCATTTGCAATGTCATAGCCGTGTAACAATTAACATTCTCAGCATTGGTGAGGTCACACCTGGAGTGCTGTGTCCAGTTCTGGGGCTCCCAGTACAAGAGAGATGTGGACATTCCGGAGAGTGTCCATGTAGGGCCACCAAGATGATCAAAGGCCTGGAGCACCTCTCCTACGAGGAAAGGCTGAGAGAGTTGTGACTGTTCAGCCTGGAGAAGAGGAGGCTTAGATGGGATCCCATCAGTGTCTATAAATACCTGAAGGGAGTGTGCAAAGAAGATGGAGCCAGGCCCTTTTCAGTGGTGTTCTGTGCAGGACAAGAGGCAATGGGCACAAACTGGAACACAAGAGGCTCCATCCAAACGCCAGGAAGCACTTATTTACGGTGCGGGTGGCGGAGCTCTGGCACAGGTTGCCCAAGGAGGTTGTGTGGTCTCCCTCCTTGGAGATCTTCAAAAGCTGCCTGGACATGATCCTGGGCAACCTGCTCTAGGTGGCCCTGCTTGAGCAGGGGGTTGGACCAGATGACCTCCAGAGGTACCTTCCAACCTCAGCCATTCTGGTTCTGTGATTCTGCTTCTGGGAAACTCCCCAAAGCAGCACAGCCTCTTGCTGATACTATTCTGTTTTTGATGTGTTAACTAACATGTTTATCAGCCAGAACAAGGAAGAGAAAGTGAGCAAAAAAATGTGCAGACCCGAAAGCACTTGTACATTCAGTTACTATTCAAACAGGTTCTTCACAAATCTGAGTTAATGATTCCCAGAACAAGAAACAGATTCCCAACAAAAGGTATCCAACTCCTGAGTGTAATGTACAGGGAGCCCTGGTCCCTAACACAGCCTTCCCGATTCTGGGAACAGGTGCCATGTTCACTAGGGCTAGAAAACAAAAGCAAGTGGGTCTGATGTGAAACCTAGGCGGGTACACACTGCCCAGCACACACATTACAGCCTAACGAATCACAGCTGCATGTGCTTATTCTACTCCTTGCAATAGCACAGGGACATTGAAATAGTTGATTACTGTCTGCTGACTGAAAAACAGCGGCTTTCAGCTGAGAAACCCATAACTTTTAAACCACTCCAATGCCCCTGTCTTTGAACGTCCAGTCCTTAAATAAAACTGCTTTCCTGAAAGACTCTGCCCATCTGTCACACACTTCTTCAAAGGCATCTAAGCTTTTTCAGGGTCTCACTTTCTTCACTTTCAAGTTCCCCCAGCATAAAGGCTGCGTCTGCACATACCCAAAAGTTACAGAGGTTTGAGATGTCTGACTAACTCATTTCCAGGTCTCCCTGGGAGCTTGAAACTTGGTGTTCTTCCAAGCAAGGTGTCTAAGAACAAAAAAAAAGTGGAACATGATTGTAGTGCATGTTGAAAAGGAAAAGGGACAGAAAGGCTGGGCTGGGCCCGATCCCACGAGTGATTGTTTATGTACCTGAAGGCTCTTTAATGCAACACTTGGCAAGCTACCTGTGCACACTCTCTCTGGCCTATGAATCTTGGCATTATTTTCTACAGAGTGCAACAGTCCCCATCTAGACAGAGTACTAAGAGTCTCTCCTCTAAGCTATAGCTCAGAGGCAGCAATTTTTGACCAACAGATTCAGGTCTCCAGCATCCTGGTGAGCTCTCTTTAACTATTAAACTAGTATGTAAAAGACAGGACACCCATTCAGCAGCAGCTTTTTAAAAGAAAGTTGCTGTAAAAGGAAGAGTGACCTAGGCTCTGTTCTTGAAAGTAAAAGTATATGGGCCTGCCTTCAGGCCAGGGTCTGGACTGTGGCTGTGGAGAACAGGAATTTTAGATAACAAACAGCTGAGCTGGGGTTCCATGCTGAAGGATAACCATCTCGAAGTTACAGATTAAAACATTTAACTTTCAAGCGCCTGATCTCTAATTACCTTGTTTCTTATTCCATTAAGGTGACGTGACTTTGGGACTAATCCTAGAACCTTACTGAGAAACAAAAGACCTGCGGTCCTCACAAAAACCACAGCCCATCCTCACTACGTAACAAAACGTATTTCTACCAAAGTAAGTTGCTGGACGGACAGGGTATTTTACAGCCATCTCGACACTACTGTGGAACACATGCTTCTCCCTCCTCCCTACAGCATGTTACTGGACCATGGCATCAGTAAAACACTTCTCCTGGCACTGTAATTGTGCCTTGTCTTTAAAAACAATAGGAGCCTGACAAATGCTAAAAGACTTTAAAAAGAAACAAAGCGGATCTATTAAATAATAGGATCTCTAGGGGAATGATAGCTTGGCCTGTTCATTTCATATTCTTTTTCTGAACATTGATCCCTCTTCCCCTTCCATAAAAGGCAACTGAATTCTATTAAATTGTTTTCTGGCCACCTTAAAATCAACTCAGCTCTCTTAACGTTCTTAATTAGGTATCTAAAACATTAAGTTTACATATCACAGTTAACACATAATCAAAATTATAATTTACAACAATGCTTCATTTAATTGAGAGAGCATTAACACTTGCATTTAGAGAGTGACACAGTATTTAGTTGTAGCCTATACACTTTCTTTCAAAAACATTTCCAGCCATTATGATTTCAAATATGGAGGAAGTGAAGTGGCAACAATGAGACTGCCAAAGGAGATGGTCAAATGAAATGGCTACAACAACTTAAATGGCTAAATAAATACAGGCTAAAAGTCAAGTCAAGGGTAAAGATATAAATTCATACTGCCTCTGGCAGGAATCAATTATGCTGGCTATTCTGACCTCTAAATATGTTCTTCTGGAAATGGGAACATGAACAGCTTGCTCTTATTCTCTCACTTTTTGCCCATTTTCTCTCTCCTTTGTAAGTTTCATATATACCTTCGTATATGTTTAAACTTGGCAAAAAATATTTAAAAAGTGAAAACACATATATGACAGAAGCATTTGTGCAATGATTCTCCTACAACACAAGCATGTCGTGATATCTATGGTTACAGTTGCTTAGGCCCATTTATTTTAAGACTTATTTTCAGTTCTTTATTAGTCCAATTACTTCTATGAACAAACACCAGGGAAATGTTTTATCTGTGTTAAAAAGTAAAACAAACAAAACAAAATCTTGCAACTGCTGTGTTAGAAAGCACTCTCATTCCCTAGAACTTTGAGGAAAAAAAAACTGAAATTTTTAGTGGAGACATCTCTCAAATGTCAAAGAAGTGCCTAAACACATGAACATTTGCCTAAATTAGTAAGTTCTTGACAAGTAATGGCAATAAGGACTGAATAACAATAAGGACTGAATAACAGCACAATGGATGAGAGAAAAAAAAAAAAAGATGAGAAGGAGTTGAAGGCTTAAGTAAAAAATTCCTTTCCTACAGAAATTGGAAACTGATCCAAAAATGCTGAGTTTCAAGTCTTCTTCACTGTTTAAGAAAAAATATAAATCAAATAGTACAGCCATGCACTGTCAAGATCACTGAAGGCAGTTATATAGGAGATGGTAAACAAAGCAGATATACAAAACACCGTCGTCCTGGAAGTTGAGTGCTATCATGCCGCAGGTATTCATCTATGCTACGTACTTGAACATGTAGCTAAGGATATGCACTAGCTCAGCTCACTTTGAACAAGCCAGCACAACCAGCAGAAGCAGATGAGCTGTACCAATATACCTACCTCTCAGCGGAACTGATTTGCCAAGCAGAGTGCTGCCCTAATACAGTTACAGTGCTGTGAAATATATTCTTAGCTTCAACAGGCATCTCTGAAGTGTAAATATACTGGTTTGGATATCAAAATAAATACACAGTAAAGGGTCATATGAGTGCAAGAATTGTGCTATTTCCCCATTATTCATTGCTTAGGTCTGCAAATTTTGTTGCTCTTCTAACATAGGTTTCCTTTTGTCACACACTGAAAAAATTTAATTACGTATACACATTTAGTGTAGATGTTTAATATGCCTTACCACATATTGTTAATAAGAATTCATAGCATAGGTAGAATGAAAATGGTCTTAGTTTATTATGCACCAAATCCTGAGATATTAAAGAGCTGCCTGTGCACAGCCAGCAGCCATTTGCGTTTTAGTATTGCTGCAGTTTGTTATACAATAGGCATGCTCAGCACGTTCCCTAATGGAGACTGTTTCAACTTTCCTCTCCTTAATTCAGCATTCAAATTCCAGCTTGGCAGACGATTTTGTCCGACCTGATGCCTTTGCCTTGTCACAGCCACCTAAGAAAAGGCACAGCTGCAGGAATACCTTCTCCTGTGCCTATGCAAGGCCTGATACAGACCTGGGAGCTCCACAGCAGCCTCCAGGTTTTCTTTGAGGGAGAACAAGGAAACCAGTGTGGAGCCCTGATGGTTGGATCATGTCCATCCAACTTCAATAACAAGTCATTTAAAACTTACAGTGTTTTTTTTTTTTTCTTTTTCTTTTTTTCCATCTGATAACTTACAAGCAACTGAGCAAGAGATTTTGGTTTGCCATGCTTTTTTTTTTTTTCCCTCTTTTCTCTTTTTTGAAGACCAAAACCATAAAAAACATCTGTTTTTAAACAGAAAGAACAGCATTAATCCAATTCTCTAATATGCTCACAAGGCTGTGCGCATTTTTCAGACACCAACTAAATATTTGTACAGCTATTAGTAGCAACTTGGTGACAGATTATTGTCTATGGTAGCTCAAGAGACTTCTTGCAAAGATTCCTCTGTCATCTTTTTCTACCAGTAAACCGAAAAAAAAAAAAAAATGCTAGAAACTAAACAGCAGCTCAAAAATACCAGAAAACCTATTACTGTCTTTAGCAGAAATGTTTGAGGAACAGTGTATGAAACAGGCCCCTGTAAACAAAAATAATTTTGGTCAGGAGGAGGTAACATTCAATTACCAACAAAGAAATGAATATAGCTCCATGGCATGAGCATAAAATCATGACTTCATTCAAGGCTTAGCCAAAATTAGTAAAAATATGTTTAAGTGCATCTTCTTCTCCAGAGAATAGAGTCAATAAAACTATTCGTACTGGAAAATATAAATTATTAATATCTACTGGAAGGCTATGATGTTTTGAAACTACTATCTTCCAAAATAGTTTTACAGCTATAATAATTCAAGCTTTCATGTCTAAATCAAGGACAAAGTACAACCAACATAAAATGTTACAATTTGCAGGTTTAATGCACATCCAAGATAGTACTAAAGAGGCATTCAGGCCTACAAAAATCACACTTAAATTAAAAGAAGTTAATATTTGCTTCTATTATTTGCCTTTTGATATTTCACTACACACAGTATATCTATTCAACCAGAAAAACCATCATGTTTATTTAAAAAAATCCTGGAGATTTTTAGCAATAATACTATTTTGACAATAAACACTGAAGGGGAAAATTCACCCCAAAAAAAAAAAAAAAACATATCATACACAAAAAATTACTGAATGTAGGCAATACTTAATTTATATAATAAAACAACTGATAAGACTCCTCCTGCCACTGAAACATGTAGCAATTCACCTTCTCTTCTACGACTAGCACCAAGTAAAAATAAGCTACTCAGTTATCAGCTAGAAAATCCAAGTAGAATTTAATTTCAGATTTACAAAAAATATCTTCTGTGAAACTGAGGGAGCCTGATTCTTTATGGATGTGCATCTTGTGGCTGTATTACCCGAGGCACAGGAAGAGGTTTGGCTCACTGATGCTCTTCCACAGAGCATTTAACGCATTCTTCTGTGTGGTTGTTTGATATTCAGGGATTTAGTCGTAGTGCAAACTTTTTTTCATTGCTGAAAACTAACAGTCTCTCTCTTCTCTATCTCACAACTTATTTGCAGAATACTTAAAGACAATCTACTACTCTTTCAAACTCAGCTGAGATGAGATAATGTTTTAAAACACTGATAAGGAAAATACAACAGACATATGGGACAATATGAGAGGCACAAAGAAAGCGTAACTGCAGAAGCCTATTTCCTTAAGAAATCAGTCAAAAAGATCAGCTAAACTAAGATTTCAAATTCCTGGATTTAGTGACCACAGCATTACAGAATGAGATGGTTGATTTTCATGGGGAGGCAAAAGGTGTAATCAATAACTAAAACATTTCTCTATAAGCCAGTAGTCTTCTCAGTAATTTCAATGACTGACAACCTCAAAAGGTAGGATTTTTAAAGCGTATATTCAATTACAGCCATTCTTACCCTTAATAACTTTGTGGTTTTGGCCAGCAAAAATTATGCATTGGTCCTTACTCACCTGCAAAATTGCATTTCGACACAACAGCACAGGAAGGAAATGTATGGCGTTCTCACAGCATGAATATGTAAAGCTACAGACCACAATGAGATTGATCTAAAATTAGATCCTAATTGTATTAAACATGACTGTTGACTTTCTTTTTTCTTTTTTTTTTCTTTGTAATATTAAAGAACATCTGGAATTTTTGGCTTTAGTGACTTGGTATCATAATAAACATGTCTAAAATCCTTTTCAGTTCACTTTATATTTCAAAGCCAAAAACTCTTCCAGAAAGGTGACTTCTGGAAGAAGCTGGAGAGCTGCAGGTCTAATAATACGTATGTGTACGCATCCAATTCCCAAGACACTTGTCACCAAGTCAGTGATGAATAGAAACTAAGCAGCTAGCCCACACTGCCAGAGCACTGCCTGACTTGTAAGCACCTTATGACCATTCAACAACATCTCAGCCAGAGTACTCTGCTGGGACAAAATTAATTATCTGCCCTATGCACTGCCGGAAAGCCCTGCTGCGAAGGTATGTGCCTTACACTTTCAACCCTAGGCATTTTTTTTTAAATTGACATATTTTATTTTGCTTTATCAAATCTCTAATTATTCTGTCTTTTTCAGGGGAGCCGACACAAGAAGGTTAATACTCTGTGATTTTCACTTTTCCATTTTATTGTTAAAAGATGCTTGTTTAGAAATCTGAGTGGGTGAGGAGGGCATAGAGGTAAACAACTGAGCAACTTAACCGAAAGCTACAAAGTTAAACCTGGAGCTACTCTGAAAGTGAAGGGCTCACAAACCCTCTGGTGCTACAGGACAGCAAAACAATGGGGACTCTGCAAGCACTTTGAGTCCCCCGAGAGTCATGGGGTTTCCCTCCCCACATAGTAATTAAATACTTAAAGACAAAAATGTTAGCTTGAGCATAAACTGCTCAGCTATCACAGTTCGTGTTGGAAATAAGTAGTGATACCACTCATTACCCACACTAAAAAAAATGACAAAATAAATTCTGAGGCTTTCAACGTTTTTTGTTTACCTTTTCGCCCCCGTACAAATGACATCTGCTAGACATTGCTGTTTCTTAGGAAATACATCTGAAAACATCTGTGATCCAACTCACTTTTTTAACAGAATCACAGAATCACACATGCATGCTAGGTTAAGAGGACAGTTTGTTTAATTCTGATAAAGAACAAACTGCAAATCCCTGACCAGCTCACTCCTGAAGTCAGGTTCCTCCCCAAAGGGACCTCCTGACAGCACTGCTGTGTCAGCCAACTTCACCCTGGCAGAAGCACCACCCAGATACCCCCGGGCGGGAGCAGCCCGCGGGCACTGGAGGAGCCCTGCCCTTGGCCCGCAGGCGCCCGGGGAGATGGGTTTCGGGAAGCGGCTGCAGCCCCGTCACGGAAATGCCATCCCCGTGTGGGTCTGTCAGCCTCTTCTTCACAGCTGGCGGGGCTGTGTGACAGCAGCCGCAGTGACACAAGGGCAGCTCCTGCTGCTTTGAGCAGACAGCACTTTTATTGCAGTGTTTTATAGATCCCCAAGCTAGCTGTAGGCCCGCTAGCTGAGGCACTGTCACTAGAATAGCTGCAGCGGCACGGAACTCAACACAGACAGATTTATCCTGATTCGCAGCACAGATGAACAAAATGACTTATTTATAGGCATGCATAAAAATGATTTACCAGTATGAAGTAAGTAAATGTAACAACCCCAAACTCCTCTTGCTGCCCTCAAAGAGGCAGAACGAAAGCTACCATTACCACAGAGGCTTATTCACTCCACAATCTTACCCTACATAACAGCATCGCTTTATTACATTTCCACATCAAAATCCAAGGACTATATGGGATGGTGAAGCTACAGTTGGTAAATGATGTTCTAGTTGCTGCCCAGATCCCTCAGAAAGACTGGTGAGGGTCAGGCTCATACCATGCAGCCCGTATTTCCTACTCAGTACAGATAAATATGCAAATTCCCATTGCTTATGAAAGAGAAGGACACTAACCAGCCCCCCGCTGAATCAGGAAATCAAGATAAATATTTAATGAAACGATTTATGTAGTAGTAACTGAAAGCTATTTATCTTTTTATCAGAAAGCCTAAACTTAAGTGGTCTGATACATTTCAATGTTAACTTTTAAGAAGTATCCTTGCTTACATTTTTGTATTTACACTTAAAAAACCTGGAAACCTCAAGCAGCTCCTCTTCCTTTTTTCCTAATCTCACTTCTAGAGAACTTACATATTGAGTGGATTTTCCATCCAATTTTTATGTTGATATGTATTTCTGTTCCTCTTCCCATTTTACCTACTTCACCGTGAAAAACAGATATGTAGCGATGGAGAACTGAAGCAGAGGGCCTAGAAATACAAACTTTNGGGTAGAGGATAATACCAGAGGAAGGGTAGTTTTTAGAGAGAATTACATGTAAAAATGAAATAGGAAAAAAAAAATGTAATTTTCCAGATTTGTTGTTGTTGTTGTTAGCAATTATTCACAGCTTCCAGTTGTCACAGGTTTCATTAGAATATCATATCTGTATTTGTGGAGACAGAGAAAAATTAAAGCCTTACAATTTATCTCAGATCTGTTTAACCAAGTAAATCTCTCTGGTTTGTGCG
>VXAA01006941.1:1626092-1673866 GCA_013399115.1 Anseranas semipalmata | reverse complement strand
ATGGGTAGTAAAGGACACAGAATTGCCCACAACTAAATCCAGTGATGAATCTCTTCTAGAATCTCACATTCATTTTGTTAAATAAAAAATTCCCTTATCAAGAACGTGTATATTTTAAAGTGCCACCATTTTTATCTACCCAAAGACAACGACTGAGCAGATGGTTCGTGGCAGAGAACCTTCCACATCTCTTAAGCAGGAAACACTACCACATATACATTAATGAGAAGAAATGAAAGCAGACTAGATGGGTTGCTAACGAACAGCTGGTTTAGCTACAGCTACGCATATTTTTTCCCCTGGCGATATCACTGATGATGTCACGATGCTAGTGTAGGAAGACATAAACAAAAGGCAGGCATTTTTGCTGCAGTAGCACTAGGGGGTGGGGAGGGGGGGGGAACAAATGTTTGCCAGATGGAAAGAACAAAAACTGGTAAGGAAAAGAGTACTATTGTCACATTTTCTGGGTGCCATTATATATACTATGGAGCCCTTTTCAAAACTTGAAAGAAGGTTAGAGGAAAACATATTCAAGAACATGATACTGTTAAACCAGGTTGCAGGAATGAGTTGTTTCTGCAGGGAGACAATAGCAGCAAGCTGTCTTCATGCTGTACGAAAGGCAGCCTCAGTTATTCAGCTCTTCAAGGTTGGGAAAAAATGCTTCAATCCTCCACACTGGAATTTGGAATTTCCTAATTCTAACCTGACATTTTTAGGAAGCTAAACATATTCTATTCCATACTCTCTTCTTACAGGTATACTAAATAGGAGGTCTTTATCAGAACCATCCTGTGGCATTTGTGCCTCATCATACTATTGTGGAAATGCCTTTTAACCCCCAAGGAGTTTAAGATCACCCAAGAGTTTCACAGTAGCATGAACCCATACTGACTTTGAACCCAGACCTCCCTTGCCACTCCACAATAGGAAGAGATCTGAACAAGACAATACTTTCTGGTACCCGTCATACAGGACTTGTCCTGTAACAGACAAGACTTCTTTGGGAAAATCCAAAATCACCTCTCCTTGAAGCACTAGTGGAAGAATGATGTGCAAATGCTTAGCAATCCTGCCACCCAAAGTCTTCCATGGGAATCAAGGTAAGCAAGGGCTCTCTTCCCTAAGGCTCCTCGTGAATCCAAGTGAAAACAGAATTAAGAACCTGCTGACAAATTGTAAATATAGGTAAATTGTCTGCCAGATCCCACACCAAGGAAGACCAATTCAGAGGAACGTTCTTATGCTTTCCTATTCCACAGAAGCTACAGCAAAAGGGAATCATTAAGCAAGTTTGGACACCGAATCATTTCCATCATTACAAAAGAACGACTGGCTAAAGCCTGCTTTATTCTAGCCTGTATGCATTTAAACTTGAGTACTTTTATACATAGATTATACGCACTGAAATACAGATCTTGCACAGAATTATAAAAACACCAACCATTTATCAGAAAGTAGACTAAGATTTGAACTTCAGATCATTCCCACTTTATACAACTAAATTGTTTGGTGAGGTATTGAGCCTAATCTGCTGTTCAGTATCCGGTATCACAGTTGGATGATTCAGATATGAATCAAAACAATTATCGGGACAGCACTGTTCAATTTCATGAGACAAAAAGGAGCCATTTGCACTCAATCCCTTGTTTTTCCTGAAGGGCTGAACCCTATACCTTAGAATAAAATCCAAGGGCACACATTTTACCAAGTACACCAGAAATGCAGGTTTCCACACCACTGAGACAAGAGGCTCAAACTCTTGCCGTCCAGTGACAAAACAGATCAGAAGGCCAGGATTTACGAAACATGTCCCATAGACCACACACACGCTCTGCTCCAGTCCTCAGAAGCAGCACGGTTTGGAGGTCATGGCTTGTATTTTATGAGCTACAGCAGCCAAATGCCTCAGAATTGACTTTCAGGTTTGGAAGCAGATGATCTATAGATCTTACTGAAGGAACGATCACACATCTTGCCCATGCAAACTCCTCTAAATTTGAGCTCAGGATGAGGTATAGCCACAAATTTCCCATGGAGCTCTGCCATTTCAGGAGTTCTACAGAACTAAAAATGCACATTGTTGAGAGAAAACGATGAAATATTAATTAAAGCTCTCCATCTGAAGTTGCTGTCAATACCACTGGGGTAGGATAACCTTAAATATAAATTCCACATATTTATTTCCAGACCAAATATAATTTAATCAAATACACTTCCTCATCTTGGCCTCCAAATGTCTTGCTTTCTCTGGATACATCACAGCCAAAGCTGAACTGTCTTCAAGTAGTTCCATTTTAACTGCTCAGTTCGAAATACTCGGGCTTGTGGGATTTCAATAGCCTGTCAGAAAGAACGGACTTTGGATTCCTGATTTACACAAATATGAAAAACCTACTCATTCCTAAATGACATTTTCAACAAAGAAGTACAACCATATTTTAACAAAGAGTCTAGCCAGTGAAATTTAGGAAAATGGACAAAATCTATTTGAAAGGTAAGAAGACATCCTCAGCTCAATAGATGGAGGAAAAAAAGTGATTATAGCTGAAGGACAGGCCTCTCAGAAGCTGTTCTGATTTCTGGCACCTTAGTGATCTCATCTTCAAATTCCAAACACTGACCGCTATAGCATGTCAACATAAGACTGCCAGTGCCACCCTTCACTTTTTCTTCTAGCACATTTGCCATGTCATGTCAGTTTTAAGGGCAGTACGTATAGTTTTCTTACTTTCTCACTCTTAAATTTGCTCCTCGACCAGGAACAACTTCCTAAATTATGTGGTGCAAATCAGCCACAGAGTAGTAGTGAATTCTCTTTATGTATTCTATGAGGTATACAACAGCATACCATTCCTGCTGGTTGTCTTGAAAGCAACCTCATTTTTCATGATACATTGTTGCTACATCATACAATACCTGTATCTTTCTAAGATAAAACAAATCTGAGATAAAACAAATGACCTCCTTACTAGGGTGATACCTCAGAGGAACGTGCACTTCCTTCCAGAAGACAGCTGGAGGTACCTGAATGGTACCATGCATTACAAGATCTACTGGGCTCAAACAAAAATACTCCCCTGTAGTAAACATTTAGGGTTTCTTTCTCCTTCTGCAAACTTTCTGAAAACTGCTGGTTAACTACCAAAACCAAAGAATATATTAACTCTGTGGCAGGCAAATTAATGTACTGAGAGGTGTATAGCAAGCGGCAAAAGAATCTCAACTGCTGTTGCATTAGATTATGTGAATAATCAAAGCAATTAATTTAAGTGTTGCTGTAATGCTTGATACAGCCAACATTAGCCTTATGCAAGGTCCAAAACGCCAGCAGAGCATGGAGTTTTTCGAATAAAACACAAGTTAAGCTCTATTTTAAAGAGCAAACTGCTTGTTATCATGTTAAAAAAATAAAAGATTAAAAAAAAGACTTAGAAAAAGCCAGATACTTTAAGAACAGAGACTGCCTGTGCTGTCTTGTATGTACTTCATAAGCCAGCTTTGCTCCAGCTAGTTTCCATGACAGCTCAGACATAGCAACATGATCCATGCCAGGGAGTAATTCAGAACTACAGAGCTATGCTCGGTGCCGTTAGAAACTGCAGGACAGACAGAAGAAACAAAGGTGGTTTTTTAGTTTTTAAATTAACTGACATAGTCCCTACTCCCTTCCCTTTTCTCTTGCTTGGTTACTAAGCACACCTTTTCTCATAGTATCATTTTCCAGCTTACAAATTTCACTTGGCTGTTGACCAGCAGAAAGCTTAAAAATAAACACAATTAGAGTTATCTGAAGCAAGCATGGTAGCTAATATTTTCTCTTTTTGTTTTCCTCCTGCTGTTTGGTTCTTCTAGTCTCCCTTAGACAACAGCAAACCAAACAGTAGTTTACTGAATCAGTGGAGTTGAAACAGGAGTAAAACCCAGTCAAGAGGAAGCAGACTATCTTTCCTTACTGGATTTATCATCAGTAGAACTTTCTAAAGCACCACTGTAACCTGTAACCCTGTCTCACCCCTTGCTTTCACGATTTCCATAGTGAAGCAGACAAGCTCTTTAGTCTTTAAGAACAATTACAGATTCCTTCCACTGGAAGATAAATCTTTCATTGTTACAGTCTTCGAATTTGTTCCTGTCTACCATAAATACATGTATTTTAATTTGAGCAGAGACAGATATAAGGTAAAATATAATAGATCTGTGAACCACAATGCAAATAATTCTTTACATTTTATAACAGCTAGGCAGTAAGTCATAAAGCATGACAACTTACAACACATTTTCAATGCACTTACAATAAAATACATAGTGGACTTCTATACTTATAGACCAGAAGATAACTAAACTCTAAAATAAGGAGCCCTCATCGAATTGCTAAAGATCAGTTTAGGATCTCATTCCAGAGGAAGTGAATTTGCTGCAAGACTTCTTCCTGGCTTTGTACATCTCATATACCACCCTACATGTCATTTAAAGTTTAAAATGACACTGAATTCTAGATTGTATGTGAACTCTTCGCTGTTTCAAATAACCTTTAAAGCCTAGAAACTGATTCTCCTGTAATAATTCTGTCCATTTCTATTTGGCCAGCATTGATTTCTTTCCCTTATGTGTATCCAGCAAGGCTTGAAAATAATTTTTCTTTACTTCTTTGTTTGCGTACCAGCATCACTGATAATATCAGCAGAGCACTGGGAATTTTATTGCTCATGTTGAATTTTCTCTACCAGCAGAGCACAACACATTTTTCCCCCATATGTTCCGTGAAAGTGGACTACATGAAGAAGGTAAATGTGTTTTGCAAGATATTTCCCTCCTCATCCCCTAAACTTTCTGAAAGCTGCTGGTTAAGACAAGGTAAAAATCTGGCTTTCTCCAAAATCGATGTTAAAGAAATTCAGTGCAAAATCTTATCATATATTTAACATCCAAAATAAATTTTATAGCATATATACCAGATTTTAATCAAGTTTAAACCTGAAGCACTATATGCTTACAGCAAACATTTTACTATTTCATTGTAACGTCTTGGGGATTACAGCTTTTACACAGAACTGTCCAATATTGAAATAAAACTTCAGAAAGTAAGTGCCTCCAATTCAGAAATATGCTTTCCAAGGAACAGTGATTGCCATTGTCTTTTATACATGAAGATCGATTAACAATATTTAAATAAGCACAGTCATAAACAAATCAGTGGACAGGTCTAGGATGTGTTGGTATAAATCTATAACTACAGTGAACAATCAAAATGGGCTGTTGATTTACAGTTTGATTACACAGTTTTCAGCTGGTGTTCAAAGATACACGGTGTTCTCGATCTAACTGTCCAACAGGACAAAGAATAACTGCAGTTATCACATGACCTGGGACTGTACAAGGATCAACATTTCAGCAACATGCTGAAATCTCACAGTTCTTTTGTAGAAGTGGCAGTCAAGTGATTGTTTTTACCTCAGAGTTCTATCTAAAAGGCATCAGGACCGAATAAAGACTTGTATTAGAGCACCTTCATAGCCCCAATCTTTTTCAAGATTTCAGCATTTCAGAAATTGCATAAATTTTTAAAATTAAACTGCCTGATACCTACTAGCTGCAGGACTTAATGTTCCAGTTAGACTTCTGTTCATAGTATGAGGTAGAGATGCTTGTCACCCAGACTGAAGTACAACAGTCAGGGGTTGAGTATGTCAGGCTACGACCTCTAAACACTGTATCTTTTTCAGCCTTTTATGTTCTGTTGGTGCATTTTCAGTTGAGGAAAGTTTTTTGTTTTTGTTTTGAAATCATTATTTGACATCTTTTCCAATACGTAGATTCAATAAACAAAGAAACCAGACTTCCTACCAGGTTTACGTGCAAGGCTCATCAATTTACAGCACAGACAAAACTTGGGCTGTGGGGATCACTGATATTACCCGATAGGAAATTGCATCATTTAGCAGTTTCCTACGTTGCAGAAAAGAAGCTATTACTACTTCAGTGGGATTTTTGGCATCCCTGCAATGACTGTGGTTTCTCAACCAATTTATCCCTTTGGCCAGGCATCTTCAAGCACTCTGTCACAATATTTTCCCATCTAGCAGCATGAGGACACTGTTTGTTTCTGCTGTAATAGATGGAGATACTGCCGGTCTTGTCAGGTATTTAGAAAGAGTCTAGTCAACTTGTCTGTTTTGACCTTCTAGGTTACAGCAAAGGTGCAAGCTGACAGCACCAGCTGTCATTTGCTGTTAACAGACTTTTACCAGATCAACAGCTCCAAGCTCACAGAGGAACTCACCAGTTTTGTGACTGAAATGTATGAAGTCAAGGTCCTTGGTTGTCTCATTCCATCTCTTCAGGTGGGTGGATTTCAGTCCTTCTACTACAGTTCTAGCTGCATTCGTGCAACTGCTCTCATTCTGCCCTAACTCCACTGTTGCTAACAGCTACGTAAGTCACCAGACATCCTAAATGCAGACTTCCGCCATTTCAGATTTCAAGAAGCATAAAGCGTTTGCCAGGGCCAACTGTTCTACTCTTCCAGAGCAAAAGACATTCTCACCGCCCTGGATGTCTTGGATTGAGGCACAGCAGTGGCCCCATTTACATGCAGGAAACACATTTCATATAATTTACAATAGCAGCGAGTTCATAACTGTGCATTGTGTATCCTGCAGTTTTCTTATTCTCTCCAGTACTTGGAGGATTCCTGAGCTGTCATATTTAGCTTGTGAAATACTTAAAACAGCAAGTTGGTACATACTCTGTGCTGATCTTACTATTCTCTTGCTGCAGTTGCAAACAACACTTCAAAAACTACAGTCATAGTCATACTGGAACAGACCCAGATCAACAATCGCTAGCCTTCTCACGACATTCAGTGTGTCAAGCAATGATATAGGCAGATTTTGCAGAGAAAAGCAGTATCTTTAAGTAGACAAGCAGAGATGACTACGAAAACTGAACCCTCTGAGAACATCAGTAAGGGGTCATACACACAAAAGCCTGCCTATTTTTCTAACTGTTGAAGTTAATCTAATTAAGAAAAAAATATTACTTTCCCCACAAACCTTGCCCTGGTGGTTATCCTTAGATTATCATACTACAATAACAACAGCATTAAGAAACACTAAAGTGGTCTCTGCCTTAAAAGCTATGTATCTTAAACATCAAACAGGAGACAAGAGTAGATTCAAAGAGCTGGGAGTGCAGAGAAAACAGATATCACTCGTCATCTCATAACACTTACTTTTGCATACCAGCTGAAAATTTTGTAGACCTAATGACAGAGGTTTTACAAAAGAATTTAAAAACCAATGAAGTACATTTGCAGACTTCCAGGAACTGCTCCAAAACATTAGAAACAAAATGGGAGTTGAAGATTTCAAAAGTTACCAATAAGAATGAATGCTGACAGGTAAGTGGAGAGGAAAAGACCAAGAAGAACTTGTTTCTCTATCAAGAAGCAGAGGCAAACAGTGTACTTTTATGACAGTAAAAAGATTAAAAAAAAAAAAAAAGAAAAAAAAAGGAGATACAAAGAGATGCATCAGCAGGTCATTGAGGCATTACTTTTGAAGCAGCACTGATTACATGAGAACACATTAAGAAAACATTTGTTAAGGCCAAAATTTTGTGATACCTAAGATGGGAAATACTAAAAAGTTTGTTTCACAGCTAAGTTCAGTTAATTATCTTGGAGGATACATACAAGACAAACCGCTCAATGGAAAATGATTTTACAGTAAAAGTCTGAGAGATATACACCTATAAGTTCATTGCAAATGTTTTTGCAATTAACCAGAAGAAAGTACAGATGGAAATGAAAAGGCTACTAAAGATATAAATGTATAAAAAGTTGTAGGGTGGGGAAGAAAATAACAAAGTACCTTTTGAAAAATAAATTGAACAGCAGTTAGAATAATTGAAGAACCTGGGAAAATGCACAGGCAAGCCAAAATTTCAGAAGATAGTAAACTCTTGAAGATGGGTTGTGGAAGATGAGGCCAGAATGTTTATTCTGAGATCTAGGAAATGCATTTGTATCTAGTGTATATATCCAGAAAATAAGGCACATGCGTCCTAAAGTAACTGAACGATGGAGTAAAGTAAATGAATGAGAATACCAGAAACACCATACTGTGACGCTGACTGCCAACGTTTGCTAGGAACATACTTCTAACCTTTTTTAAAAAAAATAATAGTAATAAAAAGCAACTCAACTGCATCCAAACCACTAGCAAACTTAGAGACAAAATTCACAAAGTGAAACGTGCACTGAGCAAGAAGTAGAAGACACGAAAGATAACAGTTAGCTACATAAAATCAGAGAATTTGGTGAAAAAGGACCAATGACTTCAGATTACTGTGAATGGGGGGTAAAAAAAACAAAAAAAGACAAAAAAGACAACAACCCAAGATACTAGACAGGCTGACAGCTGAGTCAAATCTAGCCTGAATGAGAACTGGAGTGAAAATTCCTGCCTGTCCACACATCTGGTGTTTTGTTTAATCTAAGCATACAAACAAGTTACCCAGGTGATTCCCCAAGTGGTAGCGGTAGAACCCCCTAGAACACACAATAATCAGCCAAAGCCAAATCTTCAGACAACAAAAACAAAAATTCAGAGGCCCAGGTATACTTTAAATGTATACTTTAAATGTCAAATACAACAAACTTTTACTAAGCAGTGGGTAACCACTGAGAACTCTGAAGCCACAGCCTGATAGCGCACAATTCAGCAGTATGAATTAAAACATGCAGCAAATAGCACATATTCTTAAAAGAGAGCAATTGCAAAGAAATGACCAAGATTATTAATTGCTATGCAACTGTTATTTTCCTTACTGTTACTAATACTTTAACGATTATATTTTAAAACTTCTCTTTGGACTGTAAAGGGAAGAATCGCTAGCATAGGACTGGTAGCAAAGACCTGAAGTCAGTTTCCAAAAGCAGTTAAAACTCTGAAAGCTGTTTTTAATAAATAACTTTATGAGACCTTGAGCAATTTAATTATTCCACGCCTTGCTTCTCTGTTTGAAAAAAATTCAAACAACATCTTATTGTTACTTATCCCACAATTGTGCTCTTATTGATTAAAAGTACAAGGTATGCTGCAAGACCACCAGTTAGAGAGAACCTGTCTCACTGAACAAGTCAAAATAATTACAGGAAAAAAATCAGGAATTATAAACCACTATTGTTAATAACAAAACAAACAAACAAACAAAAAAGGACAAAAAATGGAAAGTTATAATGGCAAGTCTGAAAACTTAAGCCTCATATGAACTTTACAATTCTATTTATGTCTAAGTAACACACAGTAGGTGGATGGGAAAGTACTGTTTTTTCTGGTATAGGGTGATATCCTACCACTTGAATTTACCAAAAAAAACCTTCAGATAAGAAAAATTTAAACCAGCTAGCATTATTTTAGTATATACAAAGCAGTTAAAAGCCATTTATTTCTCTTCTCGAAGATAATCCCTGCTAATTGCTCCAGTCATGGAAATACATTCTGTGGGAAAGGATAATGAAGAATACTTGTCAAGTTGGTAATGTCATTATTTCACTGCACAATCCAAACAGTATAATCTGAGCCATTCCCAGCATGCTGAGTATCAGCCTACAGAAAAGGACCCATGCATAAGCCATTCTGACCTTTCTTGCTAGTTTCTTCTGACCTTTCTGACCTCATTAGACTGCTGGGTAGGGAAGCCTAAATAAAGAAATAAAGGAGCTGTTGGGTACTCTTGATGGATTAGAAATAACAAGAATGCGCCTGGGACTTAAGTATTAAACCGGACCACTGAATTTTAATGTTTTTCAAGCAATCAAAATGACAATATGGATGATGATGAAGAAACAGAAAGGATTGTTAAAGTATTTAAGAATGAATAATATGCTTCTTTGAAATTGTTCATCAGCATCCTTAACCATTTATTCTGCTGTAATTTTAGGTGGTTGGATTTTTAAGGCTCCATTTGAGTGAGAACAGATATTAAAAAACAATGGTACCAGCACAGTTACTCTCATTAAGCATGAATATAACTTTAGCACCATGCTGAAAGAGGGCCTTAATCTCTCCTGGACAGATCCATTTAATGAATCCCTCAAATTCCCAAAGCAAAGAAACTCTAGAGCCTAGAATACAAGCCTCCAAAGTCCCTGCATCACATTTCAACCACCACATCATATAATCAACAAAATGTGCATCTTAGACAAAAGAATAGAGATATTATGAAAGTGCTTATTTGTTAAATAATACACACCTTCTCCAGAGGAATTATGCAGGATTTCTAAACTGGTTCCCAATCCTGAAGTAGACAACTAATGCATTTTTATAGCTTACATAATAGCAAGTAATACATAAATTAATGTTGCCTTGGTTTTTTTGGTTGTTTTTTTGTTGTTTGTTTGTTTGTTTTTAAACCTAATACCTAAAAAGTAGTACCCAAAAACCTAAAAGTTTTTTTTTTTAAACCTAATTTGAGCAAAACTCTCAGAAAGGAAACCACAGCCCCACAGCTCACGACAGAAGCCCCAAGTACTATGAGAGAAATCCTGCACTGGGTGTTCTCGAAGTTGGAATATGGGGCACACGCCTTTTTATCTTCTTTTTATCATGTGTTTCTAACTTCTAGGGAAAAAAGTACTATGAGGGAATTTATAGTCAGATAAATCTTTTTTGAGTTCCCCTTTAATGTAATTTCTGATTAAAAACTATCTTGTACTGAACTACTGGAAGATTTTTAGGAGAACAGAAAAATTTTTCTTTGTATGCTTAACTACTAAAACAAGACACTAGTAGATAGGCTGACCTCAGCCAAGGGGTTCAGGCTTTTTCATGCTATGCATTAAAATGCAGCCACTGTCATATAAAATTAAATTATGTCTGTTTTAAAGACCAAACTAGCCCATTAGTTCCTGAAGTACTGGCTATGAGACATCTGTTCAGTCGTCCTGCAGTTTTATAGATCCTGGCAGGGGAAAACTGTTACATTTGTGATAGCAGGGATCATCCCCTTCAGCAGTTTATAGCATTTGGTAAAGCTTTGTATGTCTTGCACCTCTCCTGGGCTAAGCAAGTGCACATGCTAGCACCAAGCCAGCACCAGCAGAAAAGGACATATACTGCACTTGTGCAATAACTCTCACGGGTGTTAACCCCATCAGCAAATGCCTTAAAACAGCCCCTGGATCCAGACACTGTGATACAGTACACAGAGCTGTTAGATGACACAGTCATTAGAAACAACTGAATCAGGTCTCTGCTACAGATTTCATGGTTGCTATATCTGGGCAGCTATTCCAGCACAATTAGATCAGTGATTTATGCTGTCTTTTTGCACTCCCCTAACCCCCAGTTAAGACAGTGGATTGAGATGTGAATATGTACCCTTTCATCCCCATCACTATTCAGCCCTTGGAAGTGCCGAGTCATTTCAGGAGTCACAGATGGGTTGGGTTCTTTTTCCTCCTCTGTTGTCAGCCACGGATTGTGATGTGGAGATGGCGGACCTTGCGTTTGGACATGAAAAATCAAAAGCAGAATTATTACCTACTATCAGTTCCTCCCTCTTACGTACAATAGAGACAAAGCCTGTTTCATCAAAATTTAGCATCTTATAGGTATGTAGAAGTTTCTATCACTTGTCTGTCCTGTAACTGAAAGAAATTCAAATCTGGTAACACAGAGAGAGGGGAAACCACTCCAGAAAGAGAAAAATGGCTTCACTTGATGCATCAAGATGTATACTTTTAACATGCTTGCTCTCTTCAGGCTGCAACGATGGTTGACAATTCTGAGGAGGGCTTATCCACAGAGAGAAATTAAGCGGAGGTTGTTGTGACACTGAATGGGAAGGGAGATGTAGACGGGGTGTCTATGAAGTGTGGAAAAACAAGGTTACTGCCTGAGGAAGGTGGCACGGAAGTGACACAATGTTTGAACTGACAGATGTAGCATGTCATGAAGCAACTGCAGAATAAGCACTTCTAAAGCTACATTAAATTAACCGGTTAACACAAAAGCCTTTACAAAACTTTTCATCAGTAATTTTCATCAGCAGATCCCCCTCTATGTGAGGTTAAATTATGAATCTTCCTAACTTTTCCTTGTCTTGTAATTTGTTTATTCCTGTGAATTAACTACAGAAATTTAAATTGCCATTTAAAAAGCACATGGAACAAACTTCCCCTCCAAAAAAAAGAAGGGCAAGGAGAAAATACTCCAAAAAAGAATGGAAAACACTACCCAGAGCTGAGTAGGGCAACTATGCTGTTATCATGTTATTTATTTATGCTATTATCTCTTGTATTAGACTATTTATTAAATAAAGCTTGGAAAATGAAACCCTTTTCAACTGATCTCTTACACAGTTCAGAAACCTAATTCCAAGTTCCAAAAGGAGAAGAGGTGAGGGGGCTGGAAACCCTAACCTTCCTCCACTTTTCAAATCAGAACAACATGACAAAAGTTTTGCTTCACACTGCAAGACTGTAACGTAGCAAGGAATCAGTAGTAGGCAGGAAATCTCTACCAATGCCTGAGGACCACACAGAATTTTAGTTCCAACTATATCAACAAGTTTCGCAAGTTCAGTAACATTTAGGCATCTACGCAATGAATTCCAGAAATCTGATGCATGTTTTCACGCTTGCTGAAATAAATGAAACACTTTGTTTATTAAAAGGCAATTTTTAAATAAGCCTAAGATTCTTATCAATTCACATGGTCAAGTCATGAATCACATGCTCTCCTCTTATATGCAGTACTGTGAGAATTGGAAAAACAGGACGGGTTAAAGATGTCTGCTTATCTAAATGTCTGTTCATCACAGCGAATGAAAATACAAACTCCTATACTCTGGCTGTGTGTTACTAGCAGGCAGAAGGGCTAGGCGTCCACACTGCTGCAGGAATTGGGTGCCTCTCTGTGGGGGCTGCTTAAAGTCCTTTTCTTTATCCACAGATCTGGCAGCGAGTGAAAGGTTCCCCTTGATGCTAGCTGTACAATAGCAGATAAAAATCCTTCTTTTCTGTAAATGTTTTGCAGGTGACTCTTAACGTTTAAGTCACGGAATGTGTAAAATGTATTTTCCTTGTAAAATGGTAGCATTGGGCCTACCTATCATCTGCAATTGCATTTCCCAAACAATTCCAGTGTCTGCATTTGTCCTAGGTTGCTTTGCAGGATGCTTTTTTTCCTATTTCCATTCTCAACAAAAAAAGTACTAAAATATGACGAGCAAGATCAGGTCAGAAACTGGAAGTACCTACAGGTTAGGGCAAGTACTTCAAGTAAACGGAGGTCAGACACTGGTTTCTTAACAGTTCCTTCACTGTACCTTTGAGCTCTAAAATACTACTCTTACTAAGAAGAGATTGAACAATGTGACACAATGCTCTTTCACAGAAACTTGATAAAATACACAACTGAACAAGCCTTCATTCTATTAAAAAGTATTGAGGCTTAGATTCCTACACTGTGTACTTTTAAGAAATCCTAATGCATTTTTTCTTTGAAATAAACACTAAACATTTGAATTAAAATCAATTTTAATAGAGAATTATACTAAAGCTTGTTGACAGAAGGTCAGTTTATCTATCACAAAGATGGAAAAGTCTTTGCATAAAAGCGTCGTCCTCTTCACTGAAATTTCATTTCATTAAAATACCAATATTCCACTAGAGATTCAGATATCTGACATGGTTACCTAAAGCATTTGAATACAGCATGAGATAAAGGAAACAGGAATAAATATCACTGCACTTAGGGCATTGTTTTTGGTGATCTCTGGTGCTATGCTCTGAAGGAACGATTCAAGGGTTTCTACATGTTTGCACATCTATTAAATGTCAAACCTCTTTACAGATTTGTTATTGCTAATGAGTCCTAGCTGAGCCCCCTCCGATCTCTAAAAACCATTAAGAGTTAATGAAATCAAGAAAGAATTCACCAGAACCCCCAAAAGAAAGTTACACCTATAGCATTACGATGTAGATACGAAGCCTCATTCTCAAAAGTTTTTCTTCAATGACTGTATGATTAAGCCTTACGTTGTAAGGTTTATTTATACACCATAAAAAAAATTCAAATAAAGTTGAAATTGTTATTATACTGCAACACAAAAACATACCACTCTTCTGAAGATTTTCCCAAATTTTTACATATACATCCCATCTGTCTAGAAAAAGGCACTCATTAAACTTACTCGGTTTGTCATGTAAATTAATTGGTACTTGAAAATTCCCCAAAGCACCCTCTCTGATGCAGCCACTTAAATAATATTGATCTATTTACCTTTCTAAATCACATTTTTAATTGCACCCATCAGTGGAACAATGGTAACACCAAGGATCATTTGGAAAGTTTTCCTGCAGTGTTTACCAGTCTAACTTAATGGAGCAACCGTTAAGTTAGCAGAGCTGTTTTCTGCTGTGTGTTTTTGTTTGTTTGTTTGTTTGATTTTAATTATAGTTCCACATGACTGCATTCTAAGCACACAAATGAGAGGAGCACTCTACACAACTTGAATATAGCAAAATAAAAATATTTCAATATCAAAAGTTATTCTTTCTTAAATGAATATTATGAGACAGTTTTAGTGAATTTTTCTTCACTTGTACACTACAGATGAGGACAGCTGGGCCAAGTGAGCCTTCATTAAGCAGTATATGTCTTCTTCACTGTAGAAACTCAACAGATAATCAAAAATCAGACACAACATAATTTAAGGCTCTAGCTACTGAACGAGAATCAACTCTCGATTGCCTTCAGTAATGTGTGATAAGTATAATCCAGGTAAGGTAAAAAGAAATCATACACAAAGTTCATTTGAGGCAGGCTATAAAACAACCAACAGGAAAAAGCGATCAGTAACTGCTGTCGTGGAACTTTGCCCACGTGTGCATGTCCACACGATACAGTGCCGCACATAAGCAGACTACTACATGTAGATCCACAGGCATTCATGAAAAGCCAGGTTTAGTGTCTGCATTCACGTCATAGTTTCAGACCTTTCAGGATAAGAGTTAACTACACTCATACTTTCTAATTTTTCCTTCATCAATACATGTAACATTTAAAAATCACATTCTAATAACAAACACCTGAAAAGATATATCTGAAAAAGATATAATAACAATTGTACAAATTTTCTAGTATCTGAGCAACAAATTATGAACATGTTAAGAGAGATTTTTTTTTTCCTCTATTTATCAAGCATTTCAAATTACTTTGTGAAGTTCTTGTAATACTACACTGATTACAAACAGTTCTTTGAACACATATACTACTTTTAATGTGTTGGCTAGCTCTTTGTACTTGAATAAACCATATCCACTACTTCCAGTCTTTGGAAAAAATAAATCACATCATGATGTGACAAATTAAAATACAAGCCTTGGAAGTACCTCTTCAGAAAACTTTGTGTTCCCTTTTCCAGAATATTAAACACTTACACTTTCGCAAGCAAGTGAAGAAAGATGCAAATATGCAACAATTAATTCATTTACAAACACGGGCAAGAATTTATGAGCATTTCCCCTGTATACATCTAATCACATTGCAAGCTGTTGATGTATAATAATTCAAAAGCTTCAGCATGAATTTTAAGCAAGTCTAAACAAAGTTGCAGCTGGAAATTGGAATGTTTTCTCTAATGCTGTTCTAACATTGCTGATAAAAATCTCTGCAGAGATGTAAAATGTATCATCATGTTTTGTACCATCAAAAGGTACAAAACTGAAATTGGGTCTGCATAATTGTATAGATAGATGCATGTGAATAACTGCTACTGTACTACTGACCTTGTGATCTCAAAGAACGGCAGTTTCTCTCAGGAGATTTTTAGACCTCTGAAATCATGTTTTCAGTCTGTAGACATTTCCTTAATCTGTCCTTAAAAAAATGAAATTCATGTCTCATTACTGTTAAAATGATACCAACAAACATTTAGAATTTCTATCAAAGTATTAGTGATGACTTATACAAACTCACAGAATAAACAGCAAATTCAGTGTATTTGCAACAAAACCAATTAACATGAGGAAAAAGATTTCAGAAGAGCATGCAAGTCACGTGTATGAGTAAGCCATACAAGTTATTTTACCAAAATATTAATTTAAGATTGATCTAAATTATTCACTACCTTAAATAACATATTTCAGAAGGAGCAGATCCGACTTTTTATTTTAAATAAGCATGCAACGTTTGAGCACACAGCCAGTATGCACATTTGGGTTCTGGTACACACTAGACACTTCTGCTCTGACACAACAGGAAGTCTGAATATCTAGGTGTTTTTCACTGAACAGAACAAAATTCAGTAACAGCAAGGACAATTAAACATTAATCTCGCTTACCAAGGCAGGTGACAGACTTGCCATCTGTTAAATACTTAAAGCAAGGTTTCTTATCTTTCTAAAAGCCATTTTTGGATATAAATTTTGAAGAAGAAAAAAACAAACACTTGATCCATATTGCACACTTGTGCATGTGGCTATGATAAAGGGAGAAGAAAGGAACAGGGGCACAAGCCAGCGACAGTTCTGGCTTTGCAATTACAGATACCAGTTTGCATCGCTTTCCATTTTGCCCTGTAACACTTGTCATCCTGCTTGAAAATAACTTCATAATTGTAACTTGGTTCAGTATTTCAGCTCATCTTGCAGAGCATCAGAAAGGAATATTTGTTTCAACATTTCTGAATGCAGGATCTGGTTTCTATGGTTTGATCATTTCTCACCTTCTTCTGTGGCACTGAAAATTGAGCACAGCTGGAGACAGGCTCATGGCCAGAAGTAGTGAGAGGCACTTCATATGTTCCTGGAAGGTATTCTGTGCTCATAGCTAGTTCATAACAAGATAATCGTTAAGAAGCTATGGTACAGACTCCAGATAGACCTCTGGAGATTTCCATATCCTCCTTCTGCACAGGGTATGCTCTGCTAGTTGTGACTCTCTGGACATACAATTTCTACATATTGTCTTTATCTCAACGATTTGTCTTTATCTTGACAATCTCAACATGTCTTGATCTCAAGCTTCAGTGGTGCAACGGCTGATAAATACTATTCTCTATTTAAGGCATGCTTAAGGTTTTTTAGTATCAAAATAATTTGGAAAATAGGTTTTTGATCATGATACAAGAAGTTCAGGTGATAATTAAAGTCTGTGTCATAAAGGCAAACTAAACTAGATCAACCCCCAAAAGCATTAAGAACTCTGTTTTTATACAAAGTAATTGATATTTCTTGCCAATACTGCTGCTGTTTTCACGTATCACAGGGTAGCGAAATGGATACAGTGCATGCAACTCAAGCTTTTTAGAGAAAGAAAGAGGTTAAACAAAAAAAAATTTTTTTGAGGTATGCAAACAAATGAGTCAGTAGCTAATCTAATAATACATGACTGAAGTAATGAAGAATAGCATGCTAGGCAGCAGGGATCACACTGAGCAGGTTGTATAACTTCAGAGCAACAAACAGGCTACAAAAGATGCATGGGCAGAGAGCGGAGCGGGAAACACAGCAGAAATCAAGAGGTGGTTCCAGTATCAGCTGCCAGGCGCATATGACATTGTGCACGTGAACAGTTTAACATCATGCACTGCCAGTAGGACAGTAGGGACTGCAAATATGGACAGTTAGGGATCTGTATAGCCCCACCTCAGCCTCTACTAAATCAATATTTTAGCTTTCCCATCCTTAATTTCTATGAAACTTTAAGATTCCTTCACAATACAGAGAAAGTACATTAAATACTTCAAAGTGGAACAGGGTTTTTATCTAAATAACATAGCCAGCCAAATAAAAAGCATTAAATGCAAATCCTTTCTCTGAGAACCTATTTTAACAAAATTTTCTGAAAATTCAGGCCTGGCTTACCTGTAAGCCATAGCCCTAATCAAATCACAGTGGTACAGTCTTCAGTCAATCTGAAGTTATTGATAACAGTTAATGACTTCATTAAACACATGCTCTAGCCCAACATTTACCCTTCTATGTTAATCTTATTGTCTGAAACGTGTATTTAAAAATGTCAACTCAAGCTTTATTTCAGATGTCACATACTGTCCTCTCTTCTGGTGACTTTTTCCCCAACACTCTCCACACTATATTCTTATTTTCCTGAGAAGCCAGAAGCATGCTTTTGATGCTTACTCAACGCCCAATAGTTTGAGTAACTTTATCCATACTGTAGCCTAGTACCTTGTGTCTGTTCCACACTAATCACTCAAAACTAATACTACTACATGTGTAAAACAATGTGTAACAGATGAAAAGCAGAAGAAGTCAATAGGTGTGCTTCAATTAAAAAAAAAAATCACGGAAACTTTCTCACTTTTTTGGTAAAATGTAGGTCATCTACAGTTTCCATAGTAACCACTGCTGAACTGCTCTACAGATGACCACTGCCTATGGTTGCTTTCTTTGCTAGCAGGTGATGTACAAATACAGCCATGCCTCAGTTAAAATGAGAAAGAGCTAAAAGAAGTGCTTGGAATTGCCCTTAATTAGCTTTCAAACGTAACTCCTGCTTTAACATTTTCAAAAGTATTCCTTAATATCCTTCAGTAGATAAACTACTCTGGCTAACCGGTTGGAAACACACGAAAACTAATTTTCTATACTAAAAACCTACTCTTTGTCTGCATCAAGCCTGGACTCTCAAATCTGGAAACACTCAACTTCACAAGTTTACGAAAAATATTTATACAAAGCAATCCACTGAACATCAGCAATACAGAAAGTTCAAAAAGGACTCACAGTAGCTTAAGCTGTCTTTGATAAGCACAGAGCAAGTTCTGCAAGGGAGTATTCAGTACATATTGCAAGTGGGAGTTAATGGGCCGGCATAGTATTATCTTGCACGCAATCGCACGGTGAAACCCAGTAATAGAACAAGAATGGGGCCATGGATGAGAAAGGCTAAAGCCTCACCTGGGAGAAAGTGGTACAGTCTTCAGTCAATCTGATGGCAAAAATCCCTTTCTCACCACTATTACTCCGGGGCAAACAGAGTTGACGATAAATTAATTAAAATACAAAGACCAAAGACTCTACATTACAAAAAGCTTTTATTGGCTTTGATAGGGAATTGGGAAATAACAGGACAAGTCAATGTCCTTGACCAACCACAAGCTGTTTTCCCCTTTAGAACAGAGTCATTTCACTATTATATGAGTTCAGACTGAACCAGCTGCTTATCATCATCATTTGTGAAAGGTATTATGAAAACTCTGCAATAAGCTTCAAGGTCTGGATGCTATACACACGCCTTAATGCTGCCAGTGCTACAAATACATTACGGTGGGGTAGTATCAGTATTCACGTACACAGTTAAATGTTGCATATTCAGGGCACAGAAGAATGACAATCAATAGTGCTGAATGGCATTGAGGACACTGTTTCTGATATTTTGTCAGCCTCAGATCTTAATTACTTAAATACTACTGTTAATAGAATTATGCACATTTCTAAGACTAAGAAAATAGCATCTTAGCACCTGTCAACTTTAGCAGTTTAGCTAGCAAAAAAGATAGCCTCTTCAGCTGCCATTCCCACAAGTGCAAATCACTGACTTGCAGGAGGTGCCCTTGAAAGACAGCACTGCTAATGAAGAACTGTGTCATAAACTGTTTCTTGGAGTTCTGATAGACCACAACTGAGAGTAATAGTCATGCTTTCCATTTTTTAATATCTCTATTCAAAGCAAATGCATACGTGAGAAAGGTAGGAATCCTTTGCAAATTTATAGGAGGCAGGCACCATTCTTACCAATCTGCTTGTTTCTCTCATTGTGTCACTCACATACATTCCTTCCTAACATGTCGGACTCCACCATACCTGCTTCTGATTAGACATAAAGCTCTCCTCTAGCAAAAAGTTCCAACTGAAAGCAAAGAAATAGCTCCCATGTCTCAGTAGGTACTCAGCATCCTACTACTTTATTCACATTTCCCAGGCTTAAATAACGTATTCCTTACACAAACAATGTAATTTGTTAAAAGCACTAAATCTAACTTGGCTTTATGTTTCAAACCATCTTTAAAGACCGGTATTAAAAAGCTGTAAACCAGTATAAAATGCAGAATATGTACTAAACATATGAAGTGAAAAATGGCACTAGATAAAAAAAAAAAAAAAAAAAAAAAAAAAAAAGAGGCTATTATAAGAGTCTTTCTGAAGCTTCATTTGCTTTGCAAGAGCACATAAAGAAAATCCAAGGGAAGCTGCTGAAGGGCCACTGGGACTCTCAGTAGGAATAAAAGCTAGTGTTAGGACAGAGCAGCCTTGAGAAAGAAAGCATAAAGAATTTTTTTCAGGCAAAAATGAAGCTATTAGAAGTTATAAACTGGTAACAGAAAAATCCATTTTCCTTCTTTTATGATTTGATTCATCAAGGATTTCCCTACAGAATCTAATGTAATAGTATCAGACCACCCACAGCTTTCACTGGTATCCAAATGTCATAATGTTTCCTCATGTCTGAGAAGCAAGACAACTACTTTTAGTAACCAAGACATCTAAGTTTTCACCTTTAGGAAGCACATTTTAAAATTCTGGTATTATTTGTCAAAGACCATGGAGCATGCCTGCATTAAAATAAAGCCCATCTACACGCTAACCTCGTGCTTTCTCCAGAAGAGGATGTTGGGTAAGATTAGATCAAACCCAAACTTAAAATTAGTTGAAAAGAAGAACTGACTTTAAAGACTGGGGGTTTAGGTACATTCCTCTTTATCAGGAAAGTCACAGTCATTATGATTTCATGTTTTTAAAATTCTATATACATGTCACAGGTGAGAGTAAACAGACCTTACATTCTATGTCTATAAATTATTTTCATGTATTTGTAAAATTACTGAAGTTATTTTGCATATTAGAACAGCATCTGAAGACAGCAACTACTATAAAAAGTCTAGAACTAGTGGCTTGGATTGGATCTGATATACTACTTCAATTGTTACTATAATTTTTATTCTACATCACAAATCAAGGACAAAATCCAAGCATCAAGTTTAATTTTCAAACCTCACAGACAAGCGCAGATCAGCAAACCTCATTTCGTACATCATGCTACCATCATTCTGAGCTAGGGATGCCAGTCAGTACATACTCCTGAGCGTGGGCCAGGATTTACACATCTGCAAGGCACCTTCCTCTAACAAAGACAGAACAGAACTGGAAGTGCTAGAGAATCCCAATCAACATTTTCCAGTAATTTTCTACTGTGTTTTTTAAATACGTTCTGCACATTAATATAGTGAAAGAGGATGAGTCACTTTTACTGACTAAGAATTTACAAACTGCCAGAGCATTAAATTCCTTTGATCTTGATAAAAGTGGCTTATTCTCTTTTTGTTCATTAGCCCTCCCTCTTTTCCCAGTTACGAGACAGCCAATCTGTGGCCCTTTCTGCAAGCTGACATATTTGCCAAGGAAAAAATCTGTTACCAGCACTTTCTTGCTCTTACTAAAAAACATCCTGTTGCTTGTCAAACTCCTCCTGCCTCAGGGAACCTCTTCCTCTCTTTTCGTTCATATATGATATGATCAACAAGCTGCCTTTCTACACAAAAAGCTATTAGCTCCTCTCTGTACTTCCACTAATTTTTCACCTCTGGATTCTGACCACTCTTTCTGTTCTCTTATAATTCAGAAAGTCATTTTCTTGTTATGTCTCCTGCCACTTTTTTTTTTTTTTTTGCTTTCAACTCCCACCTGATGAAATTGCATCATTAGTCCCCAAGTACTGTTTTACTGATGATTTGCAAAATTGCCAAAGAATCTCAGAAAACAACCTGCTGCATTGCTTTGAGCAAAATCGTAAGTCCATTCCTTTAAGTGTTAACATGGTAATGTAAATATCCATAATTTGAAAAATAAGAATGTCTTACATTATAAATTATCTTTAATTTTCCAGAAAGTTATTCAGCGGTTGTAACATGGTTATTTTCTCAACTGTTCTATCTGAAAAATTACTGTATGCGGAGTCTGCCACAAGCAGGTATCCCTATTTAGACAGCAATTCAATTACAACAGCGTTCGGTGAAAAACATCATGATGTGTTCACTCTACTCCATTGACGGAAAAATATTATACAGTCCAAAAAATATTTCAGCACTTTATTCCTATTCTTTACCAATCAAAAATCACAGTCACCATAGAAACCGTAAAAACTGAAGTCAGTCATGACATAACAACAGGATAATGGAAAATGTCTGCTGGCTCAGGTTTTCATGTTGGAAATACCTCAGTGAATTTAACTGGGGAGTCAAGAAGTTCCTCAAGTCTAACACAATTTTATAACAATAGGTATGATTATTGTTTTTAATAATCTGGTCAGAGTTTGGGAAGCAATAGTATTACTCCTGCTCTACACATTGGTTGTATTAGATGCAGAAAGACTCTCCCCCAAAAACTTCAGTGCAAGCCTCCAGGTTAGGGGGACTGAATTTCTTTGATAAGAGTCTGAGATATCCTGGAGGGACTTTTGACCAGTGTTCTCAACATTTGCAAGATCTCATTTTTGGCTTTTTAAACTGAGGCAAATCAAACATCACTTTAGAAACACACATTGCCATTAGCTTCTGTCTCTTATATACTCTACTCAGAAAAAGAATTAAGCTGCAAGCCTCTGCCCCAACCCAAGATGGTCCAGCTCCATGTAAAACACTATTTTAGGTTCTTTGCATACAACATAAAAATCAGTAAAATAAAACTCTACTCTTGACTAACAAAGGCTACAAGAGCCATTTACTCTCCACCTCGCTGAGCCAAATCACAGGCCAAAATTCACACACCAGAGTGTGTGTTATTACAACAACGTGACACTTGTTAATTGACAGGAGTAGCTTACTGCAACCATTAGCCCTTTAAGCAGAGACCATCCTGCTGAAAAGAAAATAATCACAACACACAGGAATATTTTTAGGCTGGCCCCACTGCAGGTGAACAAATTAAGTAGTTTAACCATGAATAATCTGAAAAGCAGCAGTGTGAATGTGGAAGTATTCAGATGTTTAAAAAAATCTTGAAAGCCTTGAATTGAGTTTTATGGAGAAATTTGAGGGGTTTTCATTTTCTTGTTTGTTTGTTTTTCAGATAGTTTCCTTAAAACATTTTTATTCTGTAGCTTTAACTTAACAAGGTTCACATATTTTGAATAGACAGCAAACGCATTGATTTTCCCTATGTTTTCCTAAAATTATCTTAAATATTTTTGATATTACTCTAGGAAAAATATCTAAAAGCATTCCCTGTGCTCCCTGAGTTTGCATGTGTGTGCATGAACACACAGAGGCAGAAAGAATGGGGTGGGGAAGAAAAGTGTTCAGCCTTGTTTTATCATGATTGCATCGAGCACTTTCCAGACCTGTGTCTTATACAACTTTACTGACCCATTTTGCTTAGGGATTATATTTAGTGGAAGGGGTACAGTTAGTCTGCAACATGCTTCAGTAATCTACAGAAGGTTAACCAAAATTAGAGAAATTTTCCCAGCTGCACCTGAGATTAAGTTTGGGCCAGCACAAATCCACCTGTCAACTTCCCTAACCATCAGTTTGGAAGAAAGTTCTGATTTAAAACAGAGTGAAATCCTGCTTCCAATAAAATGAATAGCAAACAATTAATGAGTGAAAGAGTAAACTTTCTTGAAGGGACTAAGAAATAAACACCACTCACCTTTCCCTTACAAGAATGGCATGAATTAGTTTCCTGCATACATAGCACTGGCTTCTTACCAGAAAAGAACTGCCTGATTCACACAAGGAATCCCTAAATCTTTGTGTGGGATGGGAGAGAGGGAGAGAGTTACCATGATTGGAACTGTAGTCAATAACACGTACAAAATACTGGAACTCCTCACGCTTTGGTTTGGCATTCTGTCACAAGTCTTGCATTAAAGTATCACTTAACATTTCTATATGCCATTACTGCACTTACTGCACTTGTACATAAGTACACAAACATATATATATATACACACTTTTTCAAACTACATATATGTAGTTTACATAAATATGTAGTATACGTACACTGGTACGCTTTTTGAATACCATAAATATATACAAACACGTGTACACAGACATACATCTTTATTTATTTACTGAAAAAGGCACACCTACTTCCAGGGATGCCACTGGGGACATGAAAAGCAATAAAATGCTACTGTAATCATTTCAATGCTTTGGATATGCCCCAAAATTATTTTTGATTAAAATATGCTACCACAGGAAAAGAAATAAAAAGATTATTGTAAAATGTTCAGTATTAATTATTAACAGCAGTCTTAATCTATATGCAGCTTATGAAATACTGTTAGAATATTACATTCAACTATCACAAAGAACTTCTGTGTACTGACAGGGATTACTGGAGCTCATGGCATAACAGAGGATTTTTTAGATTGCAGTCGTGTGTCTCAGCAGTCCCTTGGAGATGCAATGAATCTGCGTATGTACTGATAAAGAAGAGCGAGAAGAATTTATATGTATCTTTTGAGATTTTTCTGAACAGCACAGTGGCTTTGGGCACACAGTGGGAGCCCAGACTTCAGGGAACATATGTACAGAATAAACACACCACTGCATAAAGTAGGCTGAAGAGGAAAGAATCCGACACTGATCTCTGATGAGGTTAGAGCAAATATGCTTTACATATTCTAAAAGCCTGCTGTTATACACATAACATATACTAGCAAGGATATAGTTGTACACAGCAGCAAGGCATGTTTTCATGTTTTGCCCTGTATTCAAATATTACTCAACCCAATCCTGCAACTTCAACACACAATTTTTATTTGTGAATAATCTTATTTATTTCAACTTAGGCACCTAGATATCTTAGACTGTTAATAAATTTTGACATCTGGGTTTTGCAAAGGCTGGTGACTGATAGAAAATAACAACAATAGAAGACAGGAATCTGAACACCAGTTCATCTGAACTACTACCAGTATCTGGTTGAAAAGAAATGTTTCGATACAAAATATGCAACTCCAGATCCTTTTCTATGGAAAACCTTATGTACGTAGTAATCTGTTGCTGTGATCATTCCAATAAAACACATTCTCCCCAGAAAATATATAAGTATACTTCCAAAAACAAAGCGTGCTAGGAAAATTGGCAAAATAAAACTGTTTTTATATCATATCATCATACAGGAGTCAAAAATTTTCTTTGAGGAAACAAACAGGAAAGTAACCACAAGTACCGCAGCTAATATACATGAAATACTGTATTTTCTTGGACTAAGGTCTGAATCTCCACCACCCTATATAAACACCACTGTAAGAAGAAGTATATGCAGCTTCTATTTTGACTCTGTTCTATTGTCCAAGATTCAGCTATGGAGAGCCATGCTCCTTAAATTCAAACTTTGTTGTTTATTTCTACTTTACAAAAAAGACATAAATCACAAAACAAACTGATTCAAAAGTCTGTTGTCATAGCAGTCAGGGATTGTTTTCGCAAGTGGTTTTGTTGGTTTTTGTTTGTTTGTTTGCTTTGCGTGTGTGTTTGTTTGTTTCCCTAACAAAAACATTACAAAGTAGTTACCCAAACCGAGTTGCATTAAAGTACTGATATTGCCTATAGAAACCACAAGCAAATAGGTTATGGCTTTGTCAAGAATGAAACAAAATGAAAAACAACAAAAACCACATAAAAATGGAAAATAAACGAAAGCTAAGCAAAATAAATGTATCTACATCATGCCCTGAAGCCTATTCACTAGACTAAAGCACTGGCAGACTGCCAAGTGGAAGAAATTCCAGACTGAAAACCATATTGCTAAGCTGGGAGGGTTCAAGTTCAAGAGCCAACAGCAAGAGCCTCAAACGCAATCAGAGCGGGGTAATGAGTTGCAGGGGGCGGAGGAGGGGGTGGACATCTCACATCTACCTGTGTCTCAGGTCTTTGTTCTTCTCACTACCATTCTAAATTCAGTGAGAAGCCTAGAGAAAACCCGGGCTTTTCAAAACTACTCTAATAGCTGCCGTCTGCATTCTGTTCTTCGAAGTGTCTCAGACAGACATCAGGTATGAATATAACGTCTTCTCAAGAGAAAGTTACACATTTCTTCCTTTGTTTACTCCGGTATAGTGTAGAAGAAAAAGACTGAGGGCTGTTTGGTTGCATTGGTTCATGTGACAGGATGGGTGATCATAGGGATCAGCTGCCACAGATGGCACAGGCTACTCTCAACACTGAACTGAGAGGATCAAGCAAAAGCACTGGCCTTAAAGCCTAGTTATTGCTGATTTTCCCTTTTTCCCCAAATCATCACCCAGAATGGAAGATGTTCTCCCATAGACTCATAACATTTCATATTCTCTAGATGTAAATGATACAGTACAAAAGTGAAGTTACCTCTGAAACTCACTCTGACAGATACTAATTTTTACAAACAAACAAAAAAAGAACCAAACCAAAACAACAACAACAAAAAAACTATGACTAGAGGAAAGAGTTGTTTTTAAACATGAAGGATGTCCTCACTGTGTCATCACTGAAGTGCAGTAAAACAGAAAAAAAACACTTAAATGCAGGTAGCCTACACTGTATTTCTTCAAAGATGAAACTTTCTTAGCTAGTATAAAAAGGATCATGCCTTACACACCATTTTAGTACTTACGGGCAAAATGATTAGAAGCTGATGGATGGACATTGCTTCCACTGTCGGCACTTTCACTGCTAGAAATGTCATCATCAGATTCCCGCACAGAGGAACAAGGTGAGGAGCCATCAACTTCTTCAAACTTCCTCTTTAAAATTCCACTCATCGCTGCAATGCTGTCACATGCACCTGGAGCAGGAACAGAGGCAATGAAGCATTGAAACACCTGCCTGCTGTCCAGGTCTTCAAATTCATTTATCATGGAGGAGTTTATATATCAATCTGATACTACTACCTTTAGTTAAAATGGTTTCTTAACAAGAGTCTTTAAACAACTTTTACAGGAAGAAGTCCAGAAGACATTCTGACTTTCTTACGGGCGGTCTTTTCTTCTTAAGAGAAAAAGTAAATGCTATCTGTATTCTACCAGCACATTCCAAATACTATAACTAATCTCATGCATAAAAATAAATAATAAATATTTCAGTTATGGAGCCAGCTTTTGCTAAGCATAAAGTACACATAATCCAATATAATTCAGTAGAAATGCACCTTCATACAACACTTAAAAACTTACTTGGCACCAAGAAACATTACATGGCAAAAATCAGTGTTCATCACCAAAATAGCTCAGAAAGAAATGCTCGGCACTATCAAATGCCCACATTTTCAATTAGATTTGAGAGCATGAAATACTTTGCATCTTGTCAGGCCAGGCCCTGCAGACACAGTTCTGGCTCATTTTGCAATTTTAATTTATGCAGAAGTTTCTTGCAGAGCATTTATGAAATTCAGATATGAGTAATGGCACATATGTAGACTATTTCCATTCATACAAATAAAGTATCAAAGGAGTGAAACTGTCCTTATGAACTTTGCTTCCTAATAATACAGTCCAATACAGCCAGAGTCATGTTGACCACTCCTTGTTGTTTTCCTTTCATTTATAACAGCTGACTTTCTCATCTCTATTTATGGAATACAAGTAAAAAAAAAAAATTAATTTTAAAGCAATTCCTAGATCATCTTAATGCATCTGACAGGCTAAAACAGATTTTTTTATATCTTTAATTAAAAAAAAAAAAGTTTACTGTCACCATCATTACTGATTACATCCTTATGAAGATAGAAAATTAATTCCTAGATCTTAATTTAAAAGTTACAGATAATATCTACTCTCTGATTCTCTGTACTAATCAGTGGAAAGTTGCTGTAAATAGCTGTGGGGAAAAAAGAAAAAAAGGCTGCTGCTTAATGCGCAGTAGCAAAAATTCTCATTCCTCTGAATGCCACTTGCCTGCAGCTTCTGTAAGCTGCCAACTGAATTTATTTCATAATGAAGTTGTTTTCCTCTGCTAAGTTTCGATCTACCTTTATGGATGTGTCTAATTGAGAGAAAAGATTTCAATATACGTGGAATGCTGAGATAATGCAACATAATGCTAGGAACAGATGCTGCATAAGATGATCTTCAGCATCGAACTTGTCTGCAGAGCACACTAAAAATTAAATAATGAATATATTAGGTTCTACTACTGTCAGTCATACAGGCAGTTTTAAATGCATATGCCTGTCATTATCTTCTGAGCTTGTTTTTACTATTTATGAAAAAAATGTTTTCCTGAAAGGGATTTTTTCAGGCTAAAGACATGGCAAACAGAACATGCTTAGTTCTCAACCTTTGCCCTTTTATCCAAAAATGACTTATTACATACTGCAAAGAAAGCATTTCATTTTTTATCCTGAGGACAAGGAAAGGAGCATTCTGCATCACTTTCCAATAACATTTGAAAAAAAAAAACAGTAAATTGTTAAGAATCATCCATTTATTAAAAAAAAAAAAAAAAAAAAAAACACTGAAAACCTATAAAATGGAGAGGGGGCAGAAAATCCCAAAGGCTAGGGTCAGAAATAACTCCTCCAAACTGCTCTCCGTGTCCTCGCTATATCTCTTGCCAACCACCTTTCCCACTGCCTCCTGCAGTGCTTACAGCACTGAATTTGTGAAATCACAATTATTTCCATGGCAACGGCCTGCAATATCAAAACCAAAGGATTATAGCTTGACTGCAGAATAGGGTAAAGAAGCAGCTGGAGTGTGAGAAAGAAAATGCTTACACTCAAACATCTCAGTGAAGAGACAGGAGAGTGAGAAAAGGGCTGAAAGAGTTTACAGTGCAAGCAAAACCTAAGTCAAATCCATGCCTAAGTACATTGAAATTGTGGCTACAGGAGTCTTAAAGCTCCAAGTCCAAAGAACCTCTGTCATAACTGCACTGCAAGGCAAACCTAACAGCTGTACTCATCACTAGTGTGCAGACCATCAGAAAGAGCTAATTTCATAGCCTGAGACGATTTCCAGACAAAAGCCCTTTTGCCAGACGTTGTCTTCTGCGAGCACACCACACAGTGACTTGATGACTAGCGTGCAACTAGCCCCTCCGTGAAGCTGCCGCAGATGGTGAGAGTCTCAGTAACCATAACTGTTTACAGCTAGTAGCAGAAACAAGTATCTTTCACAACAAAGGGTTTTACATTTCCTTGCATTTAGCATAGCCTACATTTGCATCAAGTGTCATGACTTGGCAGCAGTAAAGCCATTGTATTAAGATTTCTGTAACGAACCATAACAAATGATTCCCAGGATCCCTGGAACTGACAGACAGGGTAGTTCTACGCCCAGCTTGCCGATACAGATAAGCCAGGAGGTATGGGAACACTGCAGAAGATGAATATCACCATGACACATAAAGAAGGCATACCTATCCATTTAAAAATGTGTATTATTAGTATCACTGCTGCCCAGTTTTTGTTCTGAATCTCTCTTCCAGGAAGATAATCTTATCAAGAAGGTTGTTTGACAAAGCAGTCACACTAAAATTTAGGTGTTGCTGCTTGTCTAGGATCTGTTGATTCGTGTCTCTCCAGTATCAAGTCTTTGCAGGAAAATGCTAGACAGGAGAAAGGCAAGATACTTCCATTACTCAAGAGCTTGGATATCGCGCAGATAGATTTAAGAGTATCTAAAACTGTTTGCACACACTATGTACCAGCAGGAGATCCCTTCAGAACCACATCTGTATGAACAGCTGCCATTCCAGAAGCAATATTCTTAAGAAAGAGGCACATCTGCACAGGAGCAAGGCATGTTCAATCTGACGCATTTAACCCATGCCTCGTTTACACAGACATCACGCAATACTTGTATGACACATCCACATCCCCAGGAACAATAAACACGGCAACATACAACTCAATACTGTTTATCCAAGTGTTACTTGGCACTCTGCTGATCACGTGATGCGTCCCAGTGTAAAACAGGCAAAAGCAGCAGTCCAACTTCCAACAGCAATGAAGCCACAAAGTTTGCGATACCTACAAAGGTTCCCAAAGTCCTGAATCAGGGAACCAGGACAGGGAACTCTGAATCGTCATTCTTTTTCCTGCATCGCAGCTACAACTGAATCAGTAGTTTCAGATTTTTGGGAATCAAACTGATGCTGCTGGAGTCACAAAGAAAAAGCAAAGCAAAGCAAAAACATCCAAGATAGTATGTCACAAGGAACAGGAATAATCTCATACACACAGAAGTACCACAGCAGTATGTATATTCTGAAGAAAATTGAGCAAAGGTGTGCATTTCCACATTGAACCCAGTACACAGAAGTATATGGCTCTGTGGCAACCAAACATCATGTGACTAAGAAAACCAGATGTACAGCATCGATTAAAAATTGAAATTAGAAAAGTAGTAAGTCACTGTGCTTGGACTCCCAGTAAAATACCAGTGAGTTCCAGCCTTCAGAGGCAAACACCAAGAGCCAGCTACAGTCAGAGATCTACCACAGCAAACTGCCGGTTTAGGTGAAAAGGGAAGAAAGCTGGCTTGAAAAGTTCAATTAAAACCAGACATTTGTGGATACTCATTAAACAGCTGTCTAAAAGCTCAGACTGACTTGGACCAGCATCCTGCTGTCTCACACAACTGAGTAACAAGCAGGCACTGGAGGCTTTCCTGTTGTGTTGTGAAGCATACGTCGAAGTCCTCGCACAGTGAGATGCTGCATCGTCCTCTGCCACACTCCCCACCATGCTAACGGGGCATGGATCTACACCAAGGTAAAGCAAGGCTGAAACGGAGGGAGCGGTATTAGAACGAGGAAAATCAGCCACACACACATTGTCATGAGCTGCAGGTCAGGCACCAAACGTCTGACACAGACGAGGGCTCTTAGAGGAAATGGCAACTGGCCACAGTAGAAGCACAGGACGCGCGGGGCTGGAAGAAGGGCCTATTTCTCTCAGGCCCCGCCACCCACCCCTGCTCCCGCTGCACCCCGAAGGCACTGCTGCCAGGCGGGGCCCGTCCAGCAGCCCGGGGGCGGCAGGCAGGCAGGCAGGCAGGCAGGCAGGCCGGCCGCCGGCGGGCAGCTGCTGCGGCGCCATGGCAACAGGCCCTGCCGGCCGGCCGGGCAGCCCCGAGGCAGCGGCTCCTCCTGCCTGCGGAGCGGGGGCGTTCGACCCAGCCCGACGCCACCTGTAAGCTGCCCGAGCCTGGCTGCATTGACTTCCTCTTGCGCCTGAGAAGGCTGGGTATTTTAGAAAACCATGGTAACAATCTCGTTACAGCAGTCCTTTCCAAACACTAGTGAAAAGCACCAAAAGAGCTGTGTTAGAATTCCTGGCGAGTGGAAGGGAGGGGTGATGCTGCATCATTACCTGTGGTCCCAGGAGAAGCTTCTTATTGGGACGCTACCCCTGCCAGACACGCTGCCAAACCTGCTCTACACAACTGGATAGTTGCCACCCCCAGCCTTTCACTGGCACCCACGGACAGAAAAAAAGTAGAACAAAAAAACAATCCACAAAACAAAGAACACCAGTACCACGTTGGATGGGCGGCACAGGGAGAGGTAAAAGCATCTCTAGTAACTTGCACTTCTGCTATTGCTTTGAAATGTGCTAAAAGATACTAAGGAAACAGACAGCAAGCTGCAATACGGAAATAGGAAATTCACAAAATCTTCGCTTAATGACAACGAGACAAAGACACGCTCATCCTACTCGTAATCTACAAATAAATGACTGTTGCAAAATTCAGCACTAGATATATATACAGCTCATACATCATCTTATGGGAAACTGAACAAGTACGGAGCATACCTGGGAAGACATAAACATCAAGTATGTACCACATGCAGTAACCATAAGATAAAATAGAACAGATATGAAATAATAAAATAGGTCCCCGCCTCAGACTATACATCTCCCCGCTCACTACAGGAAACAGTTATTGACTAAAGCTCAGGAAAAAACGAGAGAAAAAGTCCAAGAACACACACACACACACAAAATCCAACTAATTGCTTCTTTCATTCACTTATGAAATCTTATTTTACACTAATTCCTTCTTGAGAGTTGATCACATTCCATGATAAAATCTGCCTGGACAAAAATTCTTATCTGAAAATAAAAATAAAAGGCAGGCATCAAAGGCTTGGCCTACGAGTCACACAGCATTTTGCCTTGTCCCAGATGTATCGACTGAAAGTAGGGAAAAATTTAGATAAAGTCTAGAGTAGCAATACAGATTTGCTTCTGAACAAAAACGACTTCTATGTAAATGACTGCAAACAGAACAGGAGGATGCAGAAAACAGATGTTACACACAAAACATGACTGCAAAGTACTCATCACAAACACCTCCCACCCACTGGTCAGTCAGCATGTACTATAACATGCTAGGGAGACTTGGCAAATAATTTCACAGTTAAATCATGAATATTGATGCTCACAAGCAGAGATGTTTGGGTTATTTGTTGTGATTAATATTCTTTTTGAATTTAGGTCTATTTCTTAGCTCGCAAACAGAACTTGATATATTTTTAAGCCACTTTTCTTACCTGCTAAAAAACATCAGTAATAGAGATGGTCATGAAATAATCATGGTGTTTGCTTGGTTACACATACCACACTTTATTATTTTGCTCTTTGTGTAACTGACAGTTTTAAAGGGGAAAAAAAAAAAGAGCCAAAACTGAAAGCATCTATAGTGACAACATCACTCATACAAAGAATACCATTTGCTTGTGAAAATGACTATTCATGTAAAGGACTGCATTAATGCACACACAAATCCATTTGCATGAATGCTTGCAAACAGTGAACAACAGAGGTACAAGAACATGAATCAAACAGCTGTTCAGAATTCAAATTAATGTTTGCAATACATGTTTTGGTGTATTTGGCAGCTCTAATCGCAAGCACCAGTTGTCAGAGGTAGGCTCTGATAATTTCACTAGTACAATCTGTAAAAACTAAAAACACACACCAAGATAATTCCACTTAGAGGCTACTGAATAGGCACAGGGAATACCATTAATATAATCTTACTCATAAATTCACGCTTACAGCAGTGGTCAAGTTACACAGACATAAACTAGGAAAATTCTTTACTTGCTTGCTTCAGTCTAGCTAAACCCATAGCACTAAGTAAATACTGTAGGAATAAGGTTGTGCATTTCAACCTAGGGAATTTGTTCCAGCATTGCAAGCCAAATCCTGCCAAGTCTGCTCTTTGCAGGGTTTCTATACCATCGCTTTAGAGCACTCCTGATTTCACACATGAGTACTAATCCACGAATCTTCTAGACTGCCTACACATTGTTGTACGCTCCACTGTACACGCCAGCTAGCTCCATTGGCAATGAAGTTAGAATGCCAAAGGAATGCTGGCATATGCTCACCTCCTCTCTCCACATGCAGTATGGATGCAACAGTGAGTGGTTGATCTGTCTCCCTTAGTTCTCCAGGAGCACATCATAAGGTCCTACACACACCAAGTGTGCGAATATCCCCCTCTCCACCATCTGAACATAAAATGCCCGTATTTAACAGCATTAAAGCAGCTTTCTGATGTCAGAGTTCAACAGTTACAGGAAACACACAATTCTGCAAACAGAAGAAAATTCTAGGCTAGCTCTCCTGGGTCTTCTCTCAGCATGCTTCCTGAAGAGCAAAGAGAGAGGAGGTAAAAGGCAGTGATAATTCAACCAGACACCCAGGAACTTAGCATTCAGGGCTCCAGGGTGCAACCTGGCGGAAGTGGATTCAGAGGCATTCAACAAGAGAGGAGGCATTCCTGTCCAGATGAGATGTGCCCATAGAAGCTGTACAGTTTGAGGCTGTGTTTCATTCATAATAGTTTTCTAAGTTTGCTGCATCAAAAACTGCTTCCACAGGAGCCAAAGTGCCATAAATGGCACTGAGCCCTACAGGCAAATGGGATATTCAGGAGCAAGTCATGATGAGGCTGGGTCACAAACTCAGGCTCATAATGCCTAACCTTCATCTAAGTCATCTAGGACACTTTTAGCTGGGCCTGTCATAGTCCCCACCAAAGTTTTCAGGTAATACCACCAAAAAGCTGGTGCTGACCAGTTCTCTTCTGTAAGGTTTTAAGCTTTGATGATGAAATTTCACTAATTAAAATCTTTTCATCAAAAAACATTGCAGATTGCAGATTTTCTCTCGTTTCTGTTTGAAGATCAAAAACAGTGCAATGTATTTGGCCTTCACTACTGAAGTATCTGTATCCCACAAGAAACTTTGAAGGTTGTATGTGGGCTCAGAAAAGGCTTATTACTTTTTAGACTGTGCTGCAGAGGACACCGTGTGGCAGAGCTCTGAGCAGGAGATGTCAACTGTCCGTAAAACTGAAATGTGGGAGAAAAAGCAAGACACCGCCACCAGTCCTACTGAATTCTAGAGGTACACAGCCTTTTAAAGAAGAATTAACATGGAGGTGATGGGAAGAACTGGACTGTCTCTGTATGAGACAGCATACCAGCAACATATCCTTATTGCACCTGTTTGCAAAAGGACAGTGTGCTTGGTCTGCTTAGCCCCTCACTAGCATTCCCTAACTGGAATGAGATTCTGAGACCAGCAGCAGTGTTTTTAGCATGTTTCTGGCACAGTGGCTTCACATTAAGCTGTTCCCAGCAACAGGAATATCAGTAGGGTCCAGCTCTGTAGCAGAGATTGGAAATGCAAAGAACTCAGAGAGTGCTGGAAATGAGTGTTCTTTAATTTAAATTTTGCACATTAGACCAGGTAGTGACATTAGTAGACACGGTGCAACCCATTCACATACTATTTCAGTACTGATCTTCCACACCTTTCTTTTGTGAACATCGACCTTGTACACTCCCTGCTGAGAAGCTGCACAAGGTGGTAGGATACCTTGTATATCTCGGTATGCTCCTGCCAAGGTATACCATGGACACAACCAGTATATGCCAAAAGGGCCTTCAGACCTCTCCAGCTGAGACAGCATGCAACATGGAGCAAAGTAGCATGTATTTAAACACAGCCTGGCTGCCCATTCACCATTGCCAAAGCTAGCAGAGACAGCATGAATTCAACAGTTCTTCCCTACTACCCCATGATCTCTGCGTTTTGGTACAGTGTTTCTTCCGATATCTGTAGTGTTTAACAACAGAGTTTTTGGGGTTTTGTTTGTTTAAAAAAAAAAAAAAAATGAACATCTGAACTCCAGAAAGATCCAACATAAGCTAGTGAAACAAAAATGGCCTGGAGCATACTTGCAAAAGTAACTCTGAACTAGGTTGTCCTTTTTTACCCAAAATGACAGGAGCAAGCTCTTCCAGCTTAATGGTTTATGTATGGATGGGGGCATGCACGTGTATGTACGTGTATGCACGAATTCTAAATAACAAAGGGCCAAATCCTTCTTACCTTGCTCTTGCAATAATTATTGACAATAATGATGCTACCTATATGTGAGAGGATAAAAAATGTCTAACTTTAGGTGCTGAGGGGTTAGAAACAAGAGAAATGGATGGCTTTATCTTTGGGGGGGTGATGGAGCGTAACAAATGCCGTAACGTTTTCTGTCTTCACCTATGTGGTCTGATACCAGCTGTATAGCACAGAACAATTAAATTCTCTCTTTTTTCAGACATGAACAAATAATGCAGAAAATAACTGGTAAAAAAAAAAAAACTGGCAGAAACCTCAGCTTATCTGTCTACAACTTGCTATTAAAGAGAAAAGGCAGTACTCTCTCCATGTTATCATCACTGTCTTCCACAAATTAGGCATAGTGGCATGCAATGTGCGACAAACTTTCTCATCACTGTTTGCAGTGGATGAGAAGTTCTGTTCTATACCCAGAAATCAAAGCATTCATGTCAAATTGGCACAAGTCAGCTACAGCTGTAAAACACACTGATGTTACTTTCAGTAACTTACCACACCTTTACTTCCTCAAATAATGTTCAGATTTACTTATTCTTTCCATGAAATTTAAAATTACGTACTATAGGAAAGTGGTCTTTAATTTTACGGTGACCCAGCTTTGCTCACCTCAATACAAAAAAATTATTCTCAATATGAAGGCCTGCTATGATTAATTTTTATTGTCCTCATAGAAAAGTTTCTATAATCCATTTAATAATCTGCCTTATTAATATGTTAATACTCTCTTATAGAATGAAAGATACCAGACCCTTTCCTCTTACTCATTTCAATTAATCAAAAACAAGTACTCAGCTTTTACTTTAAATGATCTTTGGTACTTGTGTTGTCAGCTAAAAATGGATTTTAGTATTAATTTGCAGAGGATTAATTATTTATCTGTGTAACAATACCTTGTAATATTTTAATGTTGCCTTTGAGACACTGCAGAACAGGAAAAATGCCTCATTCAATGCTGGAAAATTAATCAGTGATTTTGATCTATGCCACAACAAAGCACATATATACTAACTAAATAAAAAAGAGGCACATTTGGGCCACCATGCACCACTCAGGAAATGTTTGTCATTTGTTCTGTTTTCTTGGCACAATCAGGAAGCCATGCAATGGAAATCAAGGAGAAAGAAAAAAAATAAATAGAAGAGTGGTATTTTTCATATATACTGGATGCCAGCTAACAACAAAAAAGTTGTAATATGTGCCAGGAATCAATAAGGAAGAACTGGATAAAAAAAAAAAAAAAAAAAAGTAGTGGAATTAATTCTTTAAAGGATGAAATTCCTTAGCAATGCTAAGTAATGTAGTGCTATTTCTTGCTTACAAGTTTTTTAGTGATTTAGTTTGGGGCTTTTAAGGTAATTGAATATTTAACTTAAAATCATTTGTATTATATTTTAATCACACATACAACTGATGAGGAAGTCTTCACTAAAGATTCTGCAATAAATTAAAAAAATATATATTTTATTTGCACAAAGCTAACTTACAAAGGCAGGGCTTAAACATACTCTTCCTAGCACTGACCACACGGGGAGTAAGCCTGTATCCTCAAATATTGCACAGCGCATACTCACACCTCCACATGAACTTTTTTTTCCAACTTGCTGCCTGCTTTCAAATTCTTCAGCTGTCCTGCCTCCCACTCATATGCTCCCTTCTCAGCAGGGCCTGCAACCAAAGCTAATGAGTTTATCTCATTTCCACCAAGCTGGTGAGTGCTGGCAGCAGCTGATACGGACTATTGGATAGGAAATGTAAATCTGTAGTTCAGTAGAATACCTGAATTTTAAAACTAGTGACTACACATAGTAGTTTATCCAGTATCTTTCACGTTGTCATTATTAAGTAGATATTTTTAGCCAGCAAAAGCAAAATCCATTGGCAGCAGCGGCGTTTCCAAGGAGACAGAATAATTTAAATACATGTGGAACTAGATCTTTGTTTTCATCAACTCCTCTCCATTACCGGAGCTGGTTTGAGTCAAATATCTCATTTCAGGGAAAAAAAAAAAACACAAAAACAAAAACAAAGGGCGGGGGGGGGAGAATATATAAATTTGAAATTTAATTCAACAATTTCTATATGGTTTCAGATACATATCCACTGCTTACAAATAACAGGATGCAACTCATCTATTTTTCAGTCAATATTATTTACCAGTGTTCACATTCCAGTGAATAGCAGATATAAAAATAGTTTCTCAGTTGTTCAGAATAATTTTGTAAATCACTAAGTCTGATTGATTTTTTGATTGTTTGTTTAGCAAACTTACATGAGGCTCCACTCTCTGAAGAAATGTCTAGAAGAAAAGGAAACCACACCTGATGCTTACAGCTGGTAAGGTGTATAAAAGGTGGACAAAGGACAGAGTTTCTTCCACTCCTCTTTAGCAGTCAGTAAGAATTTTATTGGCCTTCTTCAGCATTTCTTTAATAAAATCATATTTTGAGAATTTGGGTTCTTCTCTAAATGAATACACTCTGCTCTAAGTGAATAAAACAAAACTGAATACATGCATTTACTGATTTTAATCTCTGAAATCTAGTAAAAGTAAATTCCAATATTTTAGCAGAATTTAGCTTTATAAATATACAATTATATAAGTCTCAAACCAAGCAGAAAACTTCTAATCCTTCCCTTTATTTCAGTGCTGTATAAATGGACAGTAACAACTAAATAATCCCCTTATGATATTTTCAGTGGGGTGGAAAGATGAACAATCAACCAATTAAAAACTAGTTGTTCATGAAATAACACTCCCAGTTTTTTTGTTTTTTTGTTTTTTTTTACTAATGGGTTAATTTAGAACATGGTAGTGAAAGACACAGACAAGTGTCACAAAAAAAATTAACAACTGCTTAAGGAACAATCAATCTGTATTATTTAAACAGGAACTTCTTCCACAAAATAGTAGATATCAAAAAATGCTTAAAAATTAGATATTTTGTGGAAAATTATAATTAACTTCAAGGAATTCCAGGAAAAAAGTCACATCAGAAATATATAGTGGTTACCTGAACAACTGCAGTAGCTCCTTTAAGATAATTAGGAGATTAAATGCAACAAAAATATAGTTATCTAAAACAAAGTAATTGCCACCATAGTGCAATCTCCATCACTAATGTGAAGCAATGTAAATGACTGATTGCTTTAAAAAAAATAAAAAAAAAAAGCTATACATTGGCAACAATTTATAATCACAATTCATTTATTTACTTCAGTGAAGATTTCTGCTTCAAACCAGCATAACAGAGTCCTGCAGCATAATAGCTATTTGCTACATAGATCTGCTACAAGTCAAACATGCAGAAATAAGTCAGTAGAGAGTTCACACATTGAAATCTTCATCACAGTGAGGCAAATACTGCTGTCTCCAAATTTTTCAGTGGGACCAGGACTTCTTTCTGTAATTCTATACCCTCAAATAATGTAGCTTGATAAACAATCCTATTTTCTGTACCAAGTGAGTTATTTGCTACTTGCCATCCCCAATTTCTGTGAACTAAAGGCTGCTGATAACATGTAAGCTTGGTAAAATAGGTTTCATACAACCTATTTCAACAGTTTATTGAATCTGGTATTTAGCTGCAGTAGGTATTACAAGACTTAGCTATCTTGTATGCATAATGTAATTATATGCATTTTTATGACAGAATTCTATGGTTGAGTTATAACCACATACATTCGAAATGTAAAAATAATGCAAAAATCCACAAAAGAGCCTTCATCCTATAAGAGTTGCTCTGAGGAGCCACCCTTTCTGTATGTTCAACACTAAATAAAAAGATGTACAGTTTTAGAAGCAGTTCATTTTCAAGTCCTTTTCCTACCCAAACTCAAAACATTTTTAGATCTCCCTGCACTGTTTTACTGCATACACTGTATTTTCAACAGTATTTTCATCACACAGAAGATCTCTCTTCCTATAGCCTTACAAACAACTTCAGCATCAATGAGATGCAACGCCTATACTGTCACATGAGAAAGTTATCGGATAGCATCAGGCACGCCTATGATTTCACTGTCTGTGGATCTCATATAAGTTGAAATCTCCTAGAAAGGAGAAATAATAAACTGAGAAGCTGCTTCAAAGTCATTAATGAGGAACAAACAGTAAGATGCTTGCACATGCATTCCTTTTAGCCAAGAAATATTGTGGCAAGGATCAAGAACAGCTATTCAGGATTTTTTTTCTCCCTTACCTGTAAACTGTTTTTCTGTGTTTCAGCTCTATCAATGCAGACTGAAAGGTTTACTCCTCCTTTTTCTATCCATCAGACAGCAGTCATCCAATAAATGAAGTCATCCTGGCATCCTCTGGAACATGCTCTCTCCTCTCTCCTCTATTTCCCGCTCCCCACCCCCAGCTGCATGCTAACAAAATGGGAAAACAGCAAGAAAACACAACAAAAAAGCACATCTGAAAAACAGGTTTAATAAGCTACTTAGTAATCAGTGAGGATGCTCTGTAGTGGAAGGTAATGACAAAATTTAAAAGGCAAGAAAAAAGAAAAGTCTATTAATAACCTTCAGCTCCACTAGTAAACAGCAGTTCTCCCCTTCAGCTCCTTTTTCTAAGAAGAAACAAGCAGCAGCTGTAGGAACATAGTTACTGCCTATACACATTCTTTGGTGTATTTTTGTACATCTGCTTTGTACTCAGCTATCCACATTTTCAGCGAAGAGTGCTGCTGTGCATTTAAGAAATTTTGTGATTATCAAAGTAACAATGGTGCTTTTATATAAAGCAAGACTCTGAAATCTCAATGCAAATTACAATTCAGGGATTGATGACAGTAATTTCCTAGTACCCCCCAATGCTGCAAAGGAATACCAATTGTAAAGGCCAAAAATAACGCTAAGGTATTGAGATATGCAGCATCAGAATTTCCAAGGCCAAAATAATAAAGGGAGGGGAGAACTCAGATTTTCTGTGGCTTTAATTTCTATCAAATTGTAACAGTACTTCAGCCATTTTAGTATCCCTAAGCATCAGTTAGATACATTTTCTTTCTGCTTGAGACGGTATTTATAAAATATCTGAAAGAGAACAATCAGTAGTAACGTTTTCCTAGAGGTTTTACCTATATAAAGCTCTACCTATGTAAGTGGTGCTTATGCATCTTCATTACTTATTTTATAGAATATGCCGAGTTCGAAAAGACCCACAAGGATCATTGAGCCCAACTCCAAAAGCCAAAATCTACTGCCAAAAGCCAATGTCCTAGGTGAACTGCATCCACACAAGACTTTCTACCTAAATAAAAACTCAAATGCAAAGAATGAGTGGGCAAACAATTTCCAACTCGTGTGCCTCAATTATACTACTAAGTCTACTTGTAGCCTCTTAAATCACGATGAAAAGATGTTTTCCAAGACAAATTCCAAAGAGAAGAGAACTTTGATTTTCTATATATCCATATCAATCAGATATCAGCTCAGCTGAAGACATGAGCATTAAATTCATTTCATAAAAGCTTAAAATTAAAATCAAAATCTAGAATGAGTCTTCAGTCCCAGCTAAGGTAAAGTTTACTGCCACATCAAAGCATTTGTACTCCAGGATTTCCCTTTGAAAAGGAAATGTTAAGAAGTAGAAACTGACAAATACCTTTCTGTTTACAAATTTCTATCTTCAGCTATGGCTTTCCAAAGAAATTAGCTGTGAATTCCTTTAAACAAGAGCATCTATCCTCCTCATTGAATTATTGATCTTTAACCATGGTAAGACCATATGAATTAGCATACTTCCAATACAAAGTAATAGCTGTTTTAGCTTCTGAAAAAATCAGCTGTCACTCTTATCATAACGAGCTGCCAGTGCATCCTGTGCATAACATTCAGATTCTGTAAGACACCTACAAGCAAAGTAGGTGTCTTTTTAACCAAATTACCTGGATTTAACATAAAACCTCTTCCTCAATGCCTAGGAAAATGGAAATCATTCCTGCAAGTGTTCAAAAACTAAAATAACTGTCAGATGTCAAATCCAGACAATCAATACGATTTGTTTTTTAGCGGTGAAGAACTTTCAGGAACACAGAGAGAAGACTAAGCAGACATTTTGCCCTGATGAGTGACTGGCTTGAAGACATCTCCACCTTTCTTTGTTATCTGCAGAAAGAAATTTAGAGCTGAGCACCAAGGCTTCACCTCTCAAATGGCCTGACTGCTGAGGAGGATGCACAGAGACAGGATTGCAATCTCATAACTGGTTTTAACAAAAATCATTTCAACACAGATGCAAGATGCAACGCTGTTCCAGTCCTGAAGCACTATTAGAATAATTACTCATGGAGAAATGAGCAGTACACACAAACAAGTCAGAGTGCCTTGCAAGTACCTGCTATGAAATAAGGAAGTTATTAGCAAAAAAAGAAAAAAAAACAACAACAACAACAAAAATCTAAAATAGTCCTGGACTGAAGCAACTATTTCTTTAGAATCACAGAATCATCTAGGTTGGAAAAGACCTTCAAAGACAGTTAATCATTTCTGGAATGAAATGCAAGTAGTCTTGCTCCAGGACAGCGATTATCATTAAGCAGGCTGGTGCTCCCGTCACACCTTACAAGAACTGTACGCCCAAACCCCCTGCAGAGTGGCATTTGTGCCATCTTTCTGATCTGCACTTGGCAGTTTCTTCAAAATTCTCGATACTGTTCGGACCGTCCTGGTGAAATATGCCCTGTTTTGCACACCCAAACTTAATTTCTTTACTTGATAAATGTATTTTGAATATGTGAAATGCAATTCTGCCAGTACGTCTGGGTCATGAGCACAGTCCCGTGTCCGGGGGCGTGGCTGGGCACAAGGCCAAACAAACTACAGACGGTGCAGCTGGTGGCCGTGAAAGAAAAAGCACGAAGCAGCCCCCCAGGGCCCGCCCACCCTGTGCCAGGAAGATGCTTTTAAATTAAGCCTCTTGCCCTTGGCCATGCTGCAACTGTGCTGCAGCCGTGCTGCACCGGGGCACGTGCCCCCTGATCCAGAGCCGATGCTGAGCACAGACCCGATTTCCCGGGGATCTCAGGCCCGCCTCCCCCCGCTGCACACCCGCTGGGCTTCGCCCGGCCGCCATCCCCGCTCGGCGCCGGGGGACTGGGCGCCTGCTGGGGCCTGGCCCTGCCGCCACCCGCAGCTTCTGCCCCCCTGCCCCTCCAAAGCAGCCAGCTGCCCTGTGTGTGAACCAGGCCATCCACATCCACAGCCAGCATCTTCCAAGGCTTGGCAATGCTTTCCAGCTCTCAAGTGCTATTATTGGACTCATTAGCTGCATATACGCAGAGACGGAGGAAAAGCAAAGGAAAAGCAAAGGAAAAGCAAAGGAAAAGCAAAGGAAAAGCAAAGGAAAAGCAAAGGAAAAGCAAAGGAAAAGCAAAGGAAAAGCAAAGGAAAAGCAAAGGAAAAGCAAAGGAAAAGCAAAGGAAAAGCAAAGGAAAAGCAAAGGAAAAGCAAAGGAAAAGCAAAGGAAAAGCAAAGGAAAAGCAAAGGGTGTCCTTTCTGAATCCAGGCTTGTACCCAGTCCCTGCTGTGACTCAAGTGATTAGTGGGTGGGCTTATAATCATCTGGCTATTTCAGCTTTTTTTGAACTTCTCTGTTTTCCCTCTTTACTTAATACTTCTTAAAATACACATTTTTTTTTCTCCAGAACCATTACATTACACAAAAGAAAGCCGACTCCTGAAATAACTTTCTTCACTTCTCCTTTTCCTGGATCATGTCTGTTGCTACCAAAATATTTGCTTCCATTTTCTTTCACTCTACAAAGATTAAAGCTTCTTTTAGCAATCCCTTTACGCAAGGGTGACACGTTGAAGGATCACCTCCTTCATACAGAGGAAAAAAAAATCTTCAGGGAAAAAATTTAGAAAGTTTATATAAATTACATCTCAGTAATCCCCTCTGCTTTACCATATAATGGTACTGNTTTTTTTTTCTCCAGAACCATTACATTACACAAAAGAAAGCCGACTCCTGAAATAACTTTCTTCACTTCTCCTTTTCCTGGATCATGTCTGTTGCTACTAAAATATTTGCTTCCATTTTCTTTCACTCTACAAAGATTAAAGCTTCTTTTAGCAATCCCTTTACGCAAGGGTGACACGTTGAAGGATCACCTCCTTCATACAGAGGAAAAAAAAATCTTCAGGGAAAAAATTTAGAAAGTTTATATAAATTACATCTCAGTAATCCCCTCTGCTTTACCATATAATGGTACTGACTAAGTAGATTAAAAGACATGCTGGTAAAAAATAAAAATAATAAACCCCATGTTCACCTTAATGCTTTAGACAGCCCTGATTGTAAAGGTGAACTGACACAGCGAGTGAGTAGTTAGAACCTCAAACAAATCTCTTGTATTTCATAACATCCACTGCCAAAACTAAACATGATCCTTCCCAGAATATCTTTCTTCAGCCTCTTTCTTTAGCAGAGCTAATTGTTCCACTCCCCTCTCTTGGTAGGCTCTATCAGTAATCCCATTTTCTTTCTCTTTAGGCCTTATGCTTCTCTTTATTAAAAAAATATTTTCAGCTGTTCTATTTTATCTAATAATACAGATTTTTCCCCTCTTTCTGCTTTATTCTATCCCATATCTAGTCCATACCTGCTTTAGCACCCATACCAATTTCCTTCCTAGACCCATGAAGGATTTACTTACCTAGAGTAGTTACAATTCTTTAAATATAATCAATAGTTCTGCATCAATTTTCCATTAGTGGTCTTTACTTCATATTTTGAAAAAAAAAACAACAACGAAACAACAACAAAAAACAAACAAACAAAACAAAACAAGCCACCCAAGACTGAGTGAGATGGAGGTAACAGCTGATCAGTAACCACAGCTCCTTATGGTTCACATGTACACTCACACCAAGCCTAGACCACTTTTTCTTTCTGCAATCTGCTATAGGATGTGCTGCGTCCCACCTGCTCTCATGTTTAAGATACGGGGCAGCACGTTCTGCACCATTTCAGTTTCTTCTGAAATGCAAATCTTTGCAAGTGGGACAGAAAGAAAGGGAAAAGATGGCCAGGAGGAAAAAGGTACCTGTAGATTTACATACCTCAAAGAACTCCAAATACACTAAGTAACATCTCCTTTTATCTTCACTTGATAATCCACACAGGCACTCATTTAGCGGGTGACTCCCGGCAGCTACCCTCAGGTTATGTAACTTTTTGATAGTTGATCACGTAAGTCCTTCACTAGAAACTAGTTACTGTAGATCTCTTCTGTAAAGTGGGAGATCAGCTCAGGCACACTACTTAATGAAGACACAGACAGAGGCTGGTATTTGGAGAAAGCTACGGTCAGACATTTGAGACTTACCAATTTGTTCATCGGACTACTGACCACAGGATCAGGCATTTGCCTAAGAAAAATAGCGGCTACTGCCTGGCTCAGGAGGCGAGGAGTTATCACCTCACACGCAAATGCGGGAAGCAGTCAAATCTCTAACAGCATAATGCTTGTCCTGAAAGATTGTCATTAGGACATCAAACCACATTTCACACATGTGCTCTAGAAATAAGAATCTTATTCACCATCCTGCTAGCAAGATTCCAGGAACATGTCATGTTCCATACATTAGATCTATTAGATCTCCTGAAAGGAGAGAGACTTTGTAACACCTTGTTTCTCAGTGTCCTACATTCTACACGTCTGTCCTGACATGTCATGATGACTTGAAATACAGGCCGTGATACATTCCAGATATCCATGGGTTCCAAGGCACTCATGTGCAGGCTCCATTCTTCCTGAGGCACTTGGCTTTTTGCAGTCAGACCATTCAAAAACAACAACAACAAAAAAATCCCACTCCAGGAAAAACATATCTGTTGCTATGAACTGATAGTAGCAGGGTTAGGAGAGAGGCACTGCATGTGTTGCCACACTGGAAGATGCTGTCATGTAATTTGAACAACAGTGCGTGGTCTGCTGAAATATCAGTCAGCAAAATAACAAAGGGCAGCGCATCTAGAGGAAGCTATGAAAGCCTGGCACAGAGCACTACTTAGGTGTCAGAGACGATGTGGCCTAGGAAAGACAACCACTGTTAGTGCCTGGCTGGAAGATAAGTTGTGGAACTGAAGTCCAAAATGACCAAGAACCTGCCTAGAATAAGAATGGCTCTTATGGCTAGGAGCCAAGAGTTGTGCCAATGGCTAACAGTTTGTGCAGGAAAAGGTCCAACCTCTCAGAAGATTTTGTCTCAAAGATGGAGGGGGAAAAAAATTAAAAAACTTGCATGAAGGTCTGCTCTCTTTTTCAACTCCCTTATGGAACCAACTTATACCAGATTTGGGAGGGGGGAAAGAGATACCACCCTCACCATCCATCTGATGTATGTCAAAGACCTAAGAAGCGGTGGAGGTGTAAAGGAATGTGGAAAGATTTGGAATCGGTATTTCCTCTTACTTGTGGACTGGGATCAGCTGTTGCTGAACCCATATCATTACTATATGAAGCCATGTCCAACATCCAAAACAACTCATTTCCTTCCTACCAGGAAAAATATTGGCTACTGACACCTCTGAATTAGAACTTCTGGATTCTGAGCTTTAACTTCCTTAAATCCAGAACAGATTGCCAACTGCCCTTCCTTTTTGCAAAATAACCATGGTACAAAAGCAGCTATTACCATAAGCAGGAAGTGTTTCTGTAGCTCCCAAGGACATCTGAAATCTAAGTAGACACTTGTGGAAAGATCCCTGAAGAGAGATGGACCAAGCATTGTAAGGCAGCAACAGGACTATCTGAATTTCACAGCCACCGCCAATTCCATGCAGCAGCTCAGAATCCAGTGTCATTAAGAAATGTCCCAGTACAGTATGGACCCAAGCAGAGAGAACAGTGATATAGGAAAAAGAAGAAAGTGAAGAACGAACTATGTATGACTTATTGGTGTACACTCAGGGCTGTTGCCTGGAAAAACCCTGCTTCATCAAAAGAACTGGAACCCACTAATGTTTTATTATAAAACCTGGGCCAAGCTTGCTCACATTTCCTCAATTTGAAGCCACGACCATTGGAAGGAAATTATTCATGATTTATGACTGACAGCAAATGGAGAATTGAGGTTTCTTTCTCACAAAAGGTGGATAGATGCCATCACCTACAAGCCTCAGAAATCTCCCAAGGCATGTAGGATTCCAGCAATCCAAGGTTTAAGTAGCGAGAGGCTCCACATAGAACTTGTGTGAGCCTCTGAAAAAAACAGAACTCTGAAATCAGAAGTACTACCACACAAAAGTGCAGCAGACATATAACAAGTTATATTGGCTTGAATGCCCTACCGACTGCATTTACGGAAGCCTGAAGGGATGACTGCTCGGTTTGGAGAAGCAGCTGGGTAATTACAGGAGATGCACAGTGAAAACACATCACCCTATAGTTTGAGAATCTAAACTGCTTCGAGAAAGAAGAACAGGATTACTTTATCACAACATTCAGACAATTTTACTTTTTAATAGAACCTAGAAGACTGTGCCATCTCTGAAGCAGCTGTGCCTAACAGTATTTGTTCCAGTTTAAAACAGTAAGAAACCCAGACTTTTTTATATGACACCTGAGGATGCTAAGAAGCAGCCATACTGGTCAGTGGATGTGACACTCGATGACATGCTACTTTAGGTGGAATTGTCTGCTTGCTGTGCAGCTGCAAAGTGGTATAGTTCATTCCTCAGTTTTAAGAGAAACAGTACTGCAGACCTCTAATAAGCAAGTTTTTCTTCAGCCCTTGATAAACAAAACCAAAACAAATGCTCCTTTCCTCTTAAAAAAGAAAATACAGCTTGTATAAAAACACCAGAAACCTCCATGAAAATACTGCCAGGTGGGAACAAATTTCAAGGCAAAATTGAGAAACATATTCAAGTCAGACTAATTTTCACCTCTTCAAGTGCAAGTTGCATAAATTTCAACTCCTCAGACTCCCACCCACTTACCAACATCCATCTATATTCCTTCAACCAACTTAAGAGTACAGTCACCTGCCTTCAGTAAAATCAAAAGTGGTATAATAAATGACACAAAAGAGAAAAAAGGTAAGCAAAGAACTTCTGCACAAGAGTATACATGGATTCCCATTAATTCATCTGTGACTATCTTATAAAGCAGCTTTCCAGCATGGAAATTATTTCCAATTCCAATTGTTTACATACCAACAACTAAGTCACATAAATTCTTCCCAAATTCAGAAATCTACTCGTGTTTTATAATAACAGTAAACAAGTCTGAAACATCAGATTTTAAAAACAAGCGTCTTTTGAACCTTAATCTAGATGTCATGACTGAAAGACAAAATTAAGCAAACCTGAACAAGTTGTTTTTTTGTGTGTTTTAAACTAATCCAGTTTTTA
>VXAA01006941.1:1604928-1615132 GCA_013399115.1 Anseranas semipalmata | reverse complement strand
CTCGCGGCGGAGAAGAGCCGAGGGGCGAGCGCCCCTTGAGCGCCGTTTGAGTGCTCCCCTTCAGCGCGCCTCGCCCCTGCCTCCGCGACGGCCCCCGGAGGGGGGCACCCCTGCGCTGGGGCGGCGGCGGTTCTGCGGCGCGGGGTTAAGGCAGCGGGGCTCAGCGTGTGTCGGCTGCCAGCCTGCCGCCGTGCAGAACGGGGGGCGCGGGGGGAGCTCCAGCAAAAGCATGCCTGCCCGTCAGCTTGAAGTGCGCTGTTACTGGTTGTACCGGGCTTCTGCTAAGTATTAACCGCTGCAAGAAGCACAGATTATTTATCTCGCATACAAACGTGTATATATATATGCATATTTTTAACACCTCTCCTGCCACAAAACCAACGAACCAGCCATAACTTCGGTACTTAAATGATGGAATTTCAGGCTCTCCCGTTTCTTCCTTTCTTAGAGCCTACCCTGACAACTGATATTTTCCAGACAGAGGAAAAATCTAATTGCAACACTGTGGCCTAATAGCTTGCTACGGTAGTACAGTAATACTGATTTTTGGAGTTACCAATCTCAATATACCATTAGCAGTTGAAAACTGTAAGAGAAGAGATGAAGAGCCCATCCTCCTGCACCATTTGGGGCAAAAGCCATTCAGAAGTTTTTGTCCCAATCTAGGGTCTGCACCCAGAAGTCAGATGCATCACGTACATGGTCAGGTGTGCCTGGTTATCCTGATACTCCACAGAGATACAGGTCTGCACAAGTTCGGGGTAGGATTACAAGGCATAAAGGTTTATTCTTCGTGCTTATAGGAACTACAAGGTTGAGATTTTGCCAGTTTTGCCTAGCTTTTAATTTGTTCAAGACAGTACTTGAAATTTACAACAGAGAAAATTTCTTTTGAGAAATAGCACTCAAATGTGACCACTACCTAAAAATTTGGCTCTCCTACTTTCAGTGTTGCAAATACTATTTTTTTTAACCCATTTCTTACAGGATCTTAGCTGACTTTGCAAGAGTGTAAATGAACTCTCCTTATAATACTTTGAGAGGATAGTCATATCTTGTAATAATGAAAAAAAAAAATCATGACAATTTCTTATCCCTTCATTTTACAGACAACTGCTTTGTTTCTGTATAGGAAGCACAGGAAGCCTCGCTAGGGGAGAAGAAATACTTTGATACAAGGCATTTTCCCAACATATGTACAAACATCTCATAAGGGGTTCCATAAAGTTGAGATACAATTAGGAAATTTGCATGACAAGACTGACAAAACAAATACTTATGTTCTTTCCCCCCAAATGCGATTTTTTTTCTCAATTCCACTGCCACCACCCTTGCAATGCCTGTTCTACACCCAGCTTCTGCATTCAGAAACCAGCACTTCCACAGGCATGTGCACAACGCCCAATGCATATGCCAGCTCCTTGACAGTGAAAAACACTGTGTAGAAATTCAGCATAGAAACTTAATATTATAGCATTTTAAAATTATAATTGCATTCAGCACCCTAAGATTTAAAAAAAGGTATGAATTTGGTGCTTTACCAAAAGTTCCAGCAAAGCTTCCGTTGACTTCCACCCCCTCGTGCCTTAAACTAATTAATTATAAATATTTTACAAATTATGTAGGAAAAAAAATCCTTGTAACACAAAGAAAAATATTGACTTCAAAAGAAAAAAATCATTGAAATTATACATACTGTTCTGTAGCCTTGGTAGCTAGTTTCTTTAACATCTGTTTTTCTAGTTGTCTCAGAATACCTGACATGAAAAAGGGTTTTAAGTATCATGTACATAAACATTATCCTACTCTAGAAAGGTTTTTCAAAGGATTAATAACCTGATGAGAGTAAGTGCAACGCATATTTAAGATCTTTCTGAAAGCATACAGCTTCAACATTTGACCTTTCGTAATTCTATTATTGAATCACTATTAATCACTATTCCTTACTTCTAACATTTTATATATTCATATTTTATTGTTATAGCACCTCTTGAGAGCCAACAGTTTTTAGTGATGAAAACAAAGACAGAACAATTGAATACAATAAAAAATGAAGTCTTTATTCTTTTGGCTCAACTGTAATGTGGTTTACTGGTCTTTATGGTAATAGCATTTTCCTGCATGCAGTTCACCGACACACAAGTCAATATTTTTTGTAAAAGGAGGAGTCAACATCAAATTTTTGCTTGTGTAAGAAACACAAAATGTCCTGATGTGATCAATTATACAAGTTTGCTAGTTAAGTCCTGTGGAAAAAAAAAAAAAACATTGTGGATCCCATATTATATTTAGAACAGTTCTAGTGCAGCATGAATCAACAAGAATAAGAATAGTCTATGTAAACAAACACTGGTAAAGATTTCATGAATAAAAAGACTACCTCGAAACTTCTGATGCAGGCAGTGCTAGAATTTTGAACAAATCTTCCCCACCACATTTCAATTACAAGTTATATCTATTTGGAAGCAAGTGCATTTTGGACTCAGTTTGAAACTTATTTCACATTAAAATGTGTGCAAAAATACAGTACTAATAAAAAAGCAGAAACCTAAAGCTACCCCATTCTCTCCTTTGTTTCTTATTTTGTGAAGTTCTTCAATTAAAAAGTGCTATGGATAGAAAGTAACAAAAGTGACAGTGACATCAACCTGAAGATAATTCTCATTTCTTATTTTATGTACAAAATGCTGAAAAATAAAATAAAATGATATTTTTACAATATTTATATTTTCTTAGAAAATTCTATCCATGTATTTTCAACAGATTCAGCAGTTTGCAACAAATCCTGTACAGTCTGACTATACACCGTACAGTATTCACTTAAAATTTTAGAATGCAAAGCAAGAAGCTCTTCAATAGCTGCAAACTATTGCTTGATGTCATGAAAGAATGATGACTGATTGAACAATTTGTTTCACTTAACCACTGAGATATGGCTTCCCATATTAGACTTTTAACAGTGGAAGGAGTAAAATTACAGCAGCAAAGGCAAGATAAACATGCATCAGTGATAGCTTCCAAACTATCTATAATGGTACAGAATACTTCATATTAGCTGTTAAAAGCTTGCAAACTACACTTATTGTGGTACATATTTGATGCAATAAATATTGTGCACAGGTCATTATTTGTTTGCTCAAACATGCACCACAGGATAAAATAACTATTTACATAGACGGTACTTTTTTAATCAACACATACAATGTCAACCTTGCTGAGAGCAGAAGATGGCTAAACGATACTGCAGGGTGAAGCAGAACAACTTCATAATCCTTAAGTTTTGTGGGTTTTTGGTAAATTCAATTTCCCAAGTTCAGGTAAGCTGTTTTCTACAGAAGAATACTTAAAAATGGACTTCATGTCCCTCACTAAATTCTTTATGCAGAGTTCATTCAACTACAGTTAAATGACTTATGAAAAAATAAAACATCTGTTCTATTATTGTAGACTCTATGGGACTTTACAGGCACATTAAGATTTGTCTGGATGAGATACTAGATGGATACTGTTAGTAAGCACCTCAAAATATAGAGCCACCCTGAAACATGGAAGTAGTCAGACTCTGCTGCTTTGTGCGACGTCATGTTTTTCCATGCATGAACTACAAGTGCAGCATGCCTTCATGCAAATCACTTCTGTCTGTACATTATAGAGAATCTGAGACTAGAACACCTGGTCCTCATACCTCTTTCCCCAACATAAAACCCATTTACAAAAATAGTCACATATAATAGTAAACAACCTGTGAATTAAAAAATGATAAGTTCACCAACACTGATTTTTGTAAAAATATGGCAAATGTGGCTGTTGAAATGCAAACAGTGGATACAATTTTTGTACTGAGTGTTTCATGTTAAACACAGAAATTCATAGGTTCGCACCTTTTTTTAACCGGTCCCTACAGTCTGATTGGCCATTTTATCTTATCTTCAGCAGTGTCAGCTGGTAATAAAAACAACAACCTCCTGTCAAGATGTTACCCTGTTACACAGAGTTGCAGTTTGATGACGAGGGGTCACTGTCTTGTTATAGGCACTGACCTTTTATATATATATATATAATTATATATATATTTATATATGTAAAAACTGTCAGTTTGGCATGTACCTCCTACAGGAGTCCTGTTGACACAAATACATACTTTCTCAGGCTGTAAACACTTTATCACAGAATTCTGTGTTACTTTTTACTTTCCCTGCTGTCTTTACCTTTATCTTCTTTTTCTGATTTGTCTTTTTCATATTTATCCTTGTCTGGCTTTGTTACACTATCATAGGATGGTGGGGAGGTTGTGGATGGGGTCATATCTGTTTTCTCTGGAGTGGAGTTCTCATTTAGTTTATCCATAATCATGTCTTCCTTCATGGGCAGATCATCCTCATCTTTATCTTTATCCTGATTAAATATACATGAAACTTTTTTGACTTTTTGCCTTAAAAGATGACGCCTGAAAGCACGTTGAATAACGACAGCAGATACCTCCTCCTGTTTTCGTTTTAATGTGGTTGTGATTGGTTCATAGGAGACTTTAGAAGGATTGGCTGCCATAAAACGATCTTCCATCTGTATTCTGAGGGCATCCATCTCCCCACTTTCCCCCAAAACACGCTTTGTGAAAGCAAACAAGATGTCAAGGCAGTGAATTCTGTCACCGCTTACCATGGGCAGATCCATTGCAATAAGCTGGACTTTGTTTGGTTTTGCTATGAGAAGAGGAGGATCTAACGAAGCTGCGAAGTCTGATAGTTTACTGAATTCTATGAATTGTGTTGCATCTGGATCAAACTTCTCCCAGACTTCATAGAACATCTCAAAGTCATCCTCGCTCAGGGGCTCAGCACTTTCTTCAGTAGCAACACTGAAGTTCTCCAGAATCACGGCAATGTACATGTTCACCACTACCAGAAAGGATATGATGATGTAGCTGACAAAGAAGAAAATCCCAACGGAAGGGTTGCCGCAGTCGCCCTTAACAGAGCTCCCCGGATGATCTTTATGAGGGTCACAGTCCGGCTCCCCGCTGTTAAGAATTGGGGCTAACAAACCGTCCCAGCCTGCAGATGTGGTAATTTGAAATAGGCAGATCATGCTGTTGCCAAATGTCTCAAAGTTGAACATGTCGTCAATCCCAACTTCCCTCTTCACATAGGCAAAGTTGGACATGCCAAATATCGCATAGATAAACATGACCAGGAAGAGCAGCAGACCAATGTTGAACAACGCAGGAAGAGACATCATCAAAGCAAAGAGCAGAGTGCGGATTCCCTTAGCGCCTTTAATGAGACGCAGGATTCGACCTATTCTGGCAAGTCGGATGACTCGGAACAAAGTGGGGGACACAAAATATTTCTCAATCATCTCTGCTAAGAACATGCCTGTTGAAAAACAACTTAAATTAGTAAATAATATTATTACATTTAAAAGATGCTGCTAAAGATTTATCCTACAAACATTGTAGAATAGGAACTTCGAAGTTTTCAGAAATTCGGCTTCTAGCCATTCAGTTGTTTCTGCAAAACCTTTAGAGTTCATTATGCTATGGAAATCCATAAATCCCAACAGAAATTCTGAAGTAATTTGCAGGATAATGAAAAAGTGTGTCAATGACATTTCTAAGCATTCATTGTATGACTGCATATGCAAACAGACACACAATGGCAACCTTTTTTAGGACAAACTAGTAACTACTGTATGTAGAATAGCAAATGCTGAGATCAAAATAGCTTTCCGTTTAACAAAAATAATGCCAGTTAATCTGAAGGATCATATTTATTGTACTATTCAAATGCCATGTAATCAACTAATGGTATTCAAAGAAAATAAGTTTGTTTGAAGAGAACTGTAACTTCTTAGTCACCTATGAAATAACATGGTCACAAGTTTAGTAATAATGAGACAGCAATTCCAAACATAAATAAGCTGATAATATAAAGGCTTCCTAGGACCCATCAAAGAGCATTATACTATGGGCCTCAGAGAAGCAGAAAAATAATAAATATATCCTGTTTCCACACAAAAAAGACAAAACCAACTTGCATATTATGGAGTTCTGACAAGTTAAAATGGAACAATTTTCACTCAGGTGAGAAAACTCAGGTTTTCTGCTCTAGATAAAGAAAAGATCAGTAGAGCCATGTCGTTATTACTACATCTGCTTCAGCTCTGCTTCTTCATTTGCTCACGTTAGCTCTGGTGTAAAACCTCTCAGGATCAAACCAAACTCTGAAGGAAGCTCAGGATTTTACATTGCTGTCTGAGTTGCTCACATGCTAGCCTATCAAGAGTCACACATAGATTTTACTTATAGGTTGCAGGAATCTGTTTTCTCCTGCAACTGCCACTGTTAGTTTGTATTAAAATTGCCTTTCATTTATTGATTTGTTTCCATGCTGAGGAATTTCTACCAAATTCAGAATAAGGGTCTAATTTCAACTAATGAAAAAGTAAGAGTGTATGAAACACATTGATAAAAATTTCTTACCATACTGTTCAGTTATTTTTTGGATAATAAGAAATCAGAAGACAGAAAAAACGGAGTCAGAGTTTCTAATGACAATGTTGAACCAAAATGCAAATAGACTTTACATTCCAGAAGTAAATTTCAGTTTCCCCAGGACTAGCCATTTCATGAAAATGAATTGTTCTTACCTACTATGGAGAGAATGACAACCACAAAATCAAAAATATTCCAGCCTATAGTAAAGTAGTAATGGCGAAGTGAAATCAATTTCAGGACACATTCTCCAGTGAAAAGTACGATAAACACCAGGTTAATCCAATATAAAATGTTTTCCATGTCTTCACTCTGATCATCTGTTTCTACCATCATTGTGACCATATTAAGGCAGATAAGTATCATGATGCTGATGTCAAATACTTGTTTGGTTACAAAATCAAAGACCATGCCTTGGAATTTGTTCTGGGGGAAAAAAATAAGATTCATTATGATATGCATTGAGTAAAACTTCTTTTTCCAAATTGCTACGAATTAACTAAATCTAGTATGAAGGGGATTTCATGTCTTCCATGAAGTCTTCCACTTGTATGAATTTTCCAGTTTGTATATCTAAACACAAATCAAATGCAAGTACTGTGTTTATAAACATTAAAGGGAAGATTTCAAAATATGCATGGTGCATTTTTTCAAGTTGCAAAGGTGACTTTACCATCTCAAAACAGTTCACTGTAAGCTTTTGTCAGACTATTGAATGAATGCTTAACTTGGCAGAATGTGAAAAAAACAAAGGGGGGGTATGGTAAAGAGACTGAGAGTTAATAGCACTTCATTTGTCAGAAGACTTCAGAAAACTTAGAAAGTTTTCAAGCTTGGAGTTCAGTGCTCTTCATGCCACCAAAATAACCTTTAAAACAATGTCTTGAATTTTTCAGCTATAGAGAACTTACTGATGGCTGAGTGGGCCACTCAGCAGGTTCCACAATCCAAAGTGGAACTGCAGAGCTGGAATCACTGCCCCAGCCAAACCCTGCTCTGCAGTGCCAGGAGAGGGCAGGAGGGCAAACCATTGTGTGGATCGTGCAACAGGAATTTAGAGGCAAAACGACTTTTTTCAGGCAATCATATGCTAACTTGCCCCCAGTTTCAGAGTCTTCCTTGATGATTGAAAAAGCCTGTGCCTAAGGCTTTCACATATTTTGACAAATACACTGTCACAGTTGATTGTTTTAGTCAAACCAGTGTTTTGAAAAAATGCCACATAAAATGTCATTGCCATCAGCAGAGAGAAAATGAGGGGGAAAAAAGGAAAGGGAAGAGTCCTTCATGTTTAGACTACAAAAGACAAATAATTTGGATTTCAGATGAATAAGCCTTTTCTTATATCACTTGTGTTTTTAGCTTACAACTTAATTCAGCCTAATGCATAACTGAAACAATTTTTAAACAGATATTAAAAGACAAGATTTTTATTCTTACTGCTGGTCGTGGTATAGGCTTTTGTGGTTTCTTTGAACCCAACTTTTTCATTGCATTGTAGTATTTCTTCTGTTCTTCTGTCATAAAAATATCTTGACCTCCAAAGTAAAGCAAAGAGGCAAAAACTGGTTACAATCACGTATTTCCATTGATTACTTATAAACAGAAATATAGAATAGTAATCATCACTCTTGTTCACATTCTCATTTGTGGGAAAAGTTAGGACAGACATGAAAATCCCCTTTTATCAGTTTATATCAGATTATTAGTACATGGGTAACAAAATAACTGCTTTACATATTCCACTCTCAATATTTAAGATAGTATTTGAAAGGCTCTTGAACTTCAAATGTTTCTGGTAGACCTCTGGTTTTCATTGGGGAGGTACAGAGGGTGGGGGTCTTCAGGAAGGAGAGGTGCTTTTTCTCTGTTTTCCTAAATTCCATCAGTTATTACAGAGACACAAGCTAATAAAACATTCCAGTCCCCTTCTCTTGTTTTTCCTCTCAAGCAAATTCTGGCAAAATTTCAGAACTGACATCAATGATACCAAAGGAGAATTAGAAGTTGGCCATACAACCATATTTCGCAACCTCTTCTTCTCCCTCCACTGAGGCAGGACTTGAAGCAGGAGATCCTGGAACTACTACATGGAATGAGTAGGAAAAAAAAGCCAATTTCTCTCCATCTCAACCAATTTCATCACGTGTCCAACAGCACTTCAACCAGTCAATAACATTTCGTCTTGCCAGATAATTTAGTTAAGTTCTGCTGCTGAAACACTGATACCTTTTGAGGCAGTGTGGACAAAATACGAAGACTAAAGAGAGTACAGATAAAGATATTATAGTATTTATTATTAGGACTTGGAAATCTAGACTGCTGAGCTCTGAGACATGACAGTAATATACCTAAGAGTTTTTATAGCTATGTTTAGCTATTTCAATGGTTAGCCTTTTTATGATCTTGTTAAAGATCATAAAGTCCATAACTTTACACAGATGATGTTGACTATTTTACTAACTGTGGACAGACTTATGGTGTCACTTGTCTGTCAAACATTCATCAAGCCAAATTGTACTGATTTAATAATTTAATGTATTTAATATGAAAGCATGTTAATTTATCATAAAATAGAAAAAAAAAGAATAAAGTCATTGTATGTGGACCACAAAGATGCATTTTTAGCCTTCTTTTCTGAATAATTATGAAGTACTTATCTTCTTTTTCTGCTGGTTGAAATTGTCTATGATGACACCAATGAAAAGGTTCAAGGTAAAGAATGATCCAAAGATGATAAAGATGACAAAGTAAAGATACATGTACAGGTTATCTTCATACTTAGGCTGATCCAAAACCTGCAAAAAGGCATAGACACTAAGCCTTAGTTCAACTGTGGACACAGAACCAAATAGCTGCTGAATAGAATTTAGGACTCTGCCACTCTGATCTTTACTTCTTATGGTCAAGTTCCCATGCAGCCATCCCACTGATCTGCAATTTATGAAGTAATGTTCTTGACAAAGGACTTTGCTATTGAACTTGATATTTCATTTTTAAAAAATGCTACTCACCTATGTGAGTGTAGAATAAATATTGAAGGCACAATTAGTTTAAATTATTTTAGTACTATCTGTCTCAATCTATAGACAACCTGAAACACCAGCTTTCAAAGCTGTGGACGTTTCAGTTTATTTTGTGGGAAGCTCCCAGTGTGGGCTTGTGGAGCTTTCACTGCTACAGGCACTTAGTAAGCTGCCCTGATTTTTAATATTTGTAGCATGAGCTGTCATTTTTTAAAAACTTCTTTTACTGTTTTGTATCTCACTGCTTTGTCAGAATTTCCCTGCAGCCAAACAAAAAAACAAAACAAAACAAAACAAAAAAAAAACAGTTACCTGAGTTTTAACTCAAAGAATGCACTGGTCAGGTTACAGTACATGTTCTTTGCAGCTTAATGGGCCTAGGCAGGCTAAAGAGAGGCATCCAAACAATGTTTTGAGTAAGCATATTTTCTTGGTACAGCTATGCACATTTATTATACTACAATAGGCCTCCTGCTGTGACTGCACCTTTTCAAAAAAGTTGGGGCTTTACCAGTATAGTTTATTCAGTTGTCTGCTTATAGCTAGAGCACAACTTGCACCAAGGGAGCAAGGGGAAGGCAAAAGGATATGAAAAGGCAGAGGCCAAGTTAAGAATAGGAACTGTGTCCTGAAGAAAGGAGCCAGGCTGCCTGTAGAGCATACTGAATGTCTCAACTTTAAAAAA
>VXAA01006941.1:1508987-1604915 GCA_013399115.1 Anseranas semipalmata | reverse complement strand
AAAAAAAAAAAAAAAAAAGATCAGTGGTACAAACCACCACCTCTAAGCTGTGTATCGGTGTCTGTTTCCAAATTTGAATAATACCTCAATATACATAATGAGAGGAAGAAAAGGCATTTCATGGCAATAGTTCAGTCTGCTGTAGAATTGAGGAGTTTTGGTCCAACTGCACCATAGAGAACATGGAATCATTTAGGACAGCTCCTCTGCTTTCTTCATCTCTTGTACTTTTCCTGTGGTTTCCATTTTCACTAACTATAAAACTGTAATAACTTGTTCTCTCATTTTTACTGTTATTTCTGAAAGATGATAAAATTATGTTCTTAAATCTTGGAACTCATACAGTCTAAACAGATGGAATCAAGGGAGTATACTTACATTACGAGAATCCACAGCTGCATACATGATATCCATCCATCCTTTAAATGTAGCCTATAAACAGAACATTGGTGTTTATCTCACACTTTTCCTGGAAAATGGCTTGTCAGAAACATTTAAGAGCTGAAGACTAAGTGTCTTTAGGGCTCATCATAAACACCATAACACTGTAATATTAATAGGCAACTCTTGCCTTATATTGTATGTTTAATTCATATATGAGAATCACAAGCAAATTCTAGTATCTGACCATAAAGGACACAACATCTATTAAATTAAGAACTTCTAGCTATTATGAGTAATGCCTGATATAAATATTAGTTTCTGTGTATGAGCAAAGTAGGTGTAATTGACAGATTCAACATAGCTAGAGTGAACTAGATTTGAATTGCTTTTTTTTTTTTTTTTTATGATAGTCAGTATAGCCTCTACACTTAGTATTATTTCTTTGGAGTCATAGATTTATCCACACATGGAGCTATCACAGCTTTTGGCTCTAATGGACAATACTTTTCAACACTTGTGGTGATACTCCACAGTTTTTGAGCAAGCGTTCAAATTTATTTACCTTTATAGTTCACAGGAATTAACTGCACTCTGGACCAGGAATTACTATTTTCCCTATGCCCATGACAACAAATTTGTCACAATTAACTAACACTAATTATAAATGATATATACATGAAGAACTACCTTATCATTTATGAGGAAGTACCTCCCTAAAAGCCTTATGGAAGTTAGCACAAGTGATCCCAAATCAAAAGGACATATTATAGCCCTAAAAATCAGAAAGATTATTTTGACTACATATTTTTCACAATGCTTCTGCTTACCAAACTTGGCTTCCAACAAGCAGAAGCATAAAATCTATCGTATAATCAGCCGAACTGAGATGCACAGCTGATGTATATTTGAAGAAAGGTTAAAAAATACACCTTATATATGTTAAACATCCATTTCTGCTTGCACATGTTCCATAGACATATATATATATATATATATAAACATATATGTATATATTTCTAAAACACATACTTCACAGTTTACTTAAGGATTTTTATAAGTATGCCAAACAAAGAAGTGAGGAAAAAGATTTCTAAATGAAAGAAACAGAAATAACTTTGACTGTTACAAGTAAACAACAGAGATATAAAAAGAGAAATAGAAAATAAGGAGCGGTGTCTTACCACTTGAAGCAGAGAAAGATAACCAAGGCCTACATTATCAAAGTTAACCTTCACATTCTTCCACCTGGCAGTTTCGTTGTTTTTTATGAGCTCTTCACATTGGCTATAATTGTTGATTTGGCTGATATCAAATCTCTCATCAGTCGTAGTGTTAACACAGTAATAAAATTTTCCAGCAAACAGATTTACTCCCATGATACTGAAGATCAGCCAGAATATAAGGCAAACAAGAAGCACGTTCATAATGGATGGAATTGCTCCTAAGAGGGCATTCACAACGACCTAGTGTACAAATGAAACCAAGAGTCACAGTGTAAGAACACAAGCACCGCTATCTTCATCAGACTTCCTTAAATGTAACACCCTGTTTTAACTCTGCATTAATCTATATTATACTTTTTGGATTGTAACAAGTAAGAAAAGAGATAAGAAGATAAAATGTCAACATAATTAGAGGGAAAAACATAGTAGCACTAGGAAAAACTGTAGCAAATGGTAGCTTGAAATAATGGAAAAAAGAACAGTTGAAATGGAACTCTAAAAAAAAGAGCATTAATTATTTTAAAAATATTTACTTAATGTATGTCTGCAAAACAGTATCTGTAATATTTCTGATGACTGACTGCATCAAGCACAAAAAGCTTTTTTTTTTTTTTTTCTATTATGTGTTTACTGGATAAACAGTCCAAATCAATATTATTGAGCAAGTTTTTAATTGAAAGTAATTTTAAGACTTCTTTTAAATAAAAGAAAACTAAGGGATGTATCCATGTTCATTTGGATGGCTATATATAAAAGCAGAAAAGCAGACATGTTCAAACCAGGAAACCAGCTGACTGTCTGAACACAGAAAAGCTGGTAGTGTTCATGCAAGCAGCAAGTAAGACTAGAAGAACACCTGATTTAATTCCAAAATGAATTTTGGGGTAAATAAGGCTTCAGGAAAGAAAAGCATGAAAAAAAGTTAATTTATGATGATGATGAATGACAATTAAAAGCATGCCAAGCTAAATAAAAATAAAAATAAAGATAAAGGAGAAAGTAGGTCCACTATGAATGAGAATGATTTATTTCATGATGAAATTGATGAACTCCTAAATTAGTTAACTCCTATTTTAATTCTGTTTGTAAGTAAGTAATAATATAAATTAAGTAACTATGGAGCACCTCTGCCCATTTTTCCAAAACAACTGAATCAGCTCCACAGAACCTAATGAAGATTTTGTTTTAAAAACTGAAAGACATTAGGTATTACATAGACATGATTATTTATAATTCGCTTAGCTTATATGATATAGGTACTACAACAGATCTAGCACACTACGCTGTTTCTATTTGTAAAATATTTTGGCGTTATGTTTATATTTACACTTCATGGGTTCCATAGAATCAATTACTTGTAAAATCAGTCATCTAAGTAGATCACCTTTCATTCATTGCCATTTTATATGACAGAGAATAAAACCATTGAATGTTACAGTAGGTGATGAACCACCATCATGTATACCATACGGTGGACAGGCTGAAGGAAAGGAGAAATACTTGCACTTTCACAGCACTATTCCTGTCAAAAAAATACCTCTTTGGGGTGATACATACTTCAGATAATATTAGAGATCCCATACGACTTCAATGAAATTTTTGTTATGTTAAATTTAGAAGCTGGAACAAATTTGGTTTGATATAAATTATTCTATAAATGCATAGAATAGTGGATGAACTCTCCCATGCTTCAAGCAGACCTCTTTTTTGCCACATACTTTAATCACACATTGTAATAAACATTTATTTCTAACAGGGAAATCTATTAGTTAAGAAAATATTATTTTTATTTAAAGTTATCTAAATTTTTCTACTTAAAAATGTAACTAGATTGCTTAGCTGTAATAATATTATTTATCAGGAATAATCATTGAGATATAAAGAGATAGTTAATGAAGTGAAGATATTTTTCCTCTATTTTTCAGTCTTACTACACCTGAGAATTCTGTACTTCTTTCTACTACAGCTGCAGGTCCAGTCATGTTACTCTTTCTATAATTGCCGAATTTCTACAGCTGACCTACTTTCTCTGGTTTTAGTGCGAGTCCTGAAGCTATAGCAGGACCAGCTTGAAATATGAATCATTTGAAGACACCCAAAACATAATGTTGGGCAACACGGAAAACACCGATTTAGACATCTCCTGGTTTCCATTGGTAGTAGGGGTAGTACAAGAAGAGAGGTCATGTGAAAGAAGGGAAAGCTTTAGAAAGAGATTAATCAGTGTCCTTTACTTGTTAAAAAGAAAAAGGTAGGATGTCCCCAGCACTATACAGCACTGAGTGATAGCACTTAGGACAAAGCATAGCCAGATCATGTCTTAGCATAATTCTTAATTATATTTCCACAAACTAGTTTCATGAAGTCTCATGTGCAAATTAAAGTTTACTTCCTTTAGCAACAGTCATGATGGGAAGATACAGGGGAAATATCACATGTTTTCCACTGGGGGGGGATGTTTTCTATTAATTATTAGTTTGGGTAGGCACAACAAACCCTGATGCTAGAGAACAGTATGGTGGATTAAAAATTGTAGATGTGTAAAATGGAATTTCTTGCATCTATATCAGAAGTATAAGGCTCACTGGGAGTAATTGTAAGGGCCCATGCAAATATGTACACCATACTATACTGTCATATTTTCAGTTCGTAGATGTTAAAAAACAAAGAAACTACTATGTTAGGAAGAGACATCGTCAATTTCCATGTCAGGCCTTAAAATCTTCTTGTAACTTATTTCTTCACCAACTTGAGTTACTGTATCTTTAAAGACATTAAGTGTGAAATTTCTTTAAATAATCCAAAATTATTTATATCCATAGAAATATTAATGCAATGGTTATTTGCCTAACAAAAATATAAATCTCACTTTTAGTCTGAGGTTGTCTAACTTCACATACTACTTACTATTATGTCTTTTGCTAAAGTCATATATCTCCACCATATCTAGATGATTTACAGAGAGATACAGTTAGCAGATCTGGATTAAATCAGAAGGTAAAGTTTACATCAACGTGGAAATTATGGGATTGAAAATTACTTATAAACCTTCATGACAAGAAGCGGTTTTTTTCACCTTACCACATTAAATTGCCACTTAAGAAACTTACTGCACAAAGTTTTGTTTTCAATTTTTATTGTTGTTGTTAATTATTTTCATTAAAAAGCAACTGCTAATTTGCTTTTAGCAAGATATTACTGAGGTTTTAGGCAGGCCTTACATCTGATATAAGCATCCCCAATTTTGACATTTGTCTCAGCATTGTTCTGAAGAAATTAATTTTTTTTAACTAAAAGGAGGTGTCTGTTTTAGCCAATCTATACACAGGAGACAAAGAATTATAAAAACTTTGCTTTCTCTGCAACTGTGCAGAGCTCAGGTGCATTTGCTAATTAGACTTATAGCAATATGTCCCAGGTAGACAGATGGACCCTGAAGGTACGAGTCACACACATCCTGTGGCTGGAGCTAGAAATGTCTTCTATCCCCAGTTGTTGACTACTGCCCGCAAGAGAAACATTTCTAGAGCTTTCATGTTGTACCAGAATACATAAGGTCTTTGTCCATTTCAGTGCGCTAAAGAAGTGATTTAAACTAATCAATCTGACTTTGCACTGAAATAAACTGAGAGAGCCCAGCTGGGCAAATCAGGGTCTCAGCTGTGGTAACTGGTACGGTGATAACAGCTGTGGACAGTAACTTCTCAAATATATCCAACTCTGTCAGCAAAAAAAAGTCTTCTCATATGTTTTCAGGCTTCTTAGTGCTCTTTAGATTACAATCAACATTTTAAAATCAATATAGAAAGCAGTAAGCAACCAGTTTAAGCCAGAAATCATAAAACAAAACACCAGCTCCACCTCTGATATAGTAGAAATGTCTCAAGTCATCTAATCTGAATGAGAGAAGACATTTTATTACTGCCAATTTTCTTATTTTCTTTCTTTTTTTTCTTTCTTTATGAATTCATAAAAAAAAAAAAAGTTGTAACAGAAATTGCCAATTAATATTTATATAATAGTATGTTAAAAGATTTTTGATGGACAATGGATGATATTCTACATTTGCATGAAATACACGTATGCATATATTTGTGTGTATATGTGCACACACTTTTATGAGGAACTATTGTTTTTTTTTTCAACTGTTTTGGTTATAACAGGATTTAATCATACGGGATAAATTCAGTCTTGTAGTAAAATTCCATAGATCCATGCAGTTGATAAACCCTTGGGACCTTCAGGAAAATATGAAATTGGCTAAAAGGCCAGTGAACCTAAATAAATGTAACAATGTGTGCAATAACACATGAATTCATATAAGCAGATGAAGCCTTTTGCTTATATGTTAGCGATAAACGTAAAATATATAAGATGATAGTGTAGCATTTCTGCATGGATTTGTCATTGATTATTCTGCATGCATTGTTTCTGTGTATGCATGCATAGTTTCAGGTTCTTTCATTTTTTCTTACCCTCATCCCTTCAAATCGCGACAAGGCTCTTAGAGGTCTCAAAGCTCTTAGTGTCCTAAGGGATTTAATCGCACCAAGTTCTGAGTAGCCCAAGGCATTAGCTGTTAAGCTAACCAAAGAGACCTACACAAAAACAGAAAGGCAATAGTGCTCATTCATCTTGTATATCCTTTGATACATATGGTAGCGATGATGTGTGCCCTGAACTTCCCAAGAAGATTCAAGGGTGGACCTCTTTCTCCAGGAATCCCTCTATAATGCAAAAAGATTTTTTAAGTCAGACAAAGTAGAATAAAAGTGTATTCTAGGTACCTGTTGATGAAATCATGTTGGTAGAGTGGTATAAAAATGCCTTCTAAATTCACATAAACCAGTCAACATTTGGTGGTATTTAAAGAAAAATGAAGTCACATGCAAAAAGAAAACTCCCAGAAGTTGGGTGAATTGGAATGCTCAATTTAGGACAGGACTTCCCATGGCATCTTCAGAACTTGAGAATGTAAAAGCTCTCAAAAACCACATTCAGACCTGGCCTTTGGTCAAATGTAACTTTCTAGTGTCCACAAAATCTTATTCAACAGCCATAGCTACCAGTGCTGTTCAGATTTAACCAGACTAATCAAGACTGATAACCAACGGTTTGTTAGACAGTGGTAGGAGCTTCATTGTTAGGCATATCCACACTTCATTACATTCCCTGTGACTCCTTTAACCAATTCATCAATTCTGGCTTGTATAACGCTGGTCTGGTCTGCAGGCAGATGAGTAAATAAAATAGAACAGCTGTAAAATAAATAATACAATTATCTTTCATCAGTAATACTTGGAAATGTATTTATAGTAGACCATTGGGAAGGAATGGCCCTAGTAAAGAAAATTAACATCTTCTATTACTCTCCATTTAATGTCCTTCCCTTCCCACCTTCCTGTTCTCTCATTTCTTTCATTTCCAAATTTAACCTCTTTGCTTGGTTATTTCAGTCTTGTGACTAAACACTTAAAAAAAATACTTCAGAAATTATTATTTTTTCCATGCAAACAATTGCACTAGAAAAAGGTTGCCACGAAAAACTCAGAAAGATATTTATAAAGTTCACAGATGTAACTAAACCACAGATTATCAAATAAGAGTTAAATATTTGTTGATAAATACAATAAACATATAATGACAGTGTAAAGTATAATCCACGAAGTCTCTGTAGAACTCTAATGATCATGATGATTTACACAATCTGATGACTGAGCCATTAAATGTTTTACAGAGGTACAGGCTCAATCACAAAATACTAATGTGGCACCTAGCCACATTTTATCATAGGATCTGCAATGCTGGTATGGGTATAAAAATTAGAATGTTTATCAAGCTCTGTGTTGTAAAGACTTCAAGGTCTATCATATTATTGTAGTCTTAGGGAGATAGATACACAGCAGTTTCTACAGGATTCTACTGCTGATCAGAATGAGTTTGTTCACTCAGGATTCAATACAAAAGGGATTCAATACACACTCTTACCTCGCATTCCATGGAAATTACATATGCAGAACTGAGGGATGCCCTATTAGCACAGACAGATGTAGTCAGGCTATTGGGGATGGAAGGGAAATGAATGTCTGCTATGTGTTAAACTTTCATTTTTTGCTACTGAGTACTATGCATACATTGTTTGTCACTTAGGCTTGAAATTGCAACACCCCACCCACTAGGTCCTTCAGACAACGTGCATCTGCTCCTTGGTGGTGCAGCCTTTTGAAAATCATTTGAGTACCCATTGTAAGGGAGCTCATATATAGCTCTCTAAGTGCCTCTTTAAGGTTGCGCATGCAATGCAGTGAAAAGTGCAAGAGTACTGAGCAGTGCAATGGAACTGAAAGTTCCTAGCAGTATTTTCCTTTCATATTACACTAAGTGACAGGACATTTACAGTAATTGATTAGAATGTTGGAAACCTTTAAAAAAATTGCTTTGAAATACTCAAATTCCCTATACAGTAAAAACTAATGAGGATCAGCAGCATCCTTTCCACACAACAAAAAAATACCAAAAAGCATCATTTCAATAAAGCACTAAAACTTCATAAAATTGCAGAACATCAACAAAACATCTCTAGAGTAAGAAGTACATCTACATAACTTTTCTAAACAGAATTATAAACTGTACCACATCAACAGTTTTAAAATAGAGCTTCCATTGGATAGAACAGAAAGTTTATCTTAAACACATAGTACTCTGATTTTTAGAGCCTGTGGTACAGAACATGAAAAAGAATACATACATCAACAATCAGGAAGTCCAGCCAGCACCATGCATTAGTGAAATAGGTTTGAAAGCCATAAGCCACCCATTTTAAAAGCATTTCCAGAATGAAGATGTAAGTAAAAACTTTGTCAGCATATTCCAGCATGGTCTTGATAGTTTTACGTTGTTCTATGTATATATCTTCAAATGCCTGTGAAAAAGATTTTTGAGGATATAATTAAATGACTTCCCAATTTGCAATGCAGGATATAGTAGTCAAGAAAGTATTTGAGTTGAAAAGATATCTGTGGTGAAAAGCCACATATCCTTCCCTCAAGCACAACTTTCTCTTTCACTCCATACTGTACTCTTCATAATGCTGGGTCCAAACATAATATTCATCTTTCAGCTGAGCTGGACAATGGTCCACAATAGTTACTGTAATACAATTCTTCAAATCTCATTTTCATTCATTTCCATGAATAGAAATGGCTTATTGACATAAGGATTTCCTTTGTGGTAGTTACAACTTCATAACAAAATTAGCAAAATTATATTAGAGATTTAATAATGGCTCTGTGACACATACTTTTTGAGAAACTAGTAAATGAAACCAAACCATACACACTAACTCACAAAGCAATCCTGAACAAAGATTTCAAAAGAAAAGGTCTACACCGACAGTGAATCCCTTGTGCCTTGAAACCCAAGTGTAGCAAGTGCGCTATATTTTGCTCCTGCTGTGAGGAACTAATTACTTCTGTACTTACTCAGCATACCTGACTTAACATCAGTTTGGCAAAATAGCTGATGGAATCACTTTTGCACCTTAGATCTCAGTTTGTCAATTCATGTTGCTGTTGATATCTTCCTAGCTCAGCTGTGGTTTATTTTAAATGTGTATAAGCCAAAAAAAGCTATCAAATCATATTCTATTTCTGTCTGAGGAAAACAAAAAAAAGTTGCCTTCATATAAAAAGAATATGGAGACATGTGAGTACCAGTTTGATATAAATAATTTCTTATTTCCATGAACACTACATTTTGAACTCACCAAACAATTTCTTTCATAGCCTGTGAGAAAACTTACGTGTATACTACAATACATGCCAAATACTTGTTGAAATATGTTGGCATTAGAACATTTATGAATCGGATATTAAATTCTGATGTTACCGGTAGCTATGTAATTAACTGTAATTCTAAATGCTTGCTGCTTAAAACAGACACAGTTGTTCCACATTGAATTTACCAGAGCACCACTGCTGAGAAGAATCATGAAGACAATGAAGGTCTCAAACCAGTTGTGTTCAACAATCTTATAGCAGGTTTTCCTAAGATTCCACCAGATTTTCCCTTTCCCGTCTTCTACACTGACTTGACAGCACTTGAATCTCCGCACACAGCCTAAGTGTGATAATAAATTGAGATGTCAGAGTAAGGTTAACATTTATTAGGAATCACAAATGAACATAAGTCATTTGGTGTATTTCAGTATTATTTTCATAATACAACAGATGGTTGTAAATAAGTATCTCTCTGAGTGTTTGAGGGCTTTAGTTTCAATATTTGAAATGAAAGCTTCATAACTCCTATAATACTTATCAAGGAGAAAGAGAGCACCGCAAGAGTGTATCTATGGCAGTACCTCTGAAGAAGATACTCACAGAAAAAGAAAATACAACCATAATAACAAAGCAGCTTCTTGATCTTGACTAAGAATGGAACCCGGTCCAAAGCAACATAATTAGGTCTAATCACCTTGCGTATATTTTGTTTCACCTACCTTCTGTGAAACAAGCCTCTGGTTCCAGAGATTCTTCAGGTTCTGCTTCTGGCTGCTCTCCTTCTGGAGGTAGTCCAATATCAACTGTGCTGCCTTCCGATGAACTGGATGCATTTAATTTCTGTGAATGAAACCCCACATACATATACTTTTCAATTTTTAATTATTTTGAATAGATGTTCATGTTTGAAATGCATACCAAAATCTTTTGCATATATTCCGTGCTCTGACATCAAAAGAAGAATTTCTAATCTACAATCTATAATGCCAAATTGCTCTACTACAGGTGAGGTCACAAGATTAGAAACTATATGTGTATTTTCCCTATGGAAAATATTTTGATATTTTCATACAAGAAATTGCTGAAATTATTAGACTATAATCTGAGCCACATATAAGAATTCTGAAATGAAATTTCTGTAAGTTAGGAATGAACGCTTTCCACACTTTGTACTGTTTTAATTATTCCAATCATGTGGCTGCATTTTAGATTACACTTCATATAGCATGTGTTAATATAAATCATTTTTCCAACATCATGACCAAACCAACAGCAAGCTGCACAGATGTATTTTCATGTCTCAAGTAAATGTTGTTCTATCAAGTTTTTAAATTCAAAAAAGTTTGAATATAAACTTTTCATTATCATTGACATGAAAACACATAAGTTGATAGGATAGTTTAAGTCTCTTTATTTCTAAAAGAGCATCACATTACTTTAAGAGCAGTAGCTGTTATCTTGCATTCTCAATTGCCAATGCATTTTCTGGTTTTACTGTGCATTTTGAAACTACTTATTGCTTTGTTACAGTACACATACATGTCCAATAACTATAAAAGCCAAAACAACCCTTAATTTTTGGAGGACTGAAGTGAAAACAAATGCTTTAAAAACAATACTGTGATAAAACAATATTGAACCAATTAATCATACTGATAATATAATCCAAATCTTCTATTCCACACCATCATATTACGTTGGCAACAGACAAATATGAGTACTATAACAAGTAAAAGTAGTTTGATCATGGCATTCTATGACTCTTCTAATGTTATCACTATGTGGAGTATAACATCAGTAAAATGGCTGCATTGATAAGTAGCTAATTTTCTAAAGGGAATGATGTAAGCAGAGTTAGAACACAGTCTATGCGGAAATATTACACAGAGGGATGATCCATGGAAACATTAAAGATATATCTTTGCTGACACTTAAAACTTAAGTTAGAGGCATTATTCCTTTAAAAAATGATCAAGAAGCTCCAACTTCTATAGAGTTTTTTTTTTTTGTAAAGGAAATGTAAACAATATTTGTATGTGAATACAGAAAGTAACATAAAACCTTCAGGTAATTTTCCACTGCTGACAAGGTTCAGTATGTTCTTCAAACAAAGAGAAAATTAATTCATTTCCCCCCCACTCTGATTTTATCAAATAACATTGACAATATCTTGTGTTTTTGGCATAGGCTTAACTTTGATTTCTGTGTACAATGGTACACTATAGTACATGTTTTAGAGGAAAATGAAGCAAATGGAAACACTTATTGTATGATATATTAAACACATAATTTCAGTGATATCCGCACCCTTTATGTTTCTTTGAAAATCCCAGTTTACATATTAGGTCTTAAGTCATTCATGAGCTTTAGCATCTATGAGGTTAGGTCCAATGTACACACATGGATGCACACTTTTCTGCAGACTAGTATTTACAAATCTCCCATTGCAACATATTCAAAATTGTAGATGATGCATGGCAGTTTTGTCATTGTGGAATACTGCCTCTACGATGATGAAGCTGGAAAGTATGGGATAAAAACTGTAGTCCTCAAGTAAGGACCACAGCATATAAACATGATTGGAAGTCAATCATCGGTTTGAGAAAAGGCCAGAAACACTATAAACCCAGGGTACATTCCAAAGAAATTTATGTATGGTGTCAAAATTAATGTTTACCAATACTATACAATAAATCACTTTTAAACTGAGAAGTGACTATCCGTTTGTAAACTTTTCTTAAAATGTTGCTTGCATCATTCCGATCTGGACAGCATTTCTAGCAGAATGCTGTAGTAGTAGCAGAGCAAACAAAAATTATGAACTAGTTAAAATATAATCTTGAAAGACCTACTGTCCATTCTGTTACAGAAAAATGAAGAATTCAGTAACTCAGATATTACACAGTAAGTTTGATCAGCACATGTTAATTTTAAGAAGGAGTAATGAATTCCTATTACTGAAAGTGCGTAAGACTAACACGTAACTCAAAATGGAAGATTAGAAATATCCACTATAAAGAGAGATCAAAATGATCAGGTAGGAAAGCTAGAAAATGATACAGTAGAACAGTCAATTATCAGGCATGTCAGAAATCCATCTTTATTTATGTGGGGCAGTATGTATGGTGAGTTGTATCTTACAAGTCTCTTCTCATTGAAAATCCTGCATGCTTCTTGTAAAGAGCTGTAATAATAATCACAGGAGTTAAGCTAAACAGATAAATCCTAAATTGAATCAGTAGCTGATATTTGAAACACAACAATAAAATGCCTTACACCACTGAGAATTCAGTTACTCTTCTGTTGCTGATGTAACAGCGTATTTCCTTAGCATGCTGTTCTTGTATACTTGAATTTAGCTCCAAGCAGATTATTCTATGAACAATCATATTATAAACATTATTCAATAAATTCGATCTGTAATAATTAAGTATTATTTGGGAAAGAAAAACATATTTTTTTTCACCAAAAATAATTATCTTTTTGTTTCTTTGTTCTTTTTAACATTGAATGTATTGTATGGCATTCTATATAATATTTATAAAAACTACTACGCATTACAAACAGCTAGGAAGGTTCTACGATATATCTTAAGATGTCACCAAATCAATTAAGTTCAGTGTGGTAGGAATACTTTCCAGTAACAATCACATATTTCCACAGCAAACTTCTGTTCTGGTATAAAGCAACAGACCCAGGGATGTTGTACTGATTTCTAAGTATTCAACACAAAATCACCTGGGAACAGATCACGTTACTGCTGATTATGTTTTGTCCATATGCTTTAATACATATGAAGACTTCTATCACTGAACTGGAATTGCCAGTGTTTACACATACAGAATCCAGCTGCATGGCTAGACTATCCCCAGTTGCAGACCCTGATGTGTTGGGTACACAGCATATGCCCCAGTTCTTCACCTGAACATATCTCAAAGTTACTTTTGCACCTGATAAATTCTTCTCTGCTCACCAGCGTTACAAAAACTGGATTTAGGTAATGTTATCTACTAAACAGTTATACAGCTTTTTAAAAGAATGAATCTGTAGGAACAAGATAATCATCAAAACTAAACTTTATTTTTGATATGCTAGCAAGCCCTTTTTAAGCCTTTTTGGATACCATGGTTCTAGATTTCAAAAGTATTCAGTCACTCAGATTACAAGAGATTTATCAAGGTCAACTATTAGACACTCTTCAAGAATTACGTTGCTAGATTATAAAAAAGAAAGGTTTTCTGAACCGTATGCTAAGGAAATTATTCTCAGAGGAATCTACTTTTCAAAAACTCAGAATGTATATAGTGTCTTCACAGAAGACAATTACTTACATGGTTCAAAAGCAGCAATATACTGATTATCATAGATATATATATCTTTTACGGCACATTTACCAACAGCATTGCCAGTCATGCTTTAGTCAGCAATACAGTAAAGTATGAGATACAGTTTTTAGTTTAGCTTTCAAGATAGAAACTGAAAGTGGAAAGCAGCTTGCCTAACAGAGAAGCATTGCAAAAAGCAGCAGCCAAGTTTAGGTCAGGAAGTTTCTGAAATAAACTATTTTCTGAACCTTCACAACATCTCATAGATTCATACAATTCTGCTTCACTTACAGCCAGGCCACTTTGAGCTTCTAACATTTCTTTCTTTGTTTGTTTCCAAGTTGATTATCAGAGAGTAGCTAAACAGCTCTTAGTTTAACATTTTTAATGAACATTTTAATGAATTTCATGATTGGCCAGGATGCAACTAATAGCTGTTGAAATCAAAATTTAAGGGACTGAAGGAGCAAAGAGCAGAATAGACAGAAGCAGTAAGATGGCCCTAAGAGAAACCACCATTTTCATTTTGCTTTAATTTCTGCTCCTCCCAAATACCTGTGAAAACGTTAAATAATGGAAAATATTTTTTTTTCTCAGTGCTGTCTGGATGTCGGTATGAAAATGAGATGATCTGTGATTTTGATAGTGATGTTATATCCAAACTTACACAATCCATTCCAGTACAGCTACATCACCTACAAAAACAACCAAGTGGCTAAATATCATTGTAGTTCCACTGGTATATATATATATGTGGAATCTGGATGTCACTTTCTACTGCTTATACAGTCAGGCATAATAACTCTATCAGTTCAAAAAAACACAACATAGTAAATCAAGGCAAAACTATTCTGTGCTGACTATTGTTTGCAAATACTGAAAACAAAACAAAACAAAACAGGATCCTTAAATTATAGTCCACTCTTTACTAAAGTACAGTAAAGTGTACTTTACTGATATTCATAATTACTTTGATCTACTTATTCATAAACATTTGATAAATGAAAATATTTGTAAGAATGTTTGATGAAAGCAAAACTTCGTAAGTAGTAGTGCAAATATTTGCAAAAGCACTCCCATTGCAAGCCACTTAAAAAGGCTCTTTAACTTGCACAAACAATAGTGAAAGGATATTTCTGAAACAGAGCATGGGACTGCTGTTTGTAAAGATTCATTAAGTTAATTGCAAGGTGAAGCAATATCTCACAATTTAGTATCATCCACATACGACAATGTGGTGTGACCAGTTCATAAACAAACGAAAGCCTGATTTTTTCAGAGTAGCAAAGAATTTTGAATAATAAATATTTGTAGATCAAAATATGACTTATCAGATAAATTATTCATTACAAATAGAAGATAAAAAGCTATGTAATAAGTATATATTAACTCCACTTATTTACCAAACTGAAAGCAGCATTATATTGCACTATGGTGTTGTAAATATTATGGTAATTTTTAATAGTGAGATGCAAATCATACTGAAGCCGGGGACCTTTTGGTCCAAAACCAGTAACTTATTTACTAGACTGCTGAACTACATTTATTACCCATAAGGTGAGAATAAATTTAAGTTTCTCAGGGCAGAAGATTTTACATGTTTGGGGAGGTAGTCAGTTTGTGAGCATAAATCAAAGAGCTATGGAAAGTCTGAACTGGGCCAGATATTGTCATCAGTTTTCTCTTTGCACCTCTACACTTTTAAGTGTGGGCGTAAGTAAGAGCAGAACTGATCTCTGAATGTTTGACCAGCCAAACACCCATTTTCTGTAAGCTTTTTTAACCAAATGATGGTCACATGCTTTGACTGTGGAAATTAAATGAATCTCATGCTTAATGGTGCTTCAAGTACTGCATATTAATCTCCCAAATAACTGAATGCTTATATGAGTGCTGAAGAAAAGCATTTCTAAGGAAAATTGTAAAAAAATAAACTTGGCTATCATGAATTTGCAAGTTACCACCATTACAACCTAAAACACAATAGTATGAAAGTTTTCCAAAACAGCTAGCAGCCTTCCATTATCAACACAATTTACAGATGGACTTATTAAGACTCTGACGAGAAAGATAGTTTATGTGTTACATATCCTGTCTTCCTACAAAAGGAAAGAAATCCCTTCAAAACTGGAATCCTGAAAATTTTACCATCAAGATTGGGAACGGTACATAGCATGCACTGCCAAATACTGTTAGAATATTATGAAGAGTATAGCATCTGAACCATAGAAATGTTGGGGCTGCCGATCTCGCCTGACCATGCTGTGATGCAAGTCCCGTGGCTCAGCAGAGAGCAGCTGTGCATGTTTGTACTTTATTGCAATGAATGGGACCATAGCTGAATAGCATGCAGGCCAGTCAATACCCATTAAAAAGTGATTATATAATATATATATATATGTATAATTTGCTTAGGTAACCTGTGTAAAATTGGTGACACGATGCTCTGCCTCGCTAAAAGGCACCAGAGCTGCACTCTTGACTGATCCAGCTTGGTTCTACTCCTGTGAGAAGAATGGTAGGACGTGAAGTTCAGGACACAGCACCTCTGCTTTTTTGCGCTGGAAATTCTTATACAAAAATATTGGCTGAGTAAAGATTTCATACATTTACTTTTCATTAATTCAGAATAATATGAATATATGTGAGAACACAAGACAATAAGTATCTTTTAGACTGCTGAATACTGCCTGAAGTAAAATATACGTTATTAAGGTGTCTGCAACAGTATCAGGAGAACCCACATACATTAAGGCATTTAAAAATATCTTGTAACTCTGCATACTTGGTGTATACTAGCCTAGAAGTTACACTTAGAATAAAAATCTAATTATTACACAGATATACATGCACTACAAAATTTTCTATATACACCATCTCCATAGTACTAAAGGACCTAGAAAGGAAAAAATATTTTTAAAGCTTCTGTGCTGGATAGCAGTAATGCAGCTCAGGTCTACAGATCTTCATGGATAGGACAACAGACTCAGCATAGTGGCCCCATATATCTTAATGGTCCCGCTTTCATGGTAACATTTTACTTAGGATATGTTCGCTAAATTCCTTATTGCACTGTATTCCCCCAGTACCATTCTTATGGACACAACATTTTCATAAAGTTTCATTATTTCTTTTTTTTTAGGCCTCAAAGGCAATCCTCTAGAAAATTCCGAATGGCTTTTTATTATGTTAATTCATACCTACTAGCATGTATGATATTGCATGTTTTGTTTCTAGAAGGGCATAACTGAGTTAACATTTCCATCAAAATACTGGAAAAGATGTATGTTATACAAAAGAATTCACCAAACATTAATATACTTCATTAAAACTTGCTAATAAATTATAATTACTCTGTAGAAATTCATCTTATTGCCCTACACCACAATGAATACATGTATGCATGTATATAGAGAGACACAAAAAAAGCAGACACACACTCATCAGGATATGACTATCTTCTGCAGAGTGATCTCACAGTACATTACATTGATGCCTAAGCTGATTTTCATTTCAGATTCTGCTAACTGAATGTGTTTTGGTGGCAATTTCTAACCTGAGCACTTTTATATTGTGTTTGTAAGCAACAAAGTGACTGCAGATCAACGCATAGCAACAGCAGAATCATATAAATGGGAAAACATGAGAAAGCAGAAATGCAAGGCATGTTGTGGCATGACAGAAGAGGAAGTCTTGAACAAAAAGCTACTTGTATTCACTTTTTAATTAAAAAAATGCCTTATTTCACTAATTTGATGACCAGAGTGTTGGCTCTGTGACTAATATGTCCCTATTCTTTTCTACACCAAAACCCACAGTGGATAAGAATCATCTAGTGAAAAGTAAGGACTAGGATTAAAATTGAAAACTGCACTTTTGTGATTAAAATGTATTTGAACTTTAGGCACTTAAGGCCAGAAAAACACTCATAATATCTTTGCTTAACTACTTTGCTTTTCTTGAAGGTGCCTGAAATTTGTAAATATTTCCTTTCAATTTTTCACTTTCAGTTTCTGCAAAAGCAAGAAATTTTGGTCCTACTTATGTTCACAAGTGTTTCAGCCTTGACTAGTCAAAACTGCTTGGCATTTGCTCACTTATGAGTGAATATGCATTTCTTTGTCTTATCACCTGAGATATTCAGTTTTCAGTTCTTGAAGCATGCTTAACACACACATTTACAGGACTAAGTGCTTCCAAGAATGCAATGAAGACACTATTTTCTTTTAAATATTGGAGGAGGAGGAGAAAGACTTCCTTTTACTGAGTCTTAATGACCAGCACTCATGCCTCAAATGTGGGAGAAGCCACTTTAAACGTCTCCCTATAGGAATTCAAACCAGTATTTTTGTGTCCTTGTAAAATAACCCCAGTTATGGTCCTTACATTGGGAAAAGGAAAAATTTAGCTAATGAAGACAGTCAGTAGTCATATCATCCTGCTATATGATGGAGAAATAGATGCACTCTTGTTATTAAGGTCATATTCAGTCCTGTTAACTACCAGCCTATAGGTTTGAATACAGTACATCCTCCATCTCGTCTACTGACTTAATGCTCTCATGCAGTAAATAGGTAAAGACTGAGTGGACTACAAAAAGAGGAAGAAGCAAAAGTGAATGTGTTGGTGATCAAGGAATTCATACGGGAAATTCAGATTTTGGTCCAAGATTCTGTTCCAAGGCCATTCCTGTATTTTAGTCACCAACTATTGAATGTTAAAAATTCATAAACAGAATTTGTAGCAGGGAAAGATTCATTTCACAAAACAAATGGCATAGTCATTAGGCACTACCAAAAGTCAGGTTCCTTCTTGCTGCCACTGTTTAGTGAATCACAAATTGTTTTCTGCACAATAGTTGCAACTTCAGCACGAGAAATCGCGAATCACCCCATTACATTTTCTAGAACAGATTTCAGCATCAAATTAATCTAATAATCACTAATGAAAATGTTTAAAGTACTTCTTCCTGTTATTTTAATGACATATGGTATTTAAATTAGTACAGTCCAATTACATTTCCAAATTACTTTTTGCAGAGAAGTTGTCAATTAAAAAATATCAGAGCCATAATCAATTTTGATAAAATTTCTGCTAATGTTTGTATAGCTTCGTAACTTTTAAAAAAAGAACAACCACAGGAAAAGTATACAGCACACCTTAAAACATGGTTTACTCCTACCCGGAATTACTCTGATGCGAGCAGGAGCTCAAAATAAGAAGTGAAGTGAGGAGAGTTTAGAGTAATGCTCTCATAAGTGCATACTTCTGATCCTAACAGGACTTAACAGTCAACATCTCAGACTGTATCTGCTAGAAAATTTTCTTTCAGTGCCATTCATACAGTAACATTACCTGACGCATCATTGCCACTTACAATATATCTGCAGAATAAACTAACAGTATCTTCTTCACACTTTCCAACTGAGGCATTTAGAATGTTTTATCAAAAATGATAGGCTTAGGCTGACAGCACGCTTGAAAGTGACAGAAATACTATACTAATACTAACTTTACAGACAAATGCAGAACGACAGATTGGTATTTGATACTCCACAGAGATAGCAATAAATATTTTGTGATGAAGAAATCCACAGTTTCTGTTTTCTAGTATTGAAATTTAATTTATGACACTTTATTCCCAAATTTACAGTACATCTTCTGGATATCACTAGTTGCTAAGCAAGGAAAAGACTGAAAATGATGGATATACTTGAAGATGATGAGCAGGACCAAAAAGAACAAACCCAGAAGGTGCAGGCCTATACCAAGAAACAACACGACTTACAAGAAGACAGAAAAACAACCTGTGTGTTATTGTGATATGCAAACATTATGGATAATCTCTCTGTTAGGTGGAATTTCATCAGTTTAGCAGTAGAATTTGCTGGTCATTAGTCAGCGGTAAACTTGGAAACAGTTAACAATGGAGAAATAGAACAACGGAATGATAGAACAATGCCCTGTGTGTTGTAAGGCGCCTGAAGAAGATTCCTTTTCTCTTCCTAAGTACAAAGATAGAATGGAATGAATCAATGTCCTACATTCAAGACCAAGAAACTTTCATATAGTTGCCCTCTTCTTTACACAGAACAATTAAAGACCAACTTAATAGAACTTCTGCTTTGTTGTAGATCCAAGCGATGGTTATGAAAAGTAAGATAAACACTAATACAAACAATCTGTAAAAAACAAAAAGTATTTTTGAAAGAACAGTAATGAAATGTCTGAAGAGAGACAAGAAAATGTGACTGTGTGATGCAGACAGCGCAACAAAGGATCACGGGGTAAGAATTATTAGAATCTTATCTAGATTTATATCCTCAGATTCAAGTGTGAGGAAATCACTTACGAACATCTTTATGTTTATGTCTATACCATAGCATGTAGTACTGATCAAAAATGCCCATGCTAATTCTGAATGAACTAGCATTGGTGCTGAACATAGCACGGACTTACTACACCTGAGGTGGTGTGCCTCCACCAGGTACAATTGCACAGGACAGAGCACTGAGTTAACACAGTAATAACGGCTTTGACATCCACTCTTACTCACTAAGTGCTAGCTCGGAGTCGTCCATTTGGCACCACGCTGTGCCAGACAAAGGTGTGTTTTACTGTTTTCACAGTAGGTATCAGATGCAAAACATCTTAAAGCTTTAAACTGACAATGGGGAGCCATATGAAAGGATCTTATACTGAGATATAAAGCTTCATAACTTTTTTTTTACCACAAGGCCGCTACTTCACTTCTTCAGCAGTTCTGCTACTATCAGATGGTTACTAGTAATTTATATGAAATCATCTAATGATGCTAGTCCAATATTCAAATATACTTATAACGTATCCAGATGTTTTTTAGCTGTATCAAAATGGTTAAAAGCAACAGAATGAACTATTAATTTGACAGGAGGCCCTCCAGAAAGTAGACAAAAGAGTAAATAACTACACTGATGAAGTAAATATGGAGAAACCCGCACAACATCCCCCCAAATTTTGTAAGAGTTTTGGTATCCAAGGCTATTAAATTAGTCCATTTTCTTGTTAGCAAATTAACTCAATAAAATGGGGGAAAAATAATATTAATTTACTTTAAAATTGTCTTACGCAGTCTGATTTTTAAGGTAAATACAATACTGTACTACCACCTCATTCAAAACTTGCAATCTTACATCAATTTATCTTAAATACAATTTTGCATGTTCTGTTATACAGGAATTAAATACAGATTTTTATTCAACACTAGTAATCTTAGAAAAGTAAAAAACATCAGAGTATTTTTAACATAGAAATAGTCCTACCTCTTTGCTTTCTTCCAGGTCTGACTCGCTGCTAAATTCCTCTGTATTTAAATTTTCGAAATCAGATTCCCCGACAGCAATTGGCACTGTCACAGTGAGACTTGGGTTGTTTATGAATGACATGTAATCACTTTCATCAACAACATATTTTTCCACGCTGCTGCCTATGCCACTGGTAGTTCCATTCCCTTCTTTAAGATAGGCAAGGTTTTTACCTATTTCTACTATCGTGTGATTGGAAATACAGCTGTCTTTTTTGTTGTTTAGGTCTTCAAGAGGTTTGATTTCATCTAAAACTTTTTGCTTTCTAACAAAGGCTTTTTGGACGAATTCGCGCACTTTTCTCTTCACATAATCTATGCCCTTCTGAATCCTTGCCACAGCAATCTGGAGGTTGTTCATTTCATTATCATCATCTGTAGCAGCAAGGTTGTCTGAACTAAAGGAGCTCAGCAGCAAGGCCAGAAAGAGGTTGAGTACCTAAAAGACAGTAAGGAGAAAATATTCTGGATCTCTTATTTCTAAGTCTTACAAGTAATTCCATTATGGGTTGTTTGATATGACATAATTTTTATACCACAGCTAGCACTTTATCTCAAACCACCTTCTTGCTATTATTTCAAGTCCATACTTCCTTATTTTATTATAACTTGTCAAAAATATTTTTAGCTTCCATAACTTGATTAACATAGATGAAAATCTAAACTCTTCCTTGACTTTCTCATCCATTCTGGAAGTCTTGCAGGTCTGCTCCTCAAAATGGAGAATGACATAGGGAAGCAGGATACAACATGATGTAGTACGCAAGCCATGCAAGTCATTTCCTCAGTAGTGTTCACAGGCAAGGGGAATGCAGGCAAACTCCACTCTTCTACAGTTCAAAAGACCATAATTTCAGTGTGTCTAATTCAGAATATAATAAAGTATGTATTTGCCCAGAATACCTCATCTGTTTTTGTTTTGTGCTGGAAAACTAGCTAACAGATAAAGAATCCACAGATGTGATATACCTTGGTTTTAGGAAGCTATTTCACACATTCTTTCATGACACATTACCACCACAATAGAGGAATTCAGGTTATATGAAATTATGATAGAGTAAGTGAAAAACCGACTGAAAATCATATTTAAATAGTATTTATCAGTTCTTCCTGTTGAAATTTGCAGTATATTTTAGAAGGTATGCCACAGCAGTCTCACATTTGTCTGGTTAAACTTGGTATTTTATTATGGCTGTGGAAAAGCATATATATAAAATTTGTGTACGATATCAAAGAGAGAAGGGATGCTACTACTCAATGAGAAAGAACTGCAACTAGGTGTAACCATGGCAAGCTGGTGAAATGATTCAGTATCAATAAGACATTTAATTACAAAGTACTAGTGTGGAAATGCTTGGTAGGAAAAATGAAACGTTTTCCCTAGAGAAATGGAAAAAAGGGCAAGAAGGGATAAAAACTGGCAAGGTAGAAACACTGCAGAAATAGGCATACAGACTGCATCAGGAAAGCTATGCTGGTACAGAAATTTGGTATGTCATTTGGGGATGTATAATGAGGAATGTTATGTGTAAGATATGGAGTATAATTATTGCAAATTATTCAATACTTAAGTCTCTACCCAGAATGCCACTTGGGAGGAATGCAAAGGCCAGCAGCAATGGGATTAAGTAGTTTAGAAATCTACACTCATGGGAAAAAATTGAACAGCTAGGCTTATTTTGTTTCAGAAATAAAAGACTGCAAGTGGAAACAGTAAGCCTTTAGGTAATATAAATGTTGTCATGAAGACCAATTGTTTTTCCATGATTATAGAGACCAGGCAGCTTAATTGGCTGCAAAGGTGATTTAAGTTAGATTTTTTTAAAGGCATTTTTATGAAAATATTTTATGAAAATAATTCAGCACCGATCTTATTAAAGAGGTTACAAACTCACTGAAGATTTAAAAGAGGTAGACAAACATTTTTCATAACTGATCAAGGTATATTTGAACCTTATTTAGAGAAAGGGTAAATGAACTACATGATTTCCTGAAGTCCTTCAGTCTTCATCTCTCTGATTTCTAAACCATGAAAAACAGGAAATACATTCTAATACTTTTAAAAAACTCCCACTGATTACGTACCACTAGGTTTCCAATCACCATGACCATCATGAAGACAGTAAGGCACATAGTTTGGCCTGCAACCTCCATGCAGTCCCACATCGTTTCTATCCATTCTCCACACAGCACTCGGAACACAATCAAGAAAGAGTGGAAAAAGTCATGCATGTGCCAGCGGGGAAGTTCACAGTCACTAGAGATCTTGCAGACACATTCCTTGTAGCTTTTCCCAAACAGCTGCATCCCAACCACAGCGAAAATGAACACAATGATGGCCAGCACCAGGGTCAAATTCCCCAAAGCCCCCACTGAGTTGCCAATAATCTTAATCAGCATATTTAGAGTTGGCCAAGATTTTGCCAACTTGAAAACTCGAAGCTGCAAAACAGAAGAATAGTACACAGTTATTCATGTTACTGATTGTAATAACTCATCACTATACATTTCATATTCCAGTTACCATGTGTGTAAATCATGTCTCACGTAACATTTATAAACTTTAGTTACAAAATTTATCTTTCCAACTCTTTGTATAATACTAGACATCATTAGTCTTAAGTCCTTATTGAAATCAGAAGAAGCCCAAAATACTGTCTCTAGGCTCATTTCAATTACACTGCAATTTTTACAAAGTGTCCAATTCAGCCTTTGCCTCCTTTGGTGACTGTAGATATCTACAGACAAATTGGACAAAACAGTCTTTCTCCTTCTGTTAACTCTGAGAGAATATTACTAAAAATAAATCAGTGCATGTGAAATGTGACTAGCTTAACAAGATTATAAGTGTTTAGACACTTCTTGAACTCTTTCCTGTTAATTGGCAGAGAGATGGAAGAAATGGTTTTCTTGGAAAGAGAAATAAGCTAGAGTTTTTAATGACAGGCATAGAAGTTACTTACAGGTATCTCTCAAAACATCTTTTCTGTCATGAAAAATAAACATCATGTGTGTCTTACAAAGTTTGCCATGCGACATTGAGAAAAGTGGACAAAAGAAAATGTTATATTAAAGTGTAACTTGAAACACAAAAAAATTGACATAATTGGAAAGATATAGCAAGTGTTCAGACAATCAAAGGAATCTAAATGTAAATATTATCGCATGGAATGAGACACAATTAAAATACATACCAACGCAAAGGAAAATACAGAATTCTATTACCGAAGGAGAAGTCAATCCAGACAGATATTAGACTTCAGGAAAATACAATATAATGTTATACGGAGAACCAGCAAATGGATGAATTAAAAGACCCTCTTTTTGAAAGGGGATTTATTTAACTTTTTTTAGGTTTGCTTTATTTAAGGCAGGAGTTGATGACCAGGAACTCCAGTTTCATTTCTCTTACTGTGCATGTCTTTTTAGAAGAGGATTTGAAAATCAAACTGCACACCAGCCTAGTCCTCAGCAAGACCAAGGCTTTTCAAGTTCCTATTCATGTTAGAGGTATCTAATAACAGACAGAGATACTCTACTGATTTCTGAACAGAAAATCTGTTATACAGAAGAAGGATCCTTGCAGAGGATGGTAAGGATGAGGGAAGAAAGGCTGGTACTGATGAAAAATCCCTATGCAAAGAAAAATCTTAACACTGCTTTCTTCTAAAAACAATCACATAAGCAAACTGGTAATGGAAGTTTATCAGCTAAAACTGTCAATAACTTCTATTAATTAATCAGTTATTTACTAAGTGATTTACTTATCTTCAGTCACAGGTAGTGAGGGTCTGTGGCTCTTGCATTCTTTATTCCCTCATCTACACAAAAAAAAAAGACTCTAAAAGATACTACTATTTAAAAAGTTAATTCTTAAAACACATTCACTGCAAACGGAATTGATGTTGACAACTTCTTGAAGGAGAAACAGACGTCATCAAGATAATGTGTAAAACAAACTTGACATAATAGATATTTGCCATTTAGTGGTATGCAATTTAGTATTTTGTAAGTTCTTATGTAAGGAACTTCTGACTCAGACAAATATATAATGTACAAATGAAAAATGCACAACATAAATGCACAAATATAAAAATATAACATAGAAACATATTTTATTTAGTATATTTACCAATCGGAATGATCGAAGGACAGATAATCCTTCTACATTTGCAAGGCCAAGCTCCATTAAACTAAGACTCACAATAAAACCATCAAAAATATTCCAGCCCTCTTGGAAATAATAGTAAGGATCCATGGCAATTATCTTGAGAAACATTTCTGCTGTGAAAATTCCAGTAAACACCTGCAAGGAAAATACAGTTTCTTAGTCCATTTTAATGAGAAAATATTATAATATTTATATTTTATATATAAAACATTATAAAATAAAACTAACAGTATCAACCTTTGTTAAGTTATATCATCAGCAAGCAATCCATGATGAATGTGAATACCTTCTCTATATTCCCATAGATTTGGTTAGGAATCACATTCAGATTTGAAGCTTACATATGCATCACAATGTTTGGTTGTCAAAGAAGAGGTAAAGGGGAAAAACATTTTTTATCCAGCTAATATGCATGCATAAATACTGATATACAGAATCTCTTCTGATTTTAATACTCAGTTTTTCCTCCTCAGATCCCATCTTTGCTCTTGTGACATCTTTTTGTTTCTAGGGCTAAAGATAAGTTTATGAGAGGGACAATTATTTTATTAAGAAAAAAAGTTTTTCTTAATAGCACTGTCACCCTATTCCCCCATCTCCTGTGAAGTCGCAGTAAATATGCCATGCTCACTGGGTCTTTTTCCTCTACAGCCCCTAGGACACCAGGAACATCAGGACATCAGGAAGTGCTAGTGAGGAGCAGAACAGGTGTGGGAATGGATCCGAAGGTTCTTTCAATTTGTAAGTGTCCATTCAAGAGAAAACATTAGATAAATTTCTGTAACTAGCTTCAATGACAGAAGCTGAAGGTTTAAAAAATCAAAATGCATATTGATTCAATAAATCTTATCATTTTTTGCAAAGGGAAGAGGATTAAACTCCATAAAGCAAGAGTGGAGAAATCCACAAATGTCAACAAAGAGGCATTCAGTCCAGCTTAAATTTAAATTCAGCCATCCCAAGCCTATAAATATCCAGTCAACATTTTCTTTTAAACATATGTACATAGGTCACACAAGAATTATTTAAGAAAAATGCATTTGACATAAATTGCACATCATGAGAGACTTACAAGATTTCCTACTGAAAGCACACCACTAAACTGTTCTGTCATTGGATAGTGTTCCATGGCCATGAACAGGGTATTTAGAACAATGCAGATAGTAATGGCCAGATCAACAAATGGGTCCATCACAATCAAATTTACAATATGTTTGACTTTCAGCCAGGGAGTGCAGCAGTCCCAAATCAAGCAAGTGTTAGCAAATTTATACCAGCATGGTGGGCATTTCTGTCTTGATTCTTCAAGTTCTAGAGAGAAAAAGGTAAATAACATTTTAAACATATTTCTCTATTTAAACATATTACTCAGAGAATTTCACTGTTTTCTAAGTATTACAGTATTACCTGGGTATTTCTGTCAGGCCTAAATGCTATTTTCCAAGGTATTGCTGATAAATTGGGTTGATATTGTAGATCTTTTGAAATCAAGGCTAATGTCCAGTCAAAAAAAAAAAAAAAAAAGCTGTCCCACTATATTTTACATTTGATGAAAAAGAATACTAAATATTCAATATATAAAATAACCACTCACAAATAAATGCTGCATAGGATGCAAAGTAGGAACTTGCCTTAGGAATCTGTCATACATAGAATGAATAAAATATATCAAATTTTACTCATGAAGGGTAAACACTTAGAAAGCACCTAAAGTCAGACAACTAGTTAGACACTACTATGGTCCAACATGCAAAACATTTTTTTTACCTATCCATTTGCTATCTTGTACACAGTCATTTAAACCCCAGAGTAACATTTTGCCCTTTGTTACAAGTAGTTTAATTCCATGATTCACAATTGTTGTATTTAGTCTTACAGAAAGAGCAACATGATCTTTCCTTTGTGAAACAGAATGTCTGGTGAATGGGTAGAAGGGGATTGTTCTACCGCAAGAAGCATTTCAGTAATTTCAGCAATTTCAGTAATCTAAATAGAGCTTTTACCCTGAAACATAACTCCTCTAGAGAACGCCGCATTGATCAACTGCTTTCTGCTTGCATTTTGCTTGGAAGTTTGCTGCTTCCATCTCAAACCTATATTGAAAGCTTGATTGCTTTTCCAAATATATCAGTCCATATTGAAAAAAAAAAACCAAAACACACCTCTATATACAAATCTCACCTTGTCTGTACCTTTAGGCTCACATAGCTGCCTTAAAACACCAGTACTACTTTGTGTGTCATATATTTAGTGGCACTTGTAACGTAACACAAAAATTCTATTTTACATACCTTCCATTGTGTTTGTAAGCATGCTGGCTATACTCATTGCTCTTTGCCTTGCACTAGGATCTGTTAGGTAGTCCATAGGAACATGGTAAGAACTAGACCGTCTCTTTCTTAAGTCAGTTTCTGTAGTAGTGCCCTGAAAATAAAACACTGATAAACTAGACTATCGATTGTTCATTTCATAAGAATAACACTGTAAATTATTATAAAGGTTTAATGGTTTTAAACATTCTGGTGTCCTGCCCCATGCTCCATTTATGTTGTTGTTTTGCAAGAGAATGATGCATGCCTGAGTTTGTATACAGCAAATAGTCAAATACATTAGTAGGACTGCTCTTGTGCTCAAAGCATGTGTTTTTAAGTATTTTGCTGAAACAAGGCTGAGACATTAAAACAGATTCATGAGTTTTTAGACTATAAAAAGTTCCATAGTGCTTGTCAATGAGCTCTGCCATAATTATCTTTCTTATTAGGCAGTGAAGTATTTTTCTAAACATGAAAATGCAGAGCCCACACAGCTAGCTGTAAGAGCACAAAGAATAAGTGTATTTTATTAAGATAACTCTGAAGTTATTAATTTCCTAGCACACATTTTCAAACAAAATAAGAGAAAAATATTTATTAATGTTGACATCACCAAAACAAAACACTAGGAAAATTAACCATTCGATAGGAATGCTAACTCATGTAAGTTGTCTTATCAGATAGTGTTATATCAAAAGTTTCATGTATGGTCAGCAGGAGGTTAAATGCTCGTTTAATATATTCCATTAAGTAAATATAATTCATTTATAATCCTTTTCATTTTAATATCCTGTCTGATATACAAATACAGAACCTCTTCAGTTAGCATAATGAACCAATGGGTATTAGATTACACATATTACATTTATTCAATGGTTTACTATGCTATTCTGTTAACTCCCAGTGGACTAACATACATTTTCACATATCTAGTCAATGAGAAATAGACAACTTCAGTTTCTGCTTCAGCTTATAACTGGAATATATGAAAGGAGCATTCACAGCTTGGTCAAAAAGGGAATTATTCTCAAGTGACTAAATTTTGTAGAAACAGTAGCTGGTTATACAGGGAGAGGACATCATGCCTGAGCTATTGCAGACTTCCTTACATTGCTAGCAGTGGCTGCTTTATCAATCATCACCTCTGGCAGAAGCTGTCCAGTAGGTGACGTCAGAGCTGGAGGCCCACCGACTAAAGAAACTACTCCATTGCAATCCACAGTGCTGTGCATCTTCCCATTCACTGGAAGTGGAGGTACTGTTCTGGATGACCTACTGGCCTGACTAATGTTACTGTTGCGCCGTTCACCGTGTCTATGAGGAACAAAGAGAGAATCTCTTCTGCTCTCATTGTCTTCAAAAGTGCTGTGCTCATCATCAGCAAAGTCATTTTCTGATCCTACATCCTTTGCTCGACCTCTGAAGCTGAAAAGACTTGTTCTGCTATTGCGCCTTGGGGAAAACAGGGAGCCACGAATGCTCAGCAAAGACTGCAGGCAAATAAAAACAGTGATTATCAGATGAAAATTCTTTTAAATATAATGTTTTCATACAGGGGAAAAAAACACAGTGTTAATATGTCTTAAAGGGTAAGGTCATCTACAAGGAAAGGAACAACCCTAATGTACAACCCCCCGCTAATACACTCCCTTTTGGGTAGTAAACAAAGAGCACATAAGTGACAGACAAAGACTACTTATTTTACTACTTTGGCTATATGAAAACAACCAGTTTAACTACAGTAAAAGAGACTGCTTGACAGAATTGCTTCCTCTGCCATTCTGCCTGCTTTATTACCAACTGTTCATAATCTGAGTAAGCACATCTAGACACTATTTATCCCACATTGGGATTAGTCTGACAGGCTGAGTAAATAAAATTTTAGGCACATCTCCTGTGACTCAGTCTGCACACAGAGGTAGCTCCCAGATACTGCCCAGTTTAAAAATTTTCCTTTTTTTTTGCAGGTACTCTTCAAGCAGGCCCCAATAAGATTTTTATTTCTTTTTGAAATTGTTAGCTATCCTGAACGCACAAAGATATGTATGTAATTTTGTATGAATAGTCTCGCTAATCTTCTTCAGCTTACTCATGTGAGCAAATGTTCTGCTATGGGTGGATCTTTTCAGGATCAGTCAAAATAAAGCTCCAGTCAGGCAATTATACATGTGCTTAACTTTAATTCATGTCAGTGATTCTCTTGACTTGAATGATTATTATTAGCACCTGATTTCACCCAAGACCCCTATGAACAGCAGAGATGATACATAATAAAGCAGTGTCTTTGTTTCTCTTCTGCAACTTATCTTTATGGACCTGAGCCCCATTGTTCTAGGCATTGCAAAATGCAGAACAAAAAGGCACTCTGCAAAGAAATTATCTAAGTGTAACACAACAGATGGATACAAAAAGAGAGGGAATATGAAGAGGCAAAATTGATGGGTATGATAAACAGTGGTCTTAGCTCACCTGAAGTCACTTCCCTGTCAAGCTTTCTGTAGGCAGCATGGTAAAAGAGAGTTTTAAAGAGGGATTTGAGGAAAGCAATGAAGTGTTCTGTGGAAACTCATGGGAGCTTCTTCCAAGCATGAGGGGCAGCATACCAGAAAGAGCTCAAAGAAACTAGTTTGAAAATTTATCAGGAAGTTATGGATGCTGGCATGGGTCAGTCAAAGCTGGGGCTTGACTTGCTTACTGTAAGTAGACAAGGTAGGTTGGGAAGAGCTTTAAGCACAGTATGTTTTATGGTACTGAAAATACCTATAGGTAGCAAATTAGGTAAAAGCAATGAGATAGGTTAGTGCTCTTTGCAACAACATTCTTGATGAATACAGCAGTAACTGGGACATAGAAAGAGGTCCAATTTAAAAATGATTCACAGTTGTGGGTCCAGAGTAGAGTTTAAAAAATAAAATAAAAGAGAGAGAGAGCAGGGAACTAGCAACAGGGCTTTGTGGAAATCCCTCAGAAAACTGTCAAAAGGTAAAAGTATCTTCTAAAGCACAACTAAACCAGAACTGAGAGGAGACAAAATAATGAATGTTAGGAAGAATAAATTTTCAAGAAGAACATAATGGTCAGTTACACTGAAGGCAAATGAAATGTCAAGGAAGATGTCAAAGATGAGATATAAACCCGAGTTTTGTCTAGGAAAAGGTTATTAAAAACTGTGGTGAGTGGAATTTCTGTTGAGTGTGGTAGCTAGAACCCAGAGTGGAAAGGAACTGGGGTTGGAAAACCAGAGGGGAGGGGATCACTAGACTATCATAGTAAACAGCTGTATATGAACTTTGAGATGAAAAGGTAAGAGAAGCAAGTTGGATGAGGTATGCTTCATTTCTTAGAAGATGGATGAATTGAGCTGCAGCTGAATATGGCTGCAGTCTGAATGAAGACATGAGTAAGAATATGGACCTAAGGGACCAGATGGGTCTTCAACATGAAGTTGAAGTCAATGGATATAGATGTGAAGATTTGTATAAGGAACAAATGAATAGTGAACTAAATTCAGCAATGAAGTCTTACAGAGATAAGTTAGACAGTTAACAACATAAAACAATTGCAGGTCAAGGAAAAAAAATGGGTGCAGTGGTATGAAAAAAGGAAGTATGTTAGGAAGGAAGTGGAAGGAGGAGTTAACTTGGCAGAAACAGGAAGCTAGAAACATCACACTCCCACCACAGTCTGATTGAAGGAGGAAAGTCCTTAATAAGAGAGTAACAGATGAAGAAGTTTGAGCTTCTCTGACAATGGGAGCTGGAGAAAGTGATATATGAAAAGAATGTGGATGCTCATGATCTATTTAGTAATGAAACAGGCTTTCCAGAGGCAGGAATAGAAGAGGATAAAAAAGGAAGGAATTTAGAAATAATGACTAATAAGAGGGGGAAAGCAATTCATAAAGACCAGGGAGAATCAAGAAGGTGGGGATAAAAGGAAGAGACATACTGAGGGAAAAGTCACACAAAGGGGCAGAAAAAAGACGAAATGGATGTGAGACCTAGACCTGAACTGCTGACAGGACAGTCTGAGGTGGGCGAATGAAGAGGAGCTTCTGAAAGCTGTAGAAGAGATGACATAACAAAGCTATCAAACGAAATAAATGTCTTGACGGGAGATGCAGATGGTGCTCTTCTTGAGTCATTGGTGTATCAATGCAGGAGAACACATGCAAGGACACATTGCCACAGATATTTCCACCTTTAAGATAACACAACTAAGGGTCTCACATCAATTAATTTGCCAAATTTAACTTGAATATTTATGTGACTTTTAATGTTTTTTGCACCCCAAATATAACACTTTTCTCATTGAAAACATGAAACTCCTTTGTATGTGTGCACCAAATTTTGAAGCCACTGATCATGCTGAATACATCCACCTTGATGGGCTCATTTTCATTAAGAAACTTGCAAATAGAACTCATTCTAATTAATACACATTACTTTGATTTTTCATACAAAAATTCAACAAAATCTCTCAAATTCTTACAGTTTCATCTTTGATTGCAAGTATTAACTTGGTTATATTTTGATTTAAGATAATAAAAGAATCTGTGGTATCTTTTACAAGAACAGACCAAACTGCATTACAGGGGTTTGTTTCTATGATGAGTAGACTATAAAGATGTTTAAGAGGTAATAATACTATGGTACCTGGTGTGGGGAAGAGAATCTCTTTTCATATGTCAGTCTATTTCCCTCAATGGAAAATCGGAAGCCTTTCCTTTTGATGCTGTCCTCTGATTCGGATTTGTGAAATTCTTCCTCATCCTTCTCCTCGCCTTCAGATTGTTCTTTTTGCTTTTTTTTCTTTCTTCTATTCCTCCTCTCTTTAGCACTCTTTGAGCTCAGTTTTGATGCTTCAGAAGAGCTTTCGGAGAATCCACCTATTCCACCTACTCCACTATAATCTCTTGAGTCAGCTGCTGCAGCTGCTGCTGCTGCCTATATGCACAAGCACATATGCAATTTACAACATTTATACAAATACACATCACTCACTATTTTAAATTTGTTGTTATTCTTAAAAAAATAATGAATTTGAAATAAAAGCAGTGATCCCACTTCATTGGACCCAGTGTATCATAAGAAGTAGAATTTGTGAAATACCACAGGAACCATAATTTGCCACTGCTCCATAAACCAGGAGTTAAAGCAGCCCAAGGGAGAAATGTGCTGTCAGAGAACCAAGTTAACAAGCATCTCTTTCAGATTGGAGCAATATGTTGCAGTGAATTTTTCACCTGAAAAACTATGCAAAAGTAAGGAAACAAGGCTCAAGCAACAGAAGAATCCCTTCTAACGGGAAGAAACACTTTCTTGCACCATTTTGCTCTATTTGCAATACTCTCTAGTCTATTAAATATCCAGTGTGACATTTATTTCAGTCTTGCAAATGATCATCAGAGATTTGAGTTAAACTGCAGGTTATTAGAGACCTGTTGCTGTTTGAAGTAAAACATTTGTAGACCATTTGATTAATATTTATTTGCAAGCTGTAGTAAAAACAAACAAACCAACCAACCCCTATTGCTGGTGTTAGTCATTTGATTACATGGAAACATAGTTCAGCTTCTGCTCTGTGTGGCCACATGCCAAGCAGATGTAATCAATTATCCTATTAAAGATTACAGAGTTTTAAAACAAAGAAAAGGAGTTTCAAGGTAGTATGTGATCATGACATCTGTAAAAGAAGCATTTTCTCAATTTTTTCCACTTTTTCAAGTAAAACTGGAACACTGTTTCTTCTGTGAGAGCTGCACGAGTAGAAAAAGCCAAACGTTGCTGAAACAAAATATTACTCCCACAGCAACTACAACGATTTTGCTTCTGTTACTTAAATAAGCAGAATTCCTGTTTGTTGGTTTGTTTTCCCACATCTCCACTTCCAGAACCACAGAATGGTTGAGGTTGGAAAGGACCTCTTCCAACTCCCCAGCACAGACAGGGTCACTTAAAGCAGGTTGCCCAGGACCATGTCCAGACAGCTTTTGATTATCTGCAAGCATGCAGATTGCATGACATCTCTGGGCAACTTGTTCAAGTGTTTGGTCACCTTCACAATAAAAAAAGTTAATTTCCACCTCCAATTTTAAATCTTAGCTTTTTGGTTCTTTTTTGTCACTGATTTACAGGTTCACTCAAGCCAGCAGAAGAAGTGCCATGGAAAACATTGAAGATTTTTTGCAAAATGAAGGAATTTATAAGACAGGAGGTAATATTTAGGACTGGGGGACTGAAACTATTCTCAACTGTGAACATCCAATCACAATCATGAATGGAAATAGTAATTTTACTTTACAACGATACCTGAGCTTCTTCCTGTTGCTTTTTCAGTTGCTCCAGCATTTGCTGAAATTCTGCTTCCTTCTGTTCTGCTTCTTCCATGGTTGCTTGATTCTGTTCTTCATAGGCCATGGCAACCACAGCCAGGATCAAGTTAATCAGGTAGAAAGAGCCCAGGAAAATGACCAAAACAAAAAATATCATGTATGTTTTCCCAGCAGCACGCAGTGTCTAAGGAAAAAGAGATAATACGCATATTTAGCAGACTTTTACCATTGCATAATACAGTAGCATCTGTGTTATATTTTAGAAATACATTGTAAGATTGCTCTGTATTAGCACAAGATGATTTAGTTAATATTTCCACATACAAGTGGCTAGTATTATATACTGGCTATGTGTGCAAAAATCCAAGTTTTGTGTCTGCTATGGTCAAGGTAAGATTCTGTAGCTTGAATACTTCAGAAATTCTACTAATGAGAATCTGTTAAAGCAGTTGCTGCCCCCACTACAGCGTTATGTTATAGCCTTTAACTAACAGTAGTGGGGCCACTAGCCAGCATCTTACCTTCTTGTCTCATCGGTCCCAAACTACAGTGCCACAAAGACAATGCAGTATACAAAATGCCATGCTGCACAACATCACTGTCCTTCAGGTTAAGGATCTGTGTAGTTCAGGGACAAGATGTAATCTTCTCAAAGACAGCATATTTGTACTAGACTGCAAATCAATTTAACTAGCATCTATTTACAGCATGTTTGGGCAAGAAGCATTAACAAGTTCATTTATTCATTTGTGAAAAGGAAACAATAATTCTTAACCACCTTCATAAATTAACAGCTATTTCTTATTATGTATTTGAGTAGCATATGGAAACCTAAATCATGGACAAGGCCCCTGTTGTTTTAGACAGCTTACATATATGAAATAGAAGATGATTTGTGTCCCAAAGGCCTTAGGGACACGTGAATGAAAATAACTATGCAAGTACTATGTAGTAATGGTATTGGTGATGGTGCTGTTTATTTTAGTAAGTCCTCACCAGCTGGTAAAGATTCTCCCAAAAGTCCTGAGTCATCAATCGAAACAGTGACAAGAATGCCCAACTGAATGTATCAAAACTTGTGTAGCCATAGTTGGGGTTTCTACCAGCTTTCACACATATATATCCTTCTGGACATTGACTACAAAAGAAGAGGAAATGCTATTTTTAACAACTACTCTAAATTACGATATGTTATAGAAAATCACAAAATTGTTCAGGTGTACCAGTTGCTAATGAAATTATGAACAAGTACATACCTAAGATAAAAATATATATCTTATTGGTTTTCAATTTTTAGTTCAATTTCCTATTGATATTTCAGTGCTTTAATAATATAACTAATAGTAATCTGCCCTTCCCCACAATTTTTCATATCAACACGTCTCCATCAAGACAAAAGAATGTCAACTAGTATGGCTGATGATAAACAGTTGTCAGCCAGCTGGCAGTAACATTTATGCACATAGCATTCATGGGATTACCTTTACAAAATTAGCTTAAGATTCTGAAGAAAGTGCCCGTGTAAACTCAAATCACATAGATGGTTATATTTAGGTATAGTTTCATATCCCAGAACACTGGTAATTTGAAATTCTATGGTACAGTTGATACTTTAGTTAGCCACCCGAGCTATTCTAAGTAGCTAATTATTATTTTTTGATGCACTATGAAAAATGATGACCATTTTCTTACCCTGCATCTGAGCTATTGCCACAAAGCAGAGCATCATTTTGTCCTTCCAAGAAGTAGAAATGATCTGTTTTTAAAAAACAAATGAAAAAGACCATGAGAAAGACATCGTTTATACCCTAAGGGAAATTGAGCTATGACGAAAACTTTTAAGCTTTAAAGAAATAAGCAGAGCTAACAGTTTAGCTGCAATATAAGTTGATCAGAAATGAAAAAAACATGGAGAATACTGTTTTGACAGGAAAATTACTTTTATATGGTCTTGAAGTTGGTTTTTCTTTAGAGAATAGAAAGGCAGTTGTATAGTTAATTCTAAGTAACGTGTGCAAATGAATAAGGTACAAGTGGAAGGTTAAAAAATTGTGTATGTTATGTCAGCAAACGAGTGAACAAATACCAGGAAAACAAGACAAATAATGAGGGCAATTCCCTGCCTTTTTCATGCATTTTTATATATACCATTTAGTGTTACTCACTTATAATTATTCATTACATAGTGTTTTATCCAAATATTACTTGAAAAAGTACTGAAGTTTTTGCAGCATGAAAACATATAACAACATGCACAAGAAATTCTTAACTGGATCTTGACTTGAGCAGCTGAAGGTGAAACCAAGCTTTTATTCTATATGACAAAAAAAATTAATACACAAAATTCTATAGCAGAGGAATGTACTTGAGGTATCTATATGTATTCTGTTGATAAGCTAACTATTAAAATGAGGTTAAAATTAACTTAAGGAGATGGAAGTTTAAAAAGCCCCTGGAACACTCTTCCTTTTTCTCTTTCTTTCCTTCTCTCTCTCTTTCTCCCCCTCTCCTTCTCCTCCTGCTCCTTCTCCTTCTGCTCCTGCTCCTCTCCCAGCCTCTCCCACCCTGCCTTTCTCTGCTTTGACGCAGAAAATGAAAACCAATTTGCTTGTTTGGGGTTCTCATGGCAAAATGGGAATCTCTAGTGGAGGTTTTAGGATCAGGTGGCATATTACACTAAAGTTGCCAAAATTAGGTATGCTCTGGCTGTTCCCAGGAAACAGATGGCTCCCTGAGATCCACTGCCAGCTGGCATGGACTAACTTAGCTGGCATGAACTAACTGCACGCTAATGCTAAAGAGACAAACAGGGAATTGCAACCAGTTCCTATTGACTGCTTCTACTCTGTCACCACCAGTATATGATGGAGACAGCATAAAATCTGCTTATTTTAAAGAGAAAGAGATTGTGCACATTACTTCTGCATCTGCAATCTAATCTCCAACAACAATAATAATAATAATAATAAAATGCATTTTCAGATATTTAGGTGCTCACATAGTCATACGCCGTGAGAGATCTACTCCTACTTAAAAAGCTTAAAATCTATAAAGATGCAGACAGGCACCAAGCTGAATTTTCAAAATTGTCTGTGTGCCTAATTCACATTTCTGTGCAGCACAGCTCCTCCTCTGGTAAGCAGAGGATGCAGATAAACTATCAAGTCAGCTCAATTCTCAGCCCAGTATTTTGGAAAAAATAAATAAATAATCAATTTGTCCTTACAAAGATGATAATGATAAAATAATAAAAGTAGTCAATATGAGCTTATCAAAAATTAGCCGTATATAAAACTATTCCTGTCTCCTCCTCTGTCAACTTAATAACAGGGCAGTAGTCACAGCTACAAGTCCTACATGACACTTTCATAAGCAAGTAAGGGAGATATGTTCCATCTGGAATCATCAGAAAATACTTTGAAAATGATTCTGAGAAAGCAGTTGCCAGTTACCCAGTGTTAATTCAGAAGGGCATTTTTTGAAGATCCTCAAGGGACCTGTGCTATACACGGTTTTCATAAGAAGTTTCATTAACAACTCAAGACAAGAACTAATATAAAAAATGCATCAAGTATTCTGAAGACATGATGCTAGGAGAGAAGATGATTGAAATTTAGATTGACCTTTACAAACTGACAAGCTGGTCCAAAAGCAATTGGATTTATTTCAACAGAGACAAGTGGAAAATGCTACAGTTGACAAGACAAAATGGAATATGTAAATACAAAATAGACAGGATCTGGCCACAGACACTGCTGTACGAAAAGATGCAGTGACTGTCATGAACCACAAGTTGACTGTGCATGAACAATACGATGCTGATAAAAAAATGGTGTAAATTTGCAATGTGGTAGTAGGAATGTTGCATCTGTGGCATGAATTAATTACTTCTCACTAAATTGTACCTTTACCAGAGGAGTAAGTACCAGATTTGAGCACCTTACTCAAAACAAAACAAACTAATTGGAAAGAGTCCAGAAAAGCAAAAATCATCAAAGAGGTACAGAGAATGTGAAACAGAAAAAAGGCTTGCTTGGTTTAGAAAACACCAGAGAGAAGATAACAGTTTTAAAATGTCATAAAGATTAATATAAAGTAGACTACGATTATCTTATTCCTAAGATCACAGGAGAAGCGGTAGTATCTGAATTTCAGAAAACGTAGGTCAGATATTTAGAAAAAACATTCTATTTGTGTGATGTAGTACCAGAAGCAGCTAAAGAGGGAAAGGAATGGAAGGGAACAGCAATAGCAACAGAATTTCTTTTTTAGAGGTTTTTAAGAATGGGTTATCATCCAAAATCTTTTCAAAGCCTGTATTTCTATGATACTACTAGCATTCTGAAATGACAATAAGTATATTAAAAGATTACAAAGTAATCAGACTTGGATCCAAAAGCATTTAGCTGTTAAACTGAGGTTTCCCAACTTTCAGTGATGCAGGCATGAGTTACAACATTTATGCAAACTTTATAAAAAAAAAAAGATCATTCCTAATTACAAAGTTAAAACTCTAAATACATTAAACTATATATAAAGAGGAGAGACTGAAGGTATTTACCATTATGAAGGACAGAATAGCAATGTACAATGGATACTTTCAGAGTTGTGCTATCTGAATTTTTAGACTTTTTTGTTAACACAGTAGTGACATTAACTACCTTAAAATGATGAAAACGCTGTATTATGTAGTACAACAGAGACAAAAATACTAGTTTCTTGATTTTTCAACAGATTAGAAACAAATTAAAAGATGCATAATATGCAATCTGGTTCTTATTTTGCTAGAATAAGATGCATAGGACAAATTACTGGTATACTCATAAAGACATGTTTGTGCTGTGCAAGGGAGTGTGGTGCAGAGATGCTCACGAACCAAGTTCCAGAAGAAACAATGCAGCTTCATTTACATGCTATGTAAATGGATTAGTGAGATAACTGCTGTTCAAATGTGGATTTACGATTTTGGGCATCATCTTGCACTAATGTAGCTATACAGATTTCAGATCCCATATTAGAACTCTCACACTATTTCAGAAGGAAATTTCTGCATTCTGCTGCAATGTGGATTTACTCTAAAAGTCATATACAGTAGAAAGTAAAAAAAGAAAAAAAAAAACAAGAAAAAATAGTTTGGTACCCAGTACAATATTATGAATATATTAAACTACATTTTGACTGTCACTTTATTTACAACACAAGGTGTTCTTTTTAATGAATCTGAGCTGCTAAAACTATGAGTGCTTTTATGTCTCTTGGCCAGGTTACACCATTTTAATTGCAGTGGAAAGATATGCTTTTGCACCTGTTTTAAAAATTTTCAGAAAAAAACAATGCAGTAAATGATATAATTAATTCTTACTTCTATCTTCGATGTACTCATCCCAGTTAAATATTGTCATTGTTGTATTAATAAATGTGCCATTTTCACCTATAGAGCTATTAAAGTAGGAAATAACAGTAGTTTCAAAAGTAGAATTGTCTGGAGGCCACTGCAGGCATTTATTCCTCAAGTTGCCCATGAACAGCTGCAGCCCTATTAGTGCAAATACACTCAGACAAAACACAGTCAGGATCATAACATCCGAGAGCTTCTTCACAGACTGAATTAGGGCTCCCACAATAGTCTTTAGGCCTGTAAAGAGAAAAGATTTTTATTATGATGTTAAACATACTAAACACACAAAAAATTATTTGATTTTTTTTCTGACAAGATAAAGATTTCATGCAAAATGACAACTAAACGAGTCTAATGTTTGTGATACAATAATATCCATGAAAAGACTGATTACTTGTGAAGATGAATGAAAAGCTGTAAGTTTATGCTTATTTTAGAGTGTACAGAAATAAAAAGTAGATATTACCAAACACATTGTTTATGCCAAAACAAGTGATTTTATTATTCATGCTATATCTCAACCCTACATAGGAAAGTATTGTTTGCTTTTGCTGATGCTTCTTGCCCAAACCTTTCTTATATGAACTTTTTAAAAATTATTCTGCATTTATAAACCTATTATAAAGACGTAATAAATTCATATTTAAAAGATAACCTAATAATAATGTTCTTACGATATGAGAGGGGTGATGGTTTGGAGAAGAAAGACATCTTTAAAACAATTCCCCATGCATGGCCCATGCTATCCTTTAGAGTTTAATTTTTTATACATGACATTTGAAACTGAGTTAAAGTTGATATATCAAGTGCCTGCAATAAATGATAAAATTTGCATCAATATGAAAGCTTAAAATTAACTTATATTTAAAACATATAAAGGAAAGCTTGATGTCATAAGATGCAAATCACATAGGTTGTTTACTGAAGATATCTCATGCAAGAATTTGTTAAACTCAAAGGCTGATTTTTTGAAAAGAAAATACAGCTAATAAAAAAAGCAAAAATCAATTTAAATAAAATTATGTCTTGATTTATGCTTTTTTATTTTGTTAACAATGTGTAGCAAACAAGGCTTATGCTTTAAAAATGTGAGTACAGCCTCTGCAGAACAAAAGTCAGCCTCAGTGTTTAACCTAGCTCTCACCTGGAATGACTGATATTGTTTTCAAAGCTCGGAGAACTCTGAATGTTCTCAACGCTGAGACATTGCCCAGGTCCACAAACTCTGTCACATATCTGTAATAGGGGAGTTCACACACAAACACAATGACAGCACACAAATAACAGTTGGAGAAACGAGGGGCCTAACACCTTACACCAACTACATCTTACCTGGAATTACAGAAATAGTTTTCAAAGCTCTCAATACTCTGAAAGTTCGAAGAGCTGAAACATTGCCTAGGTTTACAAATTCTGTTACATACCTGTAGGATTAAATCACAGTTACTCAGAATTGAGGCAGATTTTATCCTATTTGCTTGGGTCTTTGATTAAGACCTCTTCAGCGTTCACTGTATTTTGCCTGTGTTATAAATATCCTTCTGACCATAAAATTAAATTAAATTTTATCAAAGTAAACCACATTGACTCGATTTTTGAAGCCTAATTTGGTCAGCTTCTAGCAGGAAGTCAAAATGATTCCTTTAGTTCTGGTATGCAGAAAGGAGACAGGATATGAACAGTTCAGGCTGATGGCATTCACAATCCTAACAGGCTGACACACCATGCTGGCCTCTGCAGCACATGCTCAGTTAGAAATACTAAAATGTGTAAAAGAGGTAGAAGAAACATATTGAAACTGCAGGAAGTCCAGGCTCCAAATGTTCTGGCTGACAAAATATGAGGCAATTTTTAGTCACTAATTTCATGCTATCAGAAAGAATCAAAAAAAAAAAAAAAAAAAAAAGAAAAAAGAAGTAGACTTACGCAAATGTAATGACAGTAAAATCTAGCCAATTCCATGGGTCTCGAAGAAATGTAAAGTCTTCTAAGCAGAAGCCCCTTGCAAGAATTTTAATAAGTGATTCAAAGGTATAAATTCCAGTGAATGTGTATCTGAGGAAAATATGCAAGACAGAGTTTATAGAAGCACATTCATCTCTACACAGCATGCTCTCTAGTCCCATCTTCTTCTCTTTGAGTGGCATAAGAATTTAATGCAAGATACAACCAACTTTAAACATCTGCAGAATTTATTCCTTAAGGGAGAAGTAGGAATCAAATTATGACTAAAGGACTACATGACAATCCATAGGCTGAAGTTCAGATTCTATAATATACACCAACGAGTCAGTTGCAAAATTCCCTGTTACTTCATTGGTGCATGTTTATGTCCAATCTAAATACATGTTATAAGAAAACTCAGCTAAAGTCATGATTTCAGAAGTTGCTTCCAGACTAAAAATGTATTTCTTCAATATTGTTTTTACGCTGAAATGTTGGAGAGTATCATGATCTGGCAACGTGTCAACCCCTCATCAGCCCTCATTGACTTTGTTACAGAGTAGCTGTACCCAGTACTTCACCTTCAGCAAGACAGGTGTACTGGAACAAAACCAGTGTTTTCAGATGCAAAATCCTGTGCAAGAACAACCAAAAATATTTACAAATTCCAATAAAATTCAGCTACTTGTTTTGACTAAAAAAGTGGCTGAAACATAAGAAGAAAAAATGTTTAATTCTGGCATTCTGAGTCACTTCAATTTTCTATCTCCAAATGATGTCATTTTGAAATTTAGTTTCATTTGTAACCTTAATGGAAAAGAGGATAAAACAGACTTTTTCAAATTAAACGGTTTAAAAGGCTTGAACTGGTTTTCAACCTGAAACCAATTTTTCAATAGGATTTTTTTTTTCAGTTCAGTCACTAAAAAAAAAGTTTTTCCTGCATAACTTCATTCAATCAATGAGTAGGATTTCCATTATATATACAAATGGCACAATATAATGACATGAAGAAATACTCAAGCTTGCTATCTTTATTCATGAATACTTACTATATGCCAGACATCCTGAACACATGTATGTTCATATTGAACTGAAAATGAGAATGCCTACACTGACTTTAATAGCCCTATGATTTCATTGTTGGTTACCGAAGATTAAACAAGTACTTATCATCCAAAGCAGTTAAGAGTGAAGAAGCCGAAGCATAAAATGCTATTACAAAAATGAAGCACCATGAAGAGCAGTGTTTCACACTGTGGTCTACAGCCTTGGAACTATCACAAAATACGCGCTGGTTGTATACAGAGACCAAGGGGTTGATACCATATTGGAACTTCTCTTTTTCTAGCTGTTAGTTCCTTTGGGAGGATTAGCCAAACCCTTAAATACTTTTGTAATAGCTTATTTTTTATAAATTTTTCATTATTGGTTTGTCTTTGGTAAATGAAAGCTGCACAGTGGTAAACACAGCCATCCATTGCACTCTAGCTGTAACAGTTACTGCAATAGAAACAGAAGGCTATATTTCCCTGCGTCCTTGCACAGACGCAACACAGAATGCAGTGGAAAATATTTATCAGCCACTTTTTTACATGGTCATAACACTAGCTTCCTCTTCTTACATTATCCATCTAATATTGTAAATAGAGAATTAAAACTGAACAATCTGTAAAGAGGGAAGTGTTGGAAAATATATTGATTTAATATTACACAGAAGAAACTAGCATCTGAATAGCTGTTGAAAGCATATGCCACAATGTAGCTGCTGTCAGTAGATGCCACCCTTATTAGTATCACATCATTAACAGCAGTTTATTTCAGATTACTGAATCTTAGTCAAAGAAAATCCATTTAACTTACTCTACATTCTTTGTCCAGTCTGGAGGGTTACTCATGGTCATAAATACACAGTTGGTCAAAATAGTGCACATGATAAGCATGCTGAATAATGTAGGTTAAGAGTTAAGGAATGTAAGCCAGAAAATCTCATTAAAAGAATATCAAACAACACCCTAGCCTGGCAGATATCCAGTATCAGGAGCTATTTATCCCTCCACTGCTGTGTTGATGCTCAGGGAAAAGCCCTGAGTGTGTTAAAGCTTCCATAGTCACTGCTTTATAGTTAAAAGAGGACAATCACACACTAAAAATTAAAAAAAGCTGAAAGATATATAGATATATACAAAATAAAACACTTAACTTTAAGAAGACCTTAGATGATTTTTTTTAATAAAAAAAACGTGAACATTTAAAGTAGTGGCTTCTAATTTAGTGGAATACTACAAATAGTGTTTTTATTGGATGACCTAGACAAATTTGATCTACTTCATGCATACAAAACAACGAAAAGTACATTTTCTTCATTTTTCCTTATTTTTTCACCATAAAATTTGGCACGCATCAAAATTTCATATACCGTTATAATACATATATTGAAAGCTAGTTAGCACATTGTGGGAGATAGTATAGAAAAATTTTAGGGAGAAAAATATTTTATTCCTGTTTGCTTTATGTTTTCTTGTTTGTTTGTTTTTTTTTTGTAACATAAATGTTGGTGGAGGAGAAGGCACACGAAAAGAAAAGAAAAGAAAAGAAAAGAAAAGAAAAGAAAAGAAAAGAAAAGAAAAGAAAAGAAAAGAAAAAAGAAAAGAAAAGAAAAGAAAAGAAAAGAAAAGAAAAGAAAAGAAAAGAAAAGAAAAGAAAAGAAAAGAAAAGAAAAGAAAAGAAAAGAAAAGAAAAGAAAAGAAAAGAAAAGAAAAGAAAAGAAAAGAAAAGAAAAGGAAAGGAAATTCCAGGACAATTCCAAGTCATAAATAATTTGATTGATTTTGACAGAACTTCTCTGGATTTACAAACCTTCACTCACAGGACTGATACATTCTTAGTAATGAAAATACAAACACCAAAATGAAAACCACACGATACACAAAATGTCCACATGATGGCACCATCACTTAAAATTAGAAAGATGGCAAAGCTCGATTTTGAGAACAGCTTTAGCATATTTAACTAACATGCAGGTTCACACGGTGCTCCACTCTAGGAATCTGAGTATTATGGTGTGGGAAGTACTGTGATGTTCCCCTCATGACGTCTCCTTTGTATGCCTACATAAACCAAAGCAAAGCAAACCAAACCAAACCAAACCAAGCAACAGTAAATACCTCTGCCTTCTGAACTGTCAAACAACTATGGCATTACACTCAGCAATTCTCTGGGTCTTTCAGCTCATTAAATATATTTCAAATCTTCTACTCAGAAGGCAGCTTCTTGCTGTATAATTCATATGTGAAAGGAGCAGAAGAGAAAAGACAGTATTTTAAAACATAACAAATAATGTGTTATGAGTGCTTCACAAGCCTATAATCTACATAGGCTTTCAAAACCCTTTTTGATGAAACATCCTCTCAGGGTTGAAAATCCTCACTATTCTTTCATCAGGGGAGAAACCACTGGACTACACCTTCCCAAAATGTTAAACCATGTTTTTTATTTTTCTGACTTTGGTCACTCCAGCTATTCACCACCAGGTCAGTTCCATGACCTTCCATTATTCCATGTAACTGAATAATGCTCTGCTACATGCTACAGAATGTCATATAACTGTCAGTTATTTGTAGTGACACCTGTAGCAAGTGAATACAAAACAGACTATGCAGTGTTATGACTGCTTCTGAAGTCATTTGTAGGCTAGCCATTGATAACAACATCCAACACATATTAGACTACCACAATTATCAAACTTCCATTATACCAGAATTTTTAAAAAATCCTTCCAAGGTTTATTCTACACGATCTTAGGATCCCTTTATGTAATGTTACAGAAAACTGCTTTCAGTGTGGTTATGTTAGACTCTTGTGAAATGTAAGTGTGCAAACATTTGTACGTGCTCCTTAAGTAAGCAGATGTACTGAAGTCAAAGCCCTCAGTGACTTCGTATCAGTATCTGGGGTCAGACCAATGGCCTGCCCATTGTAGTTATATATCAAGTCACTGAGAAAGACAAAATGAGAGCTAACTCATTATGACTATTTAGCTTTGCAAATCTCTACCTACAATGTGAAAATCTCAGGACGTACTTGAAGACTGAAATTACAGTATGTACAGCATTAAAAGTGCATAACGCAATAGTGATCAAGAAATAAAATAGACAGTCTAGATACATATAGGACTGAGAATGTATAAAACAAGAAACCTAAGCTGTTCTATCAAACTAGCCTTCTGCAAGTGGGATCTGAATCAGAAAATGAAAAGGAATAATGAAGCCATATTTTCACTAAATATTCATGCAAGCACATAGCTGGGATCAAAGATTTGATTTTAACACAAAGTGTCAGTGAAGAACTGAAAGTATTTTGAGCAATATATCTGCAGTTTGTGAAAAATGTGGTAGAGGGAAAAAGATGAAAAAAAGATGTGACGATTACATGAAAAATAAGAGGGAAGCGGAAAAAAAAAGAAATAGGTGGGGGAAGAAGAAAGACACAGGAAGAAATTGTAAAGGGAGACGATTGGTTATCTGGCTTCTGACATTTCTATATTAAGATCCAGCAATGACAAACAAACACAAAAGTAAAAAGGGAAAAAGAAAAAGAACAGAAGAGAGAAACAGTAGAGAGAAGAGGGACAAAACACGACAGATCCTATTGATCTTGGGACATGCACCAGAGGATGATTTAAATACTAAGTAACATCTTATTGACTACAATTTTAGACTAACCACTTGAAAAGGATATGAATGTACCAAAATCTTAATAGCTATTTTTCTAAGAGGATTGAAAGGAGTTAACATGTACAGGGCAGAGGTGGCACTGAATCGGAATATTGCCTTCCCTTTATTCAATACTATAAAGGTCTGGAAAAAGAAACACAGAATGAAAAATAACATATAAAAGATACCAAACAATACCAAACAATTTACAAGTTCAAATCCTGAATCATTTTCATTGCATCATTAATCGTATTTAGTCAAACTCTTCTTCTATTTGTACCTCTCCACCCCACCCCGCGCTCTCCAGAATCACAATCCCCTCGTCTAGTTCACATATAGCAGACTCCAGTCAAATTGCTATCAATAGAATTGCATGAAAACATTTTAAGAATTTATTTAGAAATCATAAGCAATCCTGCTATTGCTAGCTAGAAAACAAAGATAGGTACATAAGGTGCAAAGGTACATAATATATAAGGTATTAGTATATTCTCTACAGCTTATAATAAATATACTGATGTATGTAACTTTAAAAAAAATGAGTCATTATAACATCAACATTCCAAATAACCAGCATTAATTATCACTCCATCAAAGTACTAAGACAATAGTACTATGGAGTGATGTAATTTTCAGAAGTGAAGTTGCAAAAAGGAAATTGCAGTTTTGGGACGTAACATTAATGCAGTGGATAGTTTTCACAGTACTCTAAGGAAAGAATAACATATTGCTTCTCTTTTCAACTATTTCTTGTGAGAGTTTCATACCTGCAATTCTGTCTATTTTTCTCATGCCATGCTTTACTTTTACCTAATACAGAATTCAATAATCCATGTATTTTCACTGTCTCTCCACGGTTTCAGCAATAACTCATGCATACTGCCAACATTAAAAAAGCATTTATAAATGTATTAGTTTTCTTAAAACCTGGGAAATAAAGAAGGATAAAGCCTTTATTTAACATGTAGTACGTTTTTAATTACTTAGATTTCCATGCATTTGGATAAATTCCTATCTATTTCTATTATCTCTTCTTTCCACACATGGGTGAAAGCTCATGCTCATTGAAGGGAAGAGGATCTAGCTAGCATTGTGGCAGCCGTAAAAAGCCCGAAGGGAACATAAGCCACGCAAACCTGGAGCACTGCCAGGAGCCAAGATCTGCCACAGCTGGAATCAGAGGGCAGCATTTGCAAAGATTATGCTCTGCTTTCTGAGCAGGTGTGCAAAATACAGCAGCTGAAATCCTGGAAACACAAGGCCTCCCCTTGCTTGAAATCATAAACCTTAGCTCTTCCAAACTGAACACATTTCCATGCCCAGATACATGCTGATTCTCAAGCCGTACTTTGGTTTTTATTTGTTGAGGAGAAAGAATTAGTCTGTAACTTGCTATCTTTTCTATCATTGCTTTTCAACTTCATTAATATTCTTTCTTGAGTTCAAGAAACTCGGTCCCAAAATCAGAGTTTCTCACATGTCTTCTGTTCCCTTTATTCTGCCAAAACATCTGATGAAGCATCATTTGTGCAATGCTGGCCTATCAAGACATATTGAAAAATTAAAATGGAACCTGACCTAAATACACAAACAAGGGTGTTCAAAAATACAGGAAGAACACCAAGAAAAATATCAGGAGAAATTATGATAGCGATGCATGTAGTCTGGAGTCTTACATCTTGAGCTAGAAACCACTATGCTTTTGGGAAAGATCAAGACAATTGCTATGTAGGTCTCACTCAGGAGCAAGCAATTCAGAAGGAATATACTTCATTTTCACAATAAATTGCAGAACTACTTTTCTGGTTTCCAAACCATGAAAATACATGTGTTAACTTAAGGATTTCCAGCAGCAAATTTAGATTTTTATTACTGCAGAACTGGAAAAGGAGGAAGGAAAGGAAGCAGCACTTTGACCCACATTTCATTTGCCATACTTCCAGACTTCAACAGGATCAATGACTTGAGTAAAGGGAGCAGAACACAACATGTACCTGAAAATTTAATTGGAAATTTAAGTCACCATTCTCCATAGCATGAATTGAGTTTTGGAAACCCTGCAATAAAAATTTAAGGTAGAGATGATGTTTTTAAAGTTGTCTCTGTTTAGCTTGTCTCAAAGGTACATACTAGTGATGAGGCATATCCCTAATGCCTGCAGGAAGTATCTTTTTTTTTTTTTTTTTTTTAACTTAGTTCAAATTTGACTCCTAACAATTCTTCAGGGCTTTCTACCTTTTTCTTTGAAGGGTTTTTTTGCTTTCATGATTTTTTTTTTAATTCACTCGTTTTCATTCACTTGCTGAATTCCACAGGAAAAAAAAGAAAGCACAAGAAAAAATGAGGAAGACAGAAAATTTGTCAGTAATTTCTTCTTTTTCTGGTAGAATAATGACGATGCAATACATATGATGCCAAAACCTGAAGGACTGGAATTCTGGAGGAAATCCAAGGCCATCTGGACAAAAGTCTAAAGTTTAGCACTGTTGTGTTTGGCCTCATAGTTGTTGTAGTTTGTTTTGTTAAAAAAATAAAATAAAATAAAATAAAATAAAATAAAATAAAATAAAATAAAATAAAATAAAATAAAGGAGAGAGAATACATGTTCTTATTAAAAAAAAAAAATGTCTATGATGTATTTTTAAAATTACGTAACATTTTGTGGACAGTCCAGGAGGAATTTCTACATCCTCTTTATTTATTTGCCTCTTTTAAATGCCTCCTCTTTGATAACAATTGTAGAGCAATATAAATCTGTATATCAAAAATTTTTCACCCACATTATCTAAGTGAGATATATGATGCTTCTACAGAGTGAATGAAAATTAAAGAGGAAGATCTTCAGCATGTCCTAATAAATTACCTTTGCATACTTCCCTATCCTCCCAGCAACAAGAGAATGCAGCCTAGGCTTTCCATGTGACAGTGATGAAAGCTAGCGAGAAGGTGTCTAGCTATCTTTGAGATGGGTTTCACAATGAAGATCTGCTCTTTTCACATCTATAACAGAACAATTAATGAAATAATAGCATTCTAAAGATATCCCTTGTGCTACTTTTTCAAGAATTTTCCTGCGTATAAAACACTGAAAGCTACAAAATTTAGTAAAATGCCAAGTATGTTAAAATAAACCTAAACACATCTCTACCTACAGACTAGGTTCCACGAACCTGCATTACTAACTTCTGTTCTCACAACTGAGATTTCTGCCAATGAAATCAGCTGCCAGGGGAATGTAATTGTAAGTGAAGACTGGGTCCAAAACAGTGGAAAGCGAGAGAGAGCCTGTAAGAGAGTCTGCTCTATTTTCAACTTCTTAAAGTTTCACAGAAATATACAACACACTCACTTTTTTATTGATATAATATGGGTCCAGGTCTTCCAAGGGCTCGGACACCATTCCTGGAGGTATGTCGCCGTAAATAAATGGCAGTGTCTTTCCTGCCTCCAAGTCACTGTTTGGCTTTGGGCCATCTTCATCATCATCATCTTTGCGTTCTTGTTTGGATTTTTTAGCTTTTTCTTCATTGATACGCTGTTCAATCGCTGCAAGTGATTCTCTTGTGAAATAGCGGAAGCTGTCAGGTCCTGGTGGTACCAGCACTGATTGTGCCATCTTTTCATCCTGCACCTCTTAATTACTGCTTAGCCTCTCTCATAAAAAAGTGCTAAAAATATAAAAAACAGAAACATTTTAGAGCAACACAAATAGACATAAACAATGTAAAGGAATATACCTTCATAGAATTTTCTGTGGGACATCTTTGTTAAATACAGTAATTATCATCCAAGAGGATGTTGTTGTGAAATTAATTTTTTCCTTTTGTTTTTGTTTCAAGACAAACCATTTTCCTTTGCAGCTGGCCTCTTGGAGGTGAAAGCATCAATTCTTGTAACATTTAATTTAAAATTTTCTTAGTGCTTGTGAAGGTAGATTGGCAAAAAACAAAAAAAAAAACAAAGACTGTATAAAAATGTCACATATAATACAATAACATCATCTTGCTTTCTTCAATCCTATGATCACTCCAATGAATAGAGTAGAAGATATTTTCGAGCACATTCAGTGTGAGGCATCAGCAGTTCTGAATTGTTTATGGTTCGGTGTTGAGGAGTGAGACTCCAGTCAATTCACCTCTTTATTACCCTAAAAGCTGTACCTTGAACCAACCATCCCTATAGCAAGAAGGACCAGAAATCACTCTTAGAATTCACCGCTGCCACTTAAGGCCCCAGGGATCAGTTGAAAGCAATGTGAGATGCTCCTTCTGTTCAGGTACAAATATGCTGCCTTTGCAGAGCTGCCAGCTCAGGAAACAAGGGATCAGGCATAAGCACCTGTATTCAGATCCCCTGCCTGGCAACACACTGTGCACTGGAAGAACTGCTGAATTAAACAAAAATTATATTTAATCATTAGATAATGCACCTGTAGATCCTCTATGACTGATAGCATATAAATTGTATATATTTTTAACAATTTTCACTAAGAAGAGCAGAACCACCTTTTCTTAACGTCTCCAGACAGTTCAGTTAAAAAGAACAAATGGAAAATATTCCTAATACAAATACTTTCATCTGAAATCATAAACATGATATCTGCCGTAGCCTTCACAAATTTTTCTCGAGAGTCCTTATCCTGAGTAAGCACATTAAAAATACAGCAAAAGCAATAAAAAATTAACTTCTGTGTAAGAAAATAAACCCAAGAAACAATTATCAAATTAAAATGATACAACAGTTAGAATACAATCAGCACAATCCTGTTTTACTGTCTCACTAAATACACATACTCCAGCATAGCTGCAACAAATTCGTATTTTGGAAGCCTGCTAAATAAACTGCAGCACGATACTTTCTCCTCCTTTTCATCCATATGCATATTGCCATTTACACCTACACAGACATCCACACGCATCCCAACTCCTGCAGGTCTCCCTGCGAGCATCCTCTTCCATTGCGGGCAAATGCACCTGGTGCAGTCTGTCATGGACGGTCGGTAGCAAACCGCTGCTGGAACACATGCACAGACTAGTAGCAGCAGAAGGGTTAATTAGGAAAATGCAAGTGGTCCTACTGCAGAATCCTGTCAGATTTTATTGTTAATTACAGAAAAAAAAAAGGCATAAACCTGTTTTAATACTGCAGGAAACAATTAAAATTGATTACCAGTGTAGAATCTTGCACTTATGTGGGTTTGGAATGGCACCAAGGAAGACTGCAGCTAAAATTCCATCATGTCTTTTCCTTCTTTTCTTTTTTTTTTTTTCCTTTTTCTTTCTTTTTTTTTTTTTTTAATTCTGCTTCTACAGACCACACCTAACTTCCTGCTGAAGGATCCTGGTTATTGAAGTCAACTCTGGCATTTCCTGTGAGAGCCTACGAGGTGTTGTAACTCTTATTTCCACTAGATGGTACTGATATATATCCATAAATTCCTGTCAGAAATGGTAAAGAATTTTTGCATGCTCGAACACTTGCTTAAACTGAGACTGTGGGACTAAAATACACGACTTTATATAACCAGCCAGGTCTCAGGATTCTCAAAAATTCTTTTGAATATATAGCAGCTACTGCTGTTGAGACCATAGCTGTTAAAACTGGAAGGTGACACAGAAGAGAAAGTAGGAGGGATAGCAAAGGAAGAGAAATAGAAAAATGGAGGTTGCACAGACAGAGTACAACCAAAGCCGTTGCTGAGCCTCTCAGCAGTCTGGATTATTTTAAACCAAAACTTGTATCTGTTTTCTAAAATACATTTATACAATATATTTAATGTGTATTCTTTCTAAATCTGGGAAACCCAGCAATGCAAGGGAAGGATGGCAGTTTTTAATGTTCACCGCAATAGTGAATTCCTGTACAGCAATCACCCGCTATCAGCAGGGAGCAGGACAAGATCACCAGGAGCACTATAAGCCCCTATTGGCCCATGTGGCAAATGAATGAGACATCATCTCTGGGCCTCACGCCACCTAAATGCCACCTTACTTCTTTCCTCTCTCCTGCTTTATCCGTATTTCCTACACTTACCAATTTTCATTCTTTTTCTTTCTCCCACTGCATTGGTATCACTTTTTTTATCCTCTCTCTTTCATGACCAGAAATATTCTGCCCTACTGTCACACATACCCAAATCTCTTTCAAACTTTTCAAGCAACACATTCCTGTACCTATAGATTCAGACCTTCACATAGTTGTTTACTTCAGTCCCTATGCCATCTCCTTTCCTTGAGCTGTGAAAAGGATTAAAGAAGCTGTGCAAAGTAATAAAAAGTAAAGGGTCACTCTAAAGTGAGAAAGGTTGGAGAAGGAAAGAATACAGAAGTTGAATAAAAGCCACTTCTGTGGCTTTTAAAAGAGGACAGTGAAAAGAAGGACAAATATTGATAATTTGGTTCTTTGGCAATTGTGGCGAGAGAAAGAACAGCTTGATTGGATCAAAAGAGAGTTTTCAAAACTTTTAACCAATTAAGAACAAATTTGTCAAACAAGAAACATAATTTAATCACTTCAGAAATACTGATTTGGTTTTGAATCATTTAAACATTACAGAATATTTTAAGATAATATTAAAAGTACTTTTACAATGACAAGTCTTTTGATGGGGTTTTCTACTTCCACAAATGATTCAATGAAATCAATAGAAATTTTGCAAACAATTCTATGTAATCAATTTTTTTTTTTGGTTAAAAAGCTTTGGATGAAAAATTCTGGCTGGCTCTAATTAGGACTCTGATTTACTTGGAGCTGCTCTGCAGACTCAAAATAAGAGGATTATGAGACAGCACAGATTCACAGAAGGGGTAAAGCAGCTTCAAACTACAAAAGGACGTTGATTATTTATAAATGTGGATGTGTGCATGTATTTATGCAGCTACTTAAGAAAGTTAAAATAAACCAAGTACCTGAAGAGCTTGGCTAATCCACACATTATGGGAAAGGGGCTTCACTCTGCTACTACTGTTATACGAAGCTAAACTGCCTGATTAGTCTGATTATTTGTTTCTTATCATAGGGGTCAGAAATTACTTGAGACCTCAATTTGATTTCCACCAGTGCTATACAATCTACATGCATAGGTAGGAAAAACAAAGAACAGTAAAGACAAAAAGAAAACAGCCAGTGGGACACTATCCCATTGCCTTGGATACTTGGGTCTATGGTCTTGCTAGACTGTACGGTGAAAAGAACAAGCACTTCAGAGGCACAGATGGGCAGGAAATGCAATATGATCTTTGCAACCTAAAAGAGAGATATATATATTTCTAAAGAGGAGACCACAGTGGTGCAGCTAGAGAAACTAGTAAAAATCATTAAAATATATTAATTGGATGCTACATAGCTATATTAAATGTGATAGATAAAATTAATAGAGATAGGAAGAGATAATGATCAAATCAAATACTAAGTATCAATCAAAAAACAATCAAACATAACCTACATTTAAAAATTATTGTTCAAACACATCAAAAATCACCTTAAATACAAACATGGAATAATAAGAATGCTGATAATAGCTAACTTTTGACTGCTGTCTAGCTTCCAACCTACAGCCATGGATAAACTTTATGACTAGTTTTATCGCCAGTGGTATCCATATTCCCACTATTATGGCATGTCTGAAACCGTGAAGTGGACTTTGTCCTATTTTCTATTCATTCAGCGAAGCACTCATGGCCCGTATAAAGGGCAGAGTGGAAGAAGTGTTCTATGTCACATGTAGAGAAATCCTACATGAGAGTGAATGATTTTTGACTGGACAGAGCTGAGAAACTTCTGCGTCTTTTCCTGGATGTCTGGGAGCCCTTCATCTATAGACAATCCTGATTAATAAAATAAGAAGGAAAAAAAATAACCAGCTTCTCCTCAAAAATCTGTAAAAATTAACTGTGTGTTAAATGTTAAAGTCGAGCATTAAAATGCACAAGTGGCAACCTGCCATCATTCTGTGGTTCCTTTTACGCTCAGTTATTCCCAGCTGTGTGCTCCTGTACCCTAACAGAATTGTGCCTGAGTGCATGCCTTTTCATTTATAGTTCTGAGTTTCATCCCATTCCAGTAACACCAGTCATAAAGCTCAGCTCGTCTCTTCTGCAGAATAGCTTGCTCCTTTCTTGACAGTGCCTCCTAACTTTGTGACCGGAGCAAATTACATTGGTGTATTTCTACTTTCATTGCTGAAACAATTAATAATTAATTTATTAACAAATTAATAAAAAATTCAAATAAAATCTATCCCAAAACTATAATGGTAACTACCAAGTTTGACCAAAGTGTAGGTTACTTTGGTATTTGTTGTAGTTTTCAAAATGAGTTAATACTACTCTAAGAACATTAAAAAAAAAGGGGGGGGGAGTTTATGCTCTAAAATGAAATAGTATTTTTTTGCTTTTAAAGAGCAAAGGGAGTAGAAGAGGGAAATTGGGAAGACAGCTTTTCCTTCTTGTAAATACTACACATTTAATCACATGCATTGAATCTAAAGAAATTTTTGTCACCTCTTCCCCCCATGCTACTTAGAACATTTACTATAACTACTAAATTACCCATAGTGATCCAGATGAGTGAAAAACATGTTTGCTAACTTTGGAGATTATATGGAACTGGGAGGACTACATGTCCTGACAAAGAAGAAAATAGTCTCAAAAATAATGCAATTCAAGTGATATAAGTCCTAAGTTTTATATTTAGGCAAGAATAAATAATTGGAAAATTACAGGGTGAGGAAGAAAAACTTATCAATAGTTCTGTAGGAGAAGATCTGGAGTACTTACTGTATCACAAACCAAGCATGACTGAAAAACATGTCTTGCAAAAAAAAAACCTTAGATTTATAAACTTGTGAAATAACCTCCCACTCTTCTGAGCAATGCAAAGTCTACTCAGAGCAGTATGGCCAACTTGGGTTCTACTTTCCAAATTGATGGGGGCCTCCTGGAGAGAATTCAGGCCGCAGCAATAAAAACATAACTTACAAGAAAACATCAAAGGAGTGGTGGGATTTGAGTTTTTCTTTTTTAATTTTACGTTGAAAAGGTTGATGGAGGACATGATCATTCTTTGCATGTCTTAAAAGCTCCTCCAAGAAGAGGAAGAATTTTTGTTTTCTTTTTATCTGGCATACAGGCAAAGAGGTTGTGGGGTTACACTGCAGCAAGAGGGATTTGTTAGGAAAACCTTTGAGCAGTGACAATAGACAAGGAGGAGAGCAGACTCAGCACAGTCATTCAAGGGCTTTGAGAAAGGTTGGGTCTTGTAAAAAGATGCTAGAAGAAAGATCAGCAATGAGTGTGAGATTTGTAGCGAACTGATCAGGATGAGAATCTAAACTTGTCACAGACCCTTACGGTTTTAGGGTCTTAACAAGCATAGGTTTCTCATTGTTTTGTGCTGCTCCATCTGTTACAATTATTCCTTGGCCTCAAGGGAGCAAAAGCTTATTGTTTACATACTAGAGAAGCAGAAAAGAAAGGGGTTTTAATTGCAGTCAGTTTTGGTTGAGAAAGTTTTCCAAGAGTCAGTGGGGTACAGGGCAGAAGTCCCACCACATGCAGGAAAGGTCTTATTGGGATTCTTTAGAGAGGAAGAGAAGATAATGCCTAAGGAAGTATTCGTGTGGAATAGGAGAGCTCTGCCCCCAGTTTTAATTTACTCACCTCCTTCTCCTTCCAGTTTTTTTTTCCTTTTCCCCTAGCCTGCCATGAAGAAGTTAAAACAATCAAGTTTAAAAACCATTCTATAGCCCATTCTCTTACTTGCACCTTGCACCACTGCTATTCCTACACTTGGGTAAAATAAATTCTGGAAGAATACCATTCCATCTGAAAGGGATATGGCCCTTTTGGATGCTTCAGCACCCTATGGCACTGCATGAAAGATTGTATAATACTTGATTGCCCTGTCTGAAGGGGGAAGGTTTACAGCTGGTGTGGTATCTCTGCTAAGATTTATGGTCTCACTACTTCACTGCTGAAATTAGCAGACAGCAGATAAAAATCAGTTTTCCTGTGCTTGAGGTTTGTGTTTCATACCGCGCTGCACTGCATGTTCAGTAATTGGAGCTCTGACAGAGGTCTCTTCATACAGTATCTGTGTGCTGAATGGCAAGGTATGAACCGTAGGTGTTTCTGCACAAGTTCTTCGAAATGGCTCTTAGAAGAGCTCTATAAAAATACAGCTTCCTACACATTGTCCAACATTTAAAATGGATGTGTAACTAGCAAGTCACCTTTGAAAATGCAGTTTCGGAAAAATCTTAAGCCAATATGAGATAGTGCCATCAGAAGGGACAGTCCCGTTCTCCATCCACTCTTACTCTGGTCCTTTCCCACTGTGCTGGCTTTAGCACTTCTACAGCTACGCATTTTAGTCAGATCAGTTCACTGGCCTGGCTGAAGACTACAAGTTAAGTGACCGGATTTCAGCCAGATCAAAGAGCTGATCCATCACACTATGGACTAGCTGACTACCTACAGCGTCTTCCACATTTCAGTGCTTCTCCTAACTGCAAAGCTTGATACGGTTTAAGGTTCCAGAGTATGAATAAGTGGGTCTTCAGCACTTGAATTCTGGAGCTGAACAGAGCTCTAACAATTGTAAAGTCAACAAATATAAACACACACCCTACACTTGGTGTAGAACCCAGTACAGGTAGGATAGAAGAGCAAAAAGGCTTGCTGAAATGCCAAACACTACTAAATCTAGAGATCATGTTGGGTTAGCGTGCTGTTACAGAAGCCTCAGGACTGCTATTCCAAGATCAGGAGGTGACCAGCATCACCCTCTGCCTCTCAACATGAACTATGTGTCAGGACAGCATTTTATGCAAACCGTGTGGCAAGGATCATCTAATATGAAATAGATATGTAAAGATCTCTATTGGGAAAGTTTGAAGGTTCCTTCAAATCAAATTTTCTCACCTTCTTTAAAAGTTATTTCAGGGTACTGCTCATAGGGCTACGACAAGATATACTGCAAGGAAGTATGAAAAATACATTGGTAAAAATCAGTTGATCAGTATCTTTTCTGTTATTGACTACTCACTGACTGCTAGTCAATAACCGGCCGTGACTTGTATTTGGTTATAGTTACACACTGCATTTTCCTCTTTTATCAGAAATGGTTTCTGAACAACTCCTGATTTTCAACCAAGTCAAAGAATACCATTTTTAACTATTTATTGGATATAGTGAAATAAGCTTCATGCCAGATTCAAACGAGCTCCTCCACTGCTCTTGTATGACCCGAGGAACAAACAAATAGCAATTTGTACCTAAGATTCAAAACAGTTCACGTTTCCCTTTACAAAAATCCAAAAAATTAAAAACAGTCCATTTTCCCTTTAAAAAAAAAAAAAAAAAAAAGAAAGAAAGAAATACACCTCCAAAGCAAACAGCAATGTGGGAGACAAAGTAATGTGAGAAGAGCATTCACCAAATCCCTAATGAAGCTGGTTAAGTGACTAAGGCCTTTCAGCCACCCAGCTGAGGTGGGCCTTTCATCAAATTAATCTTTTTTGTATCTGTTGTGAGAAATGTATTCCCATTAAGTACGTTCTTGTGCAAGTGTCAGGCTAGAGATATATCCATTTTTAGTGTGTTTGTGTGGGGAGAGTGACTACACAATTCAAAGATGTAATGATAACAAAGTGCCATATGTATGGGATGAGCTAGATATTTCCAGATGCCTGAATAGGAGAATGTGCTGACTGCTTGTGCTGTTAATAAAACATGCTGTGATTTCTTTCCTGACAAACCACAACCCTTAGTTTAACGTTCCCAGCATGGGCATTATGTAAAGATGTTTAGAATGAAATCTTCGTTAATCATAACTACAGCATGGCTACAGAAAATTTAATCATATATAATTTATATCCTTTTGGATAGAAGCCACCAGTTAGGAGATTTTAATATTCCTGTAACAACTACCTAGCAATTCTGGACAAGCAACCTAAATCATGATTCTGCACCTACTGCCAAGCGATCGCAGTAATGTTGTGCGTTTCCACCTCTTACTGACTCCTAGGCAAACACTCTCCATCTCGGAACAAAATCCTTCTCTTGCACTTGTCGCTCAGGTAAGCCCAGGCCAGGCTCTGACGGCGAGGCTGGGACAACGCCGTGCAGGTCAGGGACCTGCTCGGGACGCCTCCACCTCAGCGACCGGCTGCAGCCGGCTGCCATTTGCACCCCAAGGCGCTTCTGCCTTCTCCTTAACCTCGCAGCGCCGACAACCAGGGAGCGCCGGCGCCGCGGGCAGGCGACGGGCAAGGCAGGGCTCCCTGCTCGCTTCAGGTGCGCTGGCCGACCCGCCGCCCTGCGCCTTACGGCCTCCGTTTCCCACAGGGGACTGCAGCAGAGGAAGCCGCGCGGGCTGAAGGCGCCTGAAGCGGCACCAGCGAGCGGCTGCGGGGCGGGGCGGGGCGGGGCGGGGNNTGCGGCCTGGCAGCGGCGCTGCGCTGCGCTGCGCCCGGGGGCGGCGGCGGCACCGCCCGAGCGAGGCCCGCGGAGGCTCCCGTTAGAAAACGTCCTTCCCCGGGCGGCCCTTGTCCAGCGGGAAGGCCGCCCCTGCCTGCTTCGGGAGGACCCAACCGAACGGGAGAAACAGGAGGGGCTGGGAATGCCCGCACTGAGGCGGCACCTCGCTCCGCCGGGCTTGCTGCTTGCTCCGCGATCAGCCAGCTCCCCTTGGCCGTGCGGGTGCGTTTTTTAGGTAGCAAAGACCCTAGAAATGGGTCAGGGAGAGTTGGGTGCCGGGCCAGCTGTTCCATGATCTCCCTGTTTAAAAGATGGCATCCTTGTTTCAAGCCGTTGGTTTGCTTGGACAAGAAAAAATCACCTCTGCCTACAAACCCTGAGTGTAGGTTTTGTATATGTGAGGGAGCATCGGGAGGTACATACCTCCTTGGTAACTTTGCAACATAAACACGGTGGATCCGAATCTAAATGGTGCATTCGCTAAATAGGCCCACAGTTGCAAAGATAGTTTATTAGTAACAAGCACAACTGCCTCTTGCGGAGCTTATTCCTAAAACCAAAACACAACAGACACCAGAAGCGTGAGGACCGTTCCACATGGGGGTCAAACAACGTCATGGATAACATAAGAGAATTTTCCCCCAGGAACCGTGCTGCCTCTGGTGGCCTCCTGCAGCTGCATGGCCCCAGCTGCCGGGGGGATCCTGCAGGAGTTAACGCAGCTTGAAAGAAGCATTAACTCCCCGCGTATCCGTCAGCCGCAGAGAGCAGGATGCCACAGACTGTGTTTCCTCGTCAGCACTGCTCATGCCCCTACCTGCATGCCCTAGTATGTAACTTCACCTGGAAGCATATCAAGGTCTCTGAAGCAAGCAGAAACAGCAAAAAGCACAATTCCCTTCCCCTTCCCATCATCTCCACCAGCTTCCCTTTGCCACTGGAATGGAAGAGCTGGCTTTGTTTCAGGGAAGTGCCAGTTCAAATAAGCCAGAAGCAAACTGGTTTCAGTGATTCGGGAAATTAAGTCATAGACAAAATCCCATATTTACATATTAATATTCTTTTAGTCTTATGATGGTTTATGGGTTAGCAGTTGTTACTATATCCTTAGGGATATAGTGCAGATGGGCCAAAGCCAGCTACTAGTTACGGGTTGTCATGTTTTATGATAATTACAGACAGGGCTGGCAGTACTGTGTATTAAAGAGATGTCTGACCTGTCCCATTTTCCTTTTTTTGACCCTTCTCCTTTGCTTGATTACACCAAACTTTAAACACTTAGGCTAAAATTTTCAGGTTTTGCCTCAAGCCAATTTTTGGAGGGAAACTTCAACTCAAATCATGAAACTATTTCCAACAAAAAGCTGTGGATACATGTTTCTCTTTTAAATTTTATAGCTGTCAACTTTCAAAGCATAAATATGAAGTTTTACAGAACTTTTGCAGAACAGGATTGTGAATTTTGGACTTTTCTGTTGAAGTAGTATCTCTGTAATGCTTATCCAGACTTGTAAAAATTTGAAAAAATTAGTTTGCATATATTTGAAAGACCACCTCAGAGGTTTAAAGCTGTGAATTCCAGAGATTTTGTCTTCCCTGTTATGTTTCAGTGTCCAGCTGAGGGGATTTTTCTGAAGCTTTGGGCTCCAGCTATGGGCTGTGCTGGTTTTAGACTCTTGACCTATGAGTAGGAATGCTTTCATCTTTGTGTTCTCAATGATCCCATACACTGGTTATTAAAAAATACAAAAGGAAATACAAAAGGAGGGGGGGAGGCTGGAGAGAAAGGGAGGCATATCTAGGATTGAAGACTGGCAGCAGAAAAAAACTCCAGGGAAATCGTATCTGGAAGAACTGTCTGCTGGGATAAAGAGACTGTCTTGAAATTAGCTGTAGTAGTCCTGGAGGCTGGTTAGAGAAACACGAAAAGCTCGGAGACTTTTAGATTATTATGAACAAGAAAGTCATGTCAGTTGATCGGTCTGAACTCATAGGAGACCAGGCTGGGAAAAGGAGGAACGGAAGGCGAGAGCCACTATAATGGGGCAAGCTGAGACAGGACAAAGCAAAAAAGCTTGCACTGAGTGGGCAAGAAAAGGAACAAAGAGCTGAGATAACTGGGCTAAGATTGATTGGAAGAATGCACAATAAAATAAGATCTGAAAGTGAATTTACAGAGAACCGTAAAGATAAAAAGTTCAGAGACCTGTGAACTACATGTAAACATACATTCAGTAACAGCAAATTGGTCATATGGTATCGATCTGCTGTCCCTAAAAATATATATAAGCACTCCAATAAAAGACTTATTGCAGGAAGAAGGATTCAAATGTTAGAATATGCTAGAACTGAGATTTGCCTTACTTTTGGTGTACTTGTCAGTAGATACTATAATGCAACATTCAATTCAATAGTTCATGTAACTCATCTGCAGTGCCCAGTACAGACAAACTCTTCAGAGCAGCAAGATTTTTTTTGGAGGAGACTTCCTTGATTCATTGCTGCTGCACATGGACTGTGAAAAGTGGATCATGGGAAGGGAAAAAAGGAGGATGACTACATGGGCAAGAAGTATAGTCCATCACCTAAGGTCTGTATGTTGTCTTGGAGAACTGCCTGCTACCTCTGCCTCTGTGACAATGAGTAGGTCACCTCCCCTATTTCTGATGTCTCTGTCTGTAGACATCTGCATCTAAGCCAGTCTGAAGTGCTTTCATATTCACTGGAGAAGAATGGGTCCTTTAAAAGGCAATTCTTTTGACCTATTTTAGACATCTACCTTAAAATGAGGCAAGTTGTGCCCTAGAAGTGCCTGTTTCTCTCCACTGTAAAGGGAGAGAGACGGGATGAATTCTGCTCAGGACTGTGATAATAATGGCAGGCAATTCACTCAAATCACACTTTTCACAGGTGACTACAAACAGTATGTCTAATTTCCTCAATGTAAAGTCAGCCTGTATTCAGTGTCCCACAGCTTGACTTTGCCACTTATTAATGTTCTTTTAATTGGATTTTTTAAATATGGACTATTTAGATTGAACCTTGTACTTCCACACCTCTTAATTAAATATCAGCCACTTATTCTGCACCTTTTAAGATTATTCCCACTTTACATTTTGAGAAACAGAACCACTTGTGATTTGGGAAACAGAATGACATACGAAAACATACACGATTTGCCTACTGATGCACAATAACAAAGGCAGGGTGAGAACTGAGTATTCCCGTTGTAGTACTTAGCATTTAAACTAATTACAATAATTGTAAGCGTTATGATTTATCACAGCTCTGCCAGCTGTCCAAAACTTCTCTACAGTTGAGTAAGTATGTCTCTTAAATGAAGATGTCACCAGTGTGAGGCACGTAAGGGTGGATGTATATTCAAAGTTTGGCAACCTAAAGGGAAAAAATACACCAAACAGCATGAAATCAGATCCCATGATGAATAATATGGTTGGTGACTTGTGCAGAACACAGCTGGGTGGTTATATATCATTTCCCAGACCATTATACAGGAACCAGTAGAAAAACTTGGAGCTATAGCTTCATTCCCTGCTGCCTCCCATGCAAAGCAAGAGAGCAGGCATCACCACTACTCCCTGGTGACCTGACCAGAATGTTTGTTTCTCTCTGTAATGAAAAGCTCCGTCAGATATACAACATTAGGAAGCATTAAACAACTCTCTATTAAATTTAGAGGATTTTTTTTTTTTATCTGAAAGGAAACTGAGTGGTTAATTGGCCCACAATTAAATAGAAATGCCATTAAAAAACCTGAAACAGCTTGCCAGGCCCAGTTTCTGCTTGCCTTTTATATTGTCATGATAAGCTAGCTGTCATATCAAGACATTAATTGAGAATATTATGAACACTATAAGAACATCTTTATGGATCAAGCTACCCTGGGGGACAAAGTGCATATGGCAGACATATGCAGGGAAGTAAGAGCAGAAAGGTGATGTCACTGTGCCATAAAGAAACTTGAAGGGCCTGAGGAAGCAACACAGATTCATAAATGTGGGATCAGAGGAGATCATTATGAGTGTTTATTCTGACATTCTGCATAGTATGGCTTATAGCAGTCCCCTGATTTAACATCACCCTCAGCTGGAACGTAACTTTTTAGAATGCCAAATTCATGAGAATCCCTAAGTAAGTTATCTGATAGCAAAGTATTGCAATAAAATCCACGCCTTATCTCAAATCTGGATTTTTCTATCCAAACTTCTAATTCATATTTGAAAGAATTTGTGGACACATATGTTTTAATATTGCTTCAGATTGCATGCTAAGCTACTTTTGCATTTTTGGCAGGTTTTAATGCATCATGTAAAAAAAAAAAAAAGTCTACATACTTAGATATCAATGTCTGGGGTAGTGAAGTTAAACAAACTTCTGTGCTACTTCTCCTTTTAAGTATAAGAATGTGATAGAAATGGAAAGATGAGCAGTTACAATATATATCTGCCCAAAACTGATTCATTTTTGCTCCCAAGTTTTTTTTGTAAGAGGCGAAAAACTCATGAAAAAAAAAGTAGGGATCCAACATCTGTAAAGATCTAGTCACTGTCTGTGAAAAAGCAGATTCAGTTTCAAGGTACCTAATATAAGGGAGGGGAGGGCTCATTCATTACAGTATCATTTTATAACTATGAGGGAAAAAGGGACTGCTCAGGATAATCTACAAAACTCATAGGCTAAAATACAACTGCCCATCATAGCTGGGTAATCTGGAACAGATTTGTTCACTTCATTGGATTTAAATCAATTTAATCCAGAATCACCTCCTAACTGTAATTTTTTTTTTTTTTAAGTATATCCAGTTTGTATTTGTTGGTACATTTGAATAAAGCAAGGGAGCAGATGTTGAAAATCTCCTCAGGAGAGTTTTTCCTATTCCACTATGTTTAAGCCAGCAAAACTGGTTCTGATTAGAGGCAACACAAGAGTTCCCCAAGGAGTTCTCACATGTGCTCCTTCCTCACAGTATCACCTGCTACCTGGAGATGTACCACTGCCAGGAGATCTTCCCACTGGAGCCATGCACATCGCACTGCTCAGCTCCATACAGGAAAATAAATACACATTTCAATATTTGTTTTACAGTGGATTCTGGTGGGTTTTTTTTTCCTCATCTGTACTGAATTTGTGTTCCTCCCTAATTATTTTTTTTTTTACACTATTTCCCCCCTACATTTGATTGCTTTTTCCCTATGAATCTCTTTTCTCCTCTTTTCCTCAGATTCCCAGGGGATATTTCCTTTCCTTGTCACAGTTTCAGAGCTGTTTGCCCATCTTCACAAACAGCTCGCTCAATTTCTGCATCATATCCATCGTCTTCTCACTAAGGACAGATTATTTTGAGAATGTGTGAATCCTTTAACTAATTTGGAAGTGAGGTCAATACTGAGAAAAGCAATATAATTCCTTTCCCAGCAGTGGAGAATGCTTCTGGATTCCCAGCCTCTGCCACTCCACAGAGCAAGATACCAGCGTGAGTAATAGCACCTAAGTGTCCTATATAATATTAGAGGTCATTATCTTCATACCCTAAGGCTTAAACTTTTTTTTTTTTTCTTTGAAGGATGCTAGTGGAGTAGAGTAACATTCTCTCTGTATGAAGGCTAACCTGCCTTCAGCTTGGCTTAGAGGGCCAAAGCTTTGCTTCAGATCAATTATAATTTAATTCGTAAAAACTACAGCTGGCAAAAGCACAAATATCTTTTTACAGTCACAAATGTTGGAAAAGCCTGTGGAGTGCTTTTAATGTTAACTCTAACCAAAAACACAGTATTGTAAAAACAAAAACATTTGAAACAATAACTCTCGAAAATATTCTGCAACTGTTGCATATGTTTATCCTACAAAAATACAAAAGCAAACTGGTTGCAAGATATAAAATGTTATTCTATCGAAAAGTGACTCTCATAAATGTGGCCCAGTAACACTTAAAATCTATTGCTTCACTTTAAAGTTTCCATCTTACCATTGCTACTGACAGTAAAACTGGGTGCTTTCCATTTTGTCCATTGCTATTACAAATTCCACAAGCCAAATCAAAGTAAAATGGCAGCTCATTCTGCATCCCAACATTTTCAGAGTACATTCTCATTGCTTCATTAGAAGAATTTTTCAGTAGTAGTATTGTGGTACCTAGGAGGCTGTCTACCATCAGCATTTCTGTGGTACTGGCCATTCTACAAAATGGAAACCTGTCCCTGCACCGCAAATACACTTGCCATTAGGATGTCTGTGCAGGCATAACCGAGGTCTCAATCTGGAAACAATCGTGCAGTGTTTGTCCCATGTCTGTTTTCAGGTTAACACAACCACAGATGGAAGATTTTTTGCATTCTGCTTGGTACCAGTACTTATCTTTTAGTTTCCATGGTTTCATTATTGACACTCAGTAAATAGAAAACATATGGAGCTCACACACTCTACAGATACACCTGTTATGCTGTTGTAATACAACCTTGTGTGCCACAGTCCTGGTTAGAACAACCTCTCCAGAGAGATCCAGTGGGGAAAACTGATCTAAAAAAGCTTTCCTTGTGGCCCAAGAGGTAGGATTTTCCACTATTTTGCACTAACCACACATATTTATAACTAAACAGCATAAAATCAGCATACAGCGCTCCTAAGCAACTTTATTAGACACAGGCCATCAAATTACAAATATCCTGGGCTGAATTCTCTTTTCATAATAGTTGTGGCTGTAGAGAAATTTGCCATAAACTTCCCTGTAAGCACATCTGTTTAGATATTTAGGTGCTACTTCAACCTTATTTTTGTTGGCACCTGTTTATGGAACTCATTTTTAAACAGAAAATTCAGACCACGGTGTCTGTGGAAAGGACTGTTCACACTTCTTTCTGACTTTGTTCTATCTGTATGAAGTTCATGATGTCATATTAAACTCTGCCACTCTTCTTCTCAAGATCAGAGACTGTCAAATTTGTCTGCATGTCTCTGGTGCCATTTTGTATACTTATGTGGAATCTGGCTCCTAATGTATCTGTGATCCTACCAAGACAAATGAGTGAGTCTAGAACACAGTGTATTGCTTTAGAGAACTTGAGTCAGACTCATTTCAGAATGAGTCATTTACATCTATCATCAAACAAAAACACATTAGGGTCAAAGTCTGCTGAGGATTTTACAGTTACACTGAGGAGAGTGAGAAATGGTGAGGATGGTATAGAAAAAAGAAAGTATGTATTAGTAACATCCATTCAAACATGAATTCAAAGCCTGCTGAAAATAATTCAAATAAAGCAAAATTTGCACTGCTGTCTAAGGAATGACAACAGTAGATATGGAAATACTGTAGCTTTAATTTGGGTAACTCAGCATCAGTAGCATGAAAGCTATGGAGTGATAAGGTAGGAGGCCAAATAAGTAGCCAAAACAATCAAGGAGGTTTGTACAGTTCCATAAAGCACACACACTGCCTTTGAAACCAAAGTACTAAGCTGAGAGCTGGCGCGTGTATGTCTAAACCTCCTGCAGTCATGCTTTTTACTGCAGAGTTGAGGGATATCCAATTTTTTTTTTTTGGCTGGAATGGGCCATTTGACATCTTCTAAATATACTCAAAGGCTGTACTGTACAACTCCATTTAAGACCAGACAAGCAGCACCATATGGCATGAAAAACAGGCATCTCCTGTCATATGACAGGTCCTCATTAGACCTTGCTGTATGTTCAAAACCTGGACATCCATCATCCTAAAATGCATGTCTGCTACTTTTATATGTTATCAGTTTGCCCAAGTAAAGCAGCTGCACACTGCGTGAAGCAATTGTTATCTTATTGAACACTATCCTGTTTCTTGATGGGGGAAGTCCACATTTTCACCAGATAACAGGAAGGACCTGTGAGGATCTCCAAAAAGATGAGGGAGAATTAGCTAGCAGTAGCAGGTCAAAAGAACAACTTATCTGGCCAAAATCTGATTCCGCCCACATTTAAGGGAAGCTGAGCTAAGAATTAAGAAGCAAGTATAATGGCAATTACACAAAACCTGAGAAAACTTCATATACAAACTACTAGGCTTCAGATAGAGAGGCTTATAAAAATGTTATTGCTGAATTTTTTGAACTTTATATATATATACACACATACCCACTATGAACGGAGCTGACAGAGGTTTGTTTGCTTAGTATTTTCCATTATGAGAATCTTTCCAATGCCTTCAGTTTTGCCAAACCTTGATTGTTCGGACTGAATTTGTTTATGCTGTTGGCCTCATCCTAATTTCTTTCTTTAATGACACTATAAATGGTGAAATATTTATTTCAATGAAGTTAGAAAAGCTAAGCTTGACAATGCAGATCCCTGTGACCTCATGATCTTTCTTATTTATTTTAACTTGGATGCTTATAACAACAAAAACTGCACCATTTAATAGAAAAAGTACATGTTTAGTCAGCTTATGTTTGAAAGTTTGAAAGTATTATTTCACTGATCTACAAGTTTAAAAATCAAAAGGCAAGAACAATGAATCTATGGTGGTTTACTGTTTGTTTTAAATAAGAAGATTAAAAAGTATTTTCATGATTATTTATGCATATGTTTGGTAATACTGCAGCATTAAAATATTTTTCAAGCTATTTTACTGAGAATCTTTGCTATAATCTCTTTTCTCTGAATGTTGTCAAATAGGCTGTTCAGGGAGTATAGAAGTTTGAATTTGTTGCTCCTGTTTAAATGTATTGAAATCTGGCCATTCAGAACTTCTCTAAAATAATTTCTAGACACGCTCAGATAAAGCTTCTTAGCAGCTTGAAATAAATACTTACAGAGCTACTGTGTGTTGGCTGGGTTTCTGCCTAGCATTAGCAGCCCCTTCAGTGCAACTGATAATCATAGCTGCTGAGACATCAAATGCTGAAACTAACAGCAGAAGCAAAGCCCTTCTGCTGGGACCACACCAGTAAGGAGTAGAAAGAGGAAGCAGCCTCACTTAAATAGGAGAGGAGAAAGGAACAATAGTAGGTTTAAGAGCAGAAATAAAAGAGGTAAAGTTGTGAGCTGGGAAACAATAGGAATTTGAACTGAATAACATGAATATAGTTACATAATGCTTCTTTAAATCGTTCTCTTTCAGCATTTCGGTCCCAAACCTTTACTGCATATCTTCCCAAATGTGCACTGATTACGGAATTATTAATTTCCTTCTTAGCCTTTTTTATTATTCTTATCTTTATGGTATTTAGTGATTCTCAGCATCAGTTGCCTCCCCTTCATTAACACCTCTTTGAAATCAGGTACATTATTGTCTTTGCAAGACAAATAACTGAAGAACAGGAGATTAAGACCACCATTGACAGAAATGTGTTTTCACCCAGCATTTCTCAGGCTGGAAGGTGTCAGTGAGAGGAGAGGAGGTACAAGGAATGGATTCTTTCGAGTGGCTTCAGGAAGCCTCTAGAAAGGAGGCCTCCAGGCTCCCTGGTGCCTGCTCAGCAAGCTGGGGCTGAGGGCTGGGGAGAGGGAGAGGGATGGGTGGGCTCTGGTGGGCAGGAGGCTGCCCCCACGCCAGGGGAACACAGGACCAGGGTCTGCTGCTGCAAACGCCGGGAGGGAGCCACAGTCCCCTGGAGAAGTTGGTGTGAGTGTGTGCCTGGCCTTAAAACAATGGGAGCAACACAATAAAAAAGCTTGCTCGTGATTTTCAGGCTTCAGCAGAGAGCTGCATGCATAAGAAGGTATTACAGTTGCAATCACTGGTGTCTAGCACGATAGATTCAAGCTATACTAGATTCCATGTCCTCTCGGTCCCCTTAGGAGGGGGGCTGAGGGGCTCTGTGGGGTGAGCAGAGCTGCAGGCAGTGACCTGGCGGATCCTCTAGTCGAGGCCCGTGATGAGGGAATTGAGCAAGCAGTGCACTGCTGCCGGGCTCCTGCTGTGGCTGCAGCATGGGTCTGCTGGGCTGGGGAGAGCTGGTGCTTACATCGTACCCAGAACACCACAATTACAGTAATGTGGATGTAAAAAAAAAAAAAATTAGGGATCTTTAAGCCTTCTTGTTATTTAAATTCCCTACAAAGGGTAGGGAAGGCCAACTTTCTCTTAGGGTAACTTTCTGTTGAACTCCTCAGTTGAAACACCTGACTTCAGCCATTGCTACTGAAAGGTAACTGGCTCATGCTGTGCTACGATATGGCCATCTATGTGTTTGTGTTTCCCCAAGACTGATATTCACAATTACCACACTCAACCACTGTAAGAATTCAGCTTCAATATTTTCCTCTAAGGCTTGTAACAACTCACTGGATTTTTTATTTTTAGCTTATTTTAGATCTAAATTAAATCTATAGCTTAGTTTTGAAGCTATATGCTAGTTTGGCCTACCAACTGAATTTTATGAACACTGCAAAATTTCTGTCATAAAGAAAGTTATTTTCTCCCTGAACATTGGTGTAATTAAAAAAAAAATCAACAGAACAGATCCAGGTACTTATCCACTTGTCTAATATTAAGAATGTGAGTCATCCCATTGACATGCCCGTTTGTTGTTGAAATGGGGCCTATAGGACATGGGAGAGCATTGTTTATTTAACGTATTTGTTGCTGGAGGAAATTGCAGATCATTTGAGTGCGATTATTCATTTTTCCAGATCTTTTCAGGAATGGATGATCATTTACCATCTAATGAAGATATCTTCAGATACTACAATGGCTGAGCCATAGCCACCTATACATAATGTAAACATTGCTCACAAAAATACAACTAAGCAGGCAACATGCATAGATTGCAAGAATGCATGTGAACCTTCTTAATATTTCACATATATCTAAAGAATCATCTAAAGCCAAGACAGCATCTAACATTCAAATCCCAACAGGCAAATTTCTGTTGCTTCACTGATCACTTAAAAATGTTTACCTTTACACAGGTGAGTGAAAATTTCCTACTTACCTCCAAATAATAGAAAGCAAAATGCATTTTATTTAACCACACATTCTTTTTTCTCACATACATTCTACCAAGCCCTTTTTCTGATCTGTGACTATGTAAATCAATGCATTTCTATGTTGTTTCTTTTTTTTTCTGAATAAATAAGTTATTGCTGTAAATAAGTGAATTTCAGAAAAAAAAAATGAAAAAAACGTTTGAAAGAAAAGTCAGGGGGTGCTGCATAAGCTTCCCACCTCCTGAGTCATTCTGCTGTCTCTCCCCGTGTGTATCATGCATCTAAAAAATAATGAAAGAAAAATATTTCTTCCTCATGCAATATAGAATGAAGTTTTTGCAATAACAATTCACTCTTATATACCAAGCATTTCACAAAACACATATGTGTCTCATATGATATTTGCAGCGTGCAAAACCATGTTTAGTTACAGACAAGTCCTCCATTCTGTCTTCCATCAGGGAGAGGCTGTTTTGGGAGACGAGGGAGGGGAGAATCCCATAAATCTCCTATACCTCACAGAAACAAAATGATGAATTTAGGAAGTAAAGAAAGCCTCTGCCTGAAGATGGTATAAAGAAGCAACAGCACATTTCTGCATTAAAACAGGGTGGGTAGTTTTAAAACTGGGCAATCCCAGGGATGTATTAATATGCTTTAGAATACCACTCCAATCTGTATCCTGGATACAGCACAAATATAACCTCCAGTAGAAAAAGAAAACACTTGTAGGTAATCACATCAAAACAACAACAACAAATTTGCACAGTTTGGATGAAAAATAAAAATTCAGAAGTAATTCTAATTATAAGTATACAATCTTAATAAGATGTAGGACCAGAGAACTCCAAAGAACAACAAAATGTTTCATTTTTGGGGCTAAGACCTAATTAAATACTACGAAAAAAATCCATGCAGTTGCAAAGATGGCTATTTTTGCCTCTCCTCTTGCTGGATTAATATTAATTGAAAACTAGGTGTGGCACCACAGGAGAAGAATCTTGATACAAAACGACTGGATTTTATTGCCTAAGCATTTTAATAAAATATCATGTTGTCTTACCTGATTAAAAGAGAATTACAAATCATGGCATAAGAAATATCCATACACTTGTAGATGATAAGGCTCCTTATGCTGCAGGTTCAGGTTCCTTGGCAAAGAGGCTTGTAAACTCTTAATTTCACTGAAATGAAAAAGGAAAGAAATGAAGAAAGAACCTCCCCATCAAAACAACAAAGGAGCCTCTGCAGTATTCTGTAGTCTCTTCTCCTGCTTCCTGTTCTGAGATTCACTCTATGAATCCCAGCATCGATCAGAAAATTGGTTGTGGGGGAAAAAAGGGGAGGGGGAGATGAGGGGGAGGAAAAAAGGAGGCAGCATATTACGTGCTAGCTCCACCTACTGGCAAGGAAGTGAGCTCAGCTGGATTTTTGACACCCTATCAAAACAACTGTATTTTAGTTTTCAAACACATACTAGCACTTGATTATACAGCTGTAAAATAAAGTAATTAGGTCAGGACTAATGAATGCTTACATATTTTTAAAAATTCTTTTGAGATTTAGACTCCACAAATATTTCTTTATATTAATGGAATATGTATTTGGATATGTATACAACTAATTCCAGAGAACTCAAGATTCTGCCAGGTATCTTTATTTTACTGCATGTTAATGCATGATAAAAAGTCATTCTTTCTTCAGAAACCCTGCAAAATAATAGAAAATAAGGCTGCCTGCTTTTTTCTTCCCTTTGATTATTGATTCTGCAAAATAAAAATTACATTCATATCTTTATTGAAAGCCAGAGAGGAAAATTTTTTATGTAATACAAAATTAATAGATGCTTGGATTTGGCCAGGAATAATACATTACTGCTTGATAAAGAGTTATTATGGTGATCTATCTTACCAATTTTGGCCTAAGGCTTTCTTCTGTATTTCATAGCATCCTGAAACTGTTCTGTGGTACTCTGGATACTATCACTTATAAAAGTCTAGTGTGAAAGTTGACTGCCCCCCCCCCCAGTTGTCTCTAGCCATGTTCCCCATGACTGCAATGGTGGATTTACTATTACTAAAGGATGCCCTGTGCTGGGATGCTCTATAGCTGAATGTGTCTACTCTTTTAGCAATACAAATAAACAAACTGTCAAATTTTCTACAATACAAAATTATCGTATTATCCTATTTTCTCACTGTTTGCCTTCAAAGTTTTCTATCATTTTTACCTGCTCTGTCACATCAAATGGCTACCAGCCACCTGCATGCAGAGCCAGCTCAACAATTCTCAGCTTTGGAGGAAAATTTTATCTCATCAAAACATGGGATTTGGGGGAAAAAAGACAGCAAGAAGAGTTATCTAAGAATGGATCTAGGTGGAAAACATGGATTTGTTAATTAGATTCCATGATATAACTTATCACAAAAGTTGCTAACATCAACACAGGCAAGTAGCTGGAGAGATTGTCCATTTCAGTAGCAACTTGTATCACCTTAGACCATTCATCACAGTCATCAAAAACCCTTGGAGTGTCAGTTCTTTAGGAAAGAGATCTATTTGCATGCTTGTTCAGTCCCTACAACGGGATCCCAGACCATCACAGAATCCAAAATGCTAAAATAGTTCATGTAATGATAATAATATGTCAAAACACGTATTGTGTGAGAATGGACTGAGAGTTTAAAAGAACTTATTGTCACAAAAAATACACTCTCTTTTGACCTTGTGTTAAAGCAATTTTGTTTTAAAGTACTATTTCGTATACAAATAATATTTATAGCTTAAATACTAAAGCACAGCCAGTTCTTCCCTTTACAGCGGCGGCCTGAGCGCTGTCCGTGGTGCTGAGCCGCGGCGTTGCGTTCAGGGACGACTTGGCACTTCAAAATGCCCAGAGCCCCAAATGTATGGAACGTTAAATACTTTTGAATCTAGTGTGACAACTTTCTATAAGCATGGAAATGCACCATGAGTAAATATAGGCCTACTGTAGGCCTAAACTGTCAAGTTGATGTTCTAAAGCCTACTTTCAAGTATTAACGTTTTAATTAAACTTCATAAACTAGACAAGATTTTTTATGATTTGCAAAAAACAAATATAATTTTAGTTAATAGAATCTAAAATATACAAAAAAAAAACGAGATAAAAGCATTACAAGAGATTTGGAGACTGTATGAATCTTTATTACTTATAATAATACTAATATATAATTCTTAACTGTAGTTTAGTCAAAGGACTTCTGGGAAGAAACATGCATTTCAGCACCATTATAAACACTATTTTCTCTCTCCCAAACTCATTGAAAGTTTTATTCTTTATTATTATTATTATTATGTAATTATTATCCTTCTACAGCCTATCACTCTCTCACTTCTTTAATCTGTAGATATATCACAATTACATCTTAATGGTAAAGCTCATTGACAAAGCTAGTTTTGCTCTTCTGTATCGTCTGTGAAAAGTACAATAAAAATGAGGTGTGATAATATCTCACATATGCCACAATAAAATATGATAATAAGTCAAAAACAATAGAAGAGTAACTTCTGAAATTCACAGAAATTTTTAAAGCTTACATTTGTGTGTAAAAACTGCAGTTGTCAGTGGCATAAACTTGCCTAGTTACAAGTGTGAAAAAATAAACAGTTTTTCAATGAAAAATTAAGAAGAGCAATGTGAGAATCAACAAATTACAGTAACTGTCTCAGAACTGATTCTAAATCTACAAACACTCTCCAACAACACGTACAAGGATGGTTTATTAACAGTTTAATAAATCATATTAATAGTAATTGTATAGGAATTAAAATAAATATCCATTGAACAACTCTCACTTTCTGACATTTTTATTTAAATGTCTTAAAACTAGGATAGCTAGAAGAATCTTTCTGCTTATTCAACCATGCTGATAGAGCTAGTTTCTACCAGAAATTTCTTTTTTGCCTCTCAGAGCATGGCTAACAGTCCTCTGCATTAAAAAAAAAAAAAAAAAAAAAAAAAAAAACCTATTAAATCATGCAAAAACATTTACCCAGAAGAGATGGAGCAAAAGGTCAAACTCCAGTTTCTACAGCACATAGGATGTTAAGCCTATGGAGCAATGCCAGAAGCTGTTCTGGCCAACAGACACTTATCTACGCCTGCCCTTTATATGCCTCAAATAGCTATTTCACATATTTAGAACCCTTATTTTTCATTTTTGTAATTTTTATCCATAAATCTCTTAAACTCTAAAACTCTAGGCCTATTCTGTAAATTGCTAAGGCAGAAGACACGTCTGCAGAGTGAGCAGGTTCATGGTTTCTTGACGTGTCATCTTCTCAAAAGACATAAATTAACCTCAATCAAAAGTTATCAGCCTTTGTTATTTAGTTCTGATTAAATCATAAAGTCTATCATTCTTGACTTTAAACTTTGAGAGTCACCTTTGCAAATGACTCATAGGATAACTCTAAGTATGAAGCAGATTTTTTTCACTGTTCCAGAGTTACTTTAACAGAAATTACCCTGGTGACTACTAAATAACAGCAGTATTTTAATTTTCTTACACTTTTTTCAAATATAAAATAATTGCATCTGAGGTATATTAGTGCAGGGTGCCATTTTACCTCCACCTAAGAAGAAATTAAGACTAACTTTGGAATTTAAAAGATTTTTCAATATTTTCTATGTAATGAAAACTATTTGGTCTTGACAATTACTTTTGAAAAAGGGAATATTTTAAATCAGATTCATAATATTTTCAAAATGTAAAGCCAGTCATTTCTTGGTTGCCTGGGACTAACATTGAAGTCACTTTTAATGACCAATTGTGAAGACAGATTTGAAAAGGAGTGCGTACAACAGTTTTTGAAAGTATGTATCAATTCCATCTTTGCTCTCAAAGACATTAGTATGCCTATAGTCAGAACCATTAAGGCATTAGCTTGTGCTTACTTCACAATTCAGTGCACCAGACAGTTTGTGTGTTCTGTATCTTTATCATCCTTGGCTGAAAGCAGATCAAGGTAAAGTTATTTTTCTTTAACATATTAGAGTCAATTGTTTGAAATTCTGTATTCTCTCTCAGTGTAGTACGTCTTCATGGTTTAATTATAAAGGTACTATTTTCATTACAGATAACTGCTAGGTAAGATGCAGAGAAACTTTCTAATGCAAAATCAACTTGCCAAGCATATGTTATTAAACAGAGCAATTCTTCCAGGCATTCCAGCCTAGCAAAAAGACTAGCAAATAAATAAATCATAACTTGAGGTTTGCCTAACAAAACCTCCCCTCTCTCCAAGTGATGATTACCTTTCATCTGACCAATTAAGCCACATGACTCAGTAGCAATAAATGGAATGAAAACAGATGAATGCAATCTCTTTGTTTATAGGTGTCCTGGGAGAGCATTATTAGATTTTGTTACTAGCTCTGAAAGCACTACTGCACTTGTTGCTGAGGTATCATTTAATTCATTTGTCCATCTCTTAAAATCTGTCTATCTGAAATTGTATTTGTTCATGTTGAAATCATTCACTTGCATTTCATCTTTGTTTATTTGTCTTGTCGTATATGTATTTATATATATGAAATTCTTTTGAACATGGTCTGTGTCCTGTGAATATATAGCACCTAAAATAATAACTTCCCAGGCCTGGCCAGTCTCTTTGGACATTACAAGGAATATTAAAATACTTCTTCAGTCTTGTTCTCTATAGCATGGCAGGCTAACAAAATTAATTTATCCTATAGCCTCTTCTAAAGCCAGGAATTATTATCCCCATTCCATAGCCGAGTAACTGAGATACAAACATACATTATTTTCTGGATGTTACACAAGAAGCTTGCAAGCACTAGATATTGAAACCTTATTATCTGTCAGCACCTTCTCCCTATTCTAACTCCTAGTACTCACACAAATAGCTGGTGTTTTTCAGAATCTTCCTAAGCTGTTGGCCTGTATATCTGTAAGTTCTACAGGTATATTATATAACAATCAAAAAAGTTTTTTGACAATTATTGTCCAAAAATAATAGTACTAATCAAACAAGATATTTGATGTTAAAACAACTTGATGACTGCATTGCTGAGAAGTTACGTGTGATCTATATAGAAGGCTTGCCCTTATATGAGATCTCATGAGGGGTACCAAGGGCTGTATTGATTCAAGTTTAACACTTCAAAGTTATTTTTCTCTTTGCAGCTAAGATATTTCAACATTTCTGTTTCAGCTGTTTAGTTAAAAGTGACTGAATAGCTTTGCATTTATTCACTTACTACTGAGAGGATAACTGCACCTGGGGCAGGATTCCCAGACAAACAAATTATTTCGAAATGTCAGGGCTTTTCAAGTTATATTTTTAAATGTAATTTTTGAAATGAACTTTCAGTGATGATTCATTAACGTTGTACTAATAATTTAAACTGAAACAAGTGCTAGGCTGGCACTGTTATAAATTAGTTTTGTCAAAGTAGTCCATTTGTTGTTGTCTTTTAAATGACCACTTTTGATTTTCAGATCTGGCAGTCTAGTGTAGAATGTTCTGCGTTGTGTGGGATCTAGTGAGGGAGAGAAAAGGAGGGAGAGAGAGATTTTGTATACATAGTATGCATACATCTGATGTACGTAGTATGTACGGCTTGTATGCATTTACATACAGGTTTGTCGTGAAAGATCATTTTTTAAACAAAATGTTCATGTTTAAAAATTCAAGTGTTGTTGTTGTTCCATATAGATGGTTTGATGTATTTATACTATGAATGTATATTTATGCATGTGGCATAGTTATTTGTTTCTGCCCTGTTGTTCCACTGTTCCACTATTAAAAAAAGTGTTAAGGAATTCTTCAGAACATGATTCAAACCCTGTTTCAGTAAGTCAAAGACTCTGATTGGTTTCAATGTATTTGAATATACAAGCAATCCTGTGCATTGATTCAAGAAGTATATGAGCCATATATGAGCCATATTCATAAAAGAATACTTACCATGACTTTGTGTGGCATCATCATTTCTACAACCAAAACCTTTTTTTTTTTGGATTTTGTTTCAGTGATGAGGGTTGATCATTGAACTTTTTTTAAGTCAGTGTCACAACATGTCTATAATAGCAGACCTACACCTCTGAGAAGGTCATCGTGGTACAGAAGAATACATTAGGCATAGTCATTGTGATAACTGGTATATCACAGAAGATTGCGATCGATGTGTACTTTGTACACACCTTTTTCTGTTGCTGCCAGAATTAAGGACTGTTTCCTACTTTTCAAAAAGTTGAAATCGTTGATTATGTATATTAGAATTTCTTAATTTTTTCCAGGAGAAAAAGATTCAATATGTATAACCCTCTCCTAACTATGATGTTATTAGATGATTGCATTTGGACTATGACATAGAGACTTTCTAAAGAAGACCTATAAAGACCACTAAGAAAAATTTTTGAGATTAAAAATAATAAATAAAAGAAATGCAGCCTGTAAGTAAAGTCCTATCCAAGGACCAGTTCGCCTTTGAAAACACGATACTGTCACAAGACAATGTTCCTAATAAGTTTAAAATCAAGACATCAGCTTCTGTACCTTCATGGGTTTGCTAAATTAACATAATTGTATGAGAGCAAAACCCATGCTTTAGAGATAGTGAACATTTTGTTGTTGTTGTTAAAAATGCATTCCTTCTTAATGTCTAAAAGTTTACAAATGTAAATATTAAAGGGAGATTTTTTTTATTTTTATTTTTCTTTATAGAACTGTGGTATATGTTCAGACCCTCACAGTATATTTGAAATAAAGGGAGGATTTGCCTGAGGAGTGTGATCAGGAGTGGTCCCTTGTGCCCCAGTTTTACCAAAACAAACGAAGAAAGTAATGCACCTGCATTTGCAAGCTATGGGCAAATTTCTTTCACTCATAATACAGAAATTATTCTGTCTCAGTTTTGAGATTACTCTCTGAATATGTATTTCTGTTTGCTTTTGTAAGTCAGTTCAAGAATTTGGAATTTATATCTGTCAAGCACACATAAAGTTTAACTGTAATCAACAGGACTATTCACAAATTGACACAAATGCTTAAGGATTGTGGTTTAAATATGCTAATTGACATAGGGCTATATTGATAATATGACAGATAAGGGACAACAGTTGCAGGCAGTTGTTACTGGTACTGCTGCTTCATGCAGTTGTGCTTCTGTAGCAGCCATCAGGCTGAATACATGCTGGTGCCCTGGAGTCACCCTTTTCCAAAATACGCGTGTGACCACTAGGACAGAGAACCGAGCCATCTCTATCTACTGCTGAAGAAAATATGGAGGCTACCAGCTAGCGAAGTAATAATTGTCTCGTATGCTCTTTTTCCTTGTTTTGTGGAACAGCATTTGTTCATCAAATCCCACATGACTGAACAAAGCTGGTAGCTTGATATTAAATTAGTGAGGAACAGCAGTGATCTCTAACCCAAGGCTGTTAGTCAATATATTGCACACACTTGCTGACACTGCTTAGTGTTTCTACATTTTGCTTTCCACAGACACAGTATTCTTCAAATTGACATGCAGGACAAAGGACAATGTTGCCTGAAGCACAATATTCACTCAACACTGTTGCCCATGGACCAGGAGATGTTGGAGTCACTGCCCTAATAATTCTTTCCGGGATGGCCAGAGGAGTCCTAGGAAAGAAGATGTAAATCTGCACACTCCCAGGAATCCTCTGTAAGGGAAAGACTGAGATTTTACATATTTTACACACATAAAACAATTAAAATGATGCCAAAGATGCATGGTACTATGTAATGAATAGGACAGTAGCAAGATAAAAATCAAGTCCAGCATAAACCAGTTAGGGGAACAGTCAGTGTCTGTGATGTCTTACACATTGCTCTCTTCTCACATAAGAAACAGCAGATTTACAACTAAAGGCTCTGCTAAATGTACACAGAAAAAAAAAAGTTTTAAAATTTAATTAATAACATTTTAAGAAAAAGTCTTTAAAAGGGTTTTTCAATAAGCAGTGTGGCTTTGTTGGTCTGTTCTGCTTCTTGCCTGGAGGAACTTACTACACAGGAGCTGTTTCAAGTGTAAGTCAGGATAAACAGGGATAAAGATGCTTTATAAACTGATGCTTTGTACGCATTCGTTATCTTTACCAGTAGGTGGAGCTGCCATGTTAGGTGCTGCATTTTTTTCATTTCTTCTCCCCCTCCATTCCCCCACCCTTCACCCCCCTCTTCCTAATAAGCTGTTTTCTGATATATGTTGGGTACCATAGAGTGAGACTGAGAACAGGAAGCGGAGGCAGAATCAGAGAGGATTCTGGAAAGGTCTCTGTGTTTTCTTTTCCACTGAGAATACAGAAATTATAATTAATTAGTAAAGCTTTGTGGATGGAAATCTGGACAATTTCAGGAGGAGATATATATTATCATATTATTTTTGGATGCTGGGCTTTGCATTGATTTGTCATTCTCTTTCAATCAGGTAAGCTGGCAAAACATTTAATTGTACCTATAATAAATGTTATCAATATGATCTCCACATTTCGGAATCAGATTGTACCCTCTGGTTTGCTGTTAAGGCAGAGCCAAAGATGGAATGGGGAATTCAAAGCCATTTTGTACTGACTGATTGTGATGATGGTGTGATTTTTTCATTTTAACCTAGTTAAATCTGATATCTGGCCTCTTACTCTTAATGTGATGTTGTGATGCAGTAGTCTTATTTGCAAAATCAGATCTTTTTATAATCAAGGTATACTATACTCATTCCTAGCATTTTATACAAATGACCTTGTTACCTAAGAAGAAGAAAAATGTGGTGATATCCAGGCTCAGGAACAGCAGGTCTTGTAAGATTCTGAGCATCTCAGATTCTGATGATCCAGGAATAAAATCTATGTGGTTTGTTAATGCCATTTTCAAGACGTATATGTTATTTGAAGGAATTCCCTTATTGGCTAGATTTTTTAAAAGATGTGTAAGGACATATTTTCTTTCTGTGCCATTTTTTTTTTTTCATGGAATACAGGTTGTGTGCCTGTGTGTACAGAGAATGGGCTCACCAACTGTTAATTAACCAGAGGTCCACAACGACGATACAGTTCACATTTTGTCTGTAACATCACTGTCTAGCTTAATATATGCTTCTTGATAGGACAATTTGAATAAATCAGTACAAGGATTATTATATTTCTTCATGTTAGTCTCCATTTATCTATTGCTTTATTCATTGTTATTAGCAGTAATTATACCAGTCAGTTATTAAAGGTAAAAGGAAAATATCTATTAGAGCTTTTTATTATAAATTAATTCTTTTTTTTTTTTCAGTAGTGGTTCCACAGACACATATTCACATCAAAATTATATATGTCATTGTAGTATTAATTTGGAAATAATTTTCAAAAGAAAAAAAAACATATGCCAAAAATATACAACAGAATAATAAGGAGCTCACTGTTTACAAAACATTGGCTCAGTCCACATAAGAAAAAGAAAGCAGGATTGGGTCTCAGGTGTTACTCAGAGCAGCAAGTGAGGCCTGTACCTATAGTAGTGATATGAAAGAATGAAGTTTATGACTTGTATTTTTATGGTGCCAAATCAATGTGTCTGTGACTTCCTTGTGTAACTTCAGCATAAATAAATCATAATAATGATGATGTTTGTTTTAAAGACAAACCATATTTGTGCTTTCATAATGGATTTTTCAAGAAAACAGTTTCAGAAGAAGACTTTTTAACTCTAATAAATTAATGTTTAATTTTCTTCTCACACATCTCCAGTTTGGGAGGAAAGATTGTGTTAAAGAATAGAATGTGAGCTGCTGCAGTAATCTGAAGCTTCATAGCACCTGTTAAACAGATCTGATGCTTATTAGGCCTCAGTATTTATAGAAAATATGCTCATGTTGTTAGCTCATGATTTTTTCCCTCTAAACAAGCAAAAGTTAAGAGCCCACACTGATTTTCTTAGCTGTGCTAATTAAACTCAATTTTTTAAAGCTTTGTTTAGATATTAATAGGTGCTAGCAGAGGTAGAGACTGCCACCTTTTCATTGGAGAACATTAAACAAATCCCCTGTGCCCTCCTCGATTCTGTCAGCACTGTAATTTGGTCATTTCCCTTTATTATCAGGTATTTGGGGTGTGGGGGGTGTCAAGGGAAAGGAGAAAATATAGAAGGTATGCTTTTTTAAGTCAATATGTTGATGACACATTTTGTATTTTCACCTCTTTTTCTTCACTAGATAGCACTATATGAGTTAACTTGTACCTCTTGAAGATTAGGCATGGTGATAAGTCTATTCGCCCTCAGCAGACACAGAATTTGAGAAGCAGAAAGGATAGTGGGATGTGAGGTGGAACTTTGTGACTGATGGTATCCTTCTGCCGCTCACATTCTCAGCCCCATATGTGTTATGTAGATGCTATGTATTACATTGCTGGAGTCCCACAACTTTTGATGGATCAGATAACAGCAGATGCTGAGAGAGTTCTTTGCAACAGGCTAGAAAGTTATGGCCTTGTTCCCTAAAATGAAAATTCCGGTGCTTTTTAACTATATATTGTTCGTGACATAAGCTGAGAAGTAAATTAAATGTAAGGGAAAATAAATACAAGTTTCTGATATTTGGTATTTTATTTGTTAAGATGACCTATTTGTTGACCTCTGAAAATGACTATTGAAAGTAAGCTTCAGGAAGTTTAATTTACTCTGTTCTTTATCAGAAGATTCTAGGTAAAGGTTAGAAACTTAACTTTCAAAAGTCTAGTCAGCTCATTTGCCACTCAGTGTAACTCTCTAGTCTGTATTTTTTTACCTTGTAGCTGTTAATCAGTAATATATACTTTTGCCAATTGCAGGGAATATTGTTTTGTCAGTGTAATGTTGAATTCACAAAAACTTTAAAATACCATAATAAAATTGACACCTGTTCAGACTGCTTACAGAACAGACGTACACGCTGTGAACCGGGGCTTCAGTGAGTCCATCACATGAAGTGTCAACCACCATAAAATACATCTATATGAAATTGCATCCTCTTAGTGGAAAGCTGCTGTTACTCATTACAGCTACCATTCCTGATTAAAAGCTCTGAAGCACATTGCCAATAGCACTCTAATCTCAGTATTGACTGCCCTCCCACAGGATCTTGATGTTGGATCTGGTATCTCACATCGAGTTCATCTGCTTGCATCAAAATTTTCCTTCTGGACAACTGGAATCCCTAGTATACTATTCTGATAGTATCATTGCTTGATTTTCCTTGCCTTGTGACTAGGTAAAGAGCAGGATAAGAGCAACTCAGGCAGGGACTGCATTACTTCAAAATGTAAATATAGAATAAGAGCACCATATGCTCTTGAATAACCATAATGTGAGTGCCATCACTGTACTCCCAAACAGGAATAAGCAAGTTAAATTCTGGGTCACAAAAGTATCTGGTCTCTCATTTGTTCATTATCCATTCCAAAATGATTTTTTTCTGTTACCAAACAAACAAACAATAAAAACCAAAAAGCAAACCACAAAAGCACCAGCCAAGCCAACCCAAAGCTATCATTTCAGATTGTTACTAAGCTTGAAAGTGGTCACCAGTCTCTGTAAGGTCTTCCTACAAAAAATGGCTGTTCACTTATTCTACCAACGAAGACAGATCATGGAATGTGTTTTATAATAGAAAATACAATTAAAAAGTTAAAATTAAATTAAAGAGCTTAAGCTTTTATGAGGTTCTTTTGCGTGTAAAAACCTTAAGGAAAAGGCTATTTCAGCTCAGATTAATTATTTGTCTAGTCATTCATTCTTTATTTTTACTGATCTCTCTTTACTGAGCAGTTTTAGGCAAGTATAAATCATAGCACTACCATATGCATAGGTCCCTTTTTCTACCTGGATTGTTTTCCCTGCTACTTCTCTGGACTCCTGACTTGATCTGTCAAATTGCTGGATGTCACAAATCCTTGTCAAAAGTTCAAATTTTGAATGTGTGTACATTGACTGTGTGGTACATATGCAGTGAGTCTGGCACATCCCAGATATCTTATATCGAATCCATACTTGCTGTAGTGTTGAGCTACCTGCTCAGCAAAGCTGATGTCTGTCATGTGTTGAAGTTACTGAATGTGTATAGAGCAGCTGAACAGCATATACACAACACGTACAGCTGACTCCCTGTATAGGCACTGCATCAGGCACATCCTCATATTTCTTTGCAGGATTTCCTGACTGAAAATGTGAAGGACATTAGTAAATCTGAAAGGATTTCACAGGTGCCAGTATGGAAAAAGACTTAGAAGAGTGTCAGTACTATTGGCTCTGTGATCCCAGTATAACCACGCAACAAGATCCCTGACAGAGATACATAGCAGACAACTTCCATTTATAGATCATTTATGCTTGAATTAGACACTGTTTATTAAAAATTAGGCCCTCCTATAAGGCCAAAGTCTTTGTACAAAAAAGTCTGACCCAAGTTCTGACTGAAAGCAATACAAAAAATTTCGGAAGGAATTTCTGCCTACTGAGTGAAGCTGTAACTGAGTATCAAAGGAGTCCTTCTGCAAGGTTCTTACTAATACCATTTTAAGTTACTTGCCTCATATTTCCCATATAGCAACTTGTGTTAGGTTGTGTTATAATAGGAGGAATGCTAGAATTCTTTTAGCTGCTATAAAACTTTGGCCATGATTCTATAGTGTATGTTACTTAAAACCATAGGCCTCTAATTAGTACAATATTGAGCTGATACACTTAATTTCAACATTACAAGAAAAGATGCCTTTTAAAGAAGTGGTATAACTTGTATCTCATAGGCTTTGCTGCTTTGGAGTTCTTACATACATGTAGTGAGTAGATCAAAATTGTACTTCCATAATCCATTCAGAAAACATTCCAAACTTAGGGCTTAATTAAGTTTTATTAGGCAGTTCCATGCTAATGGAACTTGAAAAAATCCATGTACATTTTTCATTGACTGTGTTAAACCACAGGTATAAAGCACTCTATTTTCATTTTGACTTTTTGTGCTTTCTCGTCCTTGTGTAGCAACGACCACATTCAGCTGAGAATTCTGTATTAGCCTCTCAGCCAGAAGTTCCAATTTTTTTCCTTTCAGTTCCCTAGACAACTGTCAAAGTCTAAATACAATCCATTAATCTTGTGCTATACAAATTTTATTCTTTCATATTTTGTATTGATTAGTTTCTGGGGCTTAGTAATAGTAGGAAAATAAGTGTTCCAACTGCATGGGTCTTAGTGATTCAGTTAATTTACCGACTTTAGATTGGTATTTCTTCTTAGGTTCACAAGCAATATATTGGTGTTGCAAATACATTTTTGTAAGTGTCTCTAGAAAATTTTAGAAAAGGGCATTACTTTACAAACAGAGCTTTCTTTTTTTCTTGTTTTTTTTTTTTTTTTTTTTTCTTTTTTTTTTTTTTTTTTTTAGAAAGCCAAAGTGATATTGCGATGTATTTAGATATTGCTAATTGATGTTTCATTGTGAATTCTTTAAAACCACAACAGTGGAGAGTGGTATATATTCAAGTGCTTCATTTCTTAGCATATTTAAATTTTAATTTGAGTACAAAAAAGATTAGGAATTAGTTGGATATAAAGTATGGGGAATATGCAACAAATAATTCTGAATCTGGACAATTAGTTTTGTGGATAACAGTTTCTTGTTAATCTAAAATCGGGTTAACATTTTTGTAATCACTTAACACTTCAAATATTCATATAGTTACCCAAAATTTCCACTCATTGCCTGGCATTTGTCACTAACATGAGATTTCACTTAGCAGAAGCCATCACTGGCTTATTGTCCTAAAATAATCTTTATAGGAATGTCTAATTTTGAATAAGCCCATTTATTTTCTAAATCACATTTTGGAGGAATCAACACATTTTGCCACAGGACAATGTGACAATATGCAACTATCTTTTCCAGCTCATCGTTACACTGAAAGGGAGTTCAAGTGCATGAGGATATAGTTTGAAACATTTTTTTTAATATTATGTCTCACAATTTGAAGGATATTCCAACCAGTCTTAAAAGAAATGCTGATGCCATACAGGCAGAAGAGTTCAGGAAATAGTCCCACAGTTAGGAAAGAATATATGTGTAGTTTGTCCATCAGCAATCACCTCTGATTATGCCTGAGATTTTACCTGTGATTCACTCTTGGAAGCTGAAGCAGGATAATCTGCTCCAAATAAAAACAATTTTGGTCAACATCGTAGCAACCAAACTAATTCTCTATAGCCACCTTCAGCTACAGTAAAAATGTATAATTTAGATCTGCATACATAAGTTTATAGTCTTGTGTTGAGAACCAAAGACATTAGATTAAAATCCTACAAAATACTAAAGCAAAATGGTAAGAAAACATAGCATTTTTTTTTCAATGCATTACAAATACCTGCCTTATACAAAAAGATTATGCTTAAAACTATATGAGATGTGGTATTAACTGAAATTTTGTAATGAAATTACTCTGACATGGCCTAGACCTATTATAAATTCAGGACAAAGGGCTCACAATTCTGCCAACCTCCTTCCTTCAATTTTTGCTGTGACTACCAGTGACAGTACTACTGTGACGTATAGCATTTGTAGGTACAAAGCTGCATTCCTCATCCACTGGACGTACAGCCAATACAAAATATGTGGAATATAATAAATAGGGAGATGGAGGCTAGCCCATGGGGTTACATATGAAAAAATGTTCTCTGTGACTGCCTTTTGCTCTAATTCAAACTAAGGATTTATTGAAATTACCTGCACTTCTAGTGTTATTAAAATTGTTCACGTTAAAGATGAATGCCTCAACTTTTTGCACACTGGCAAATATTTTAACAACTGACTAGAAGTTACACCCTCTCTTTTGAAAATAAGTGTCATATGAATACTTAGCATTAGTGATTACTCTTTCATTAGGAAGCTATAGTATCTCTTTCATGTTATTTCAAAGCCTGCAAGCAACAGCACTTACAGTTTTCACTTATTTGCCCTGTATCTGACCATGAGATTAGATTTCAGCCACAACGCTACTTCAGAGGCAGAATCCAGATACACCCAATAGGCAAAGGGATGGGGAATTCCCCTACATACCTCCAGGGAAAGCTGCACTCAGTCGAAAATTTGCATTGGTGGATAAGTATCATTGGTGGCAGTCTCAGAGTCATGATCCCCTGAGGGTAGTAGTGGAGACACAGCTTTCAGATGTCTTCAGTGGAGCCCCTTGAGTAGTGACTCACCACAGCAAGATGTGCTGAATCAGTGCCTTATTCAAAATGACCAGGGCATTAAAAGAGTTTGCTGTGAGCAATCCTCTGAATGACTTTATGTTATATTGTTAAACAAATAGAAACTATATAATGGTGGCACCACTTACAGTATCTTTGGGAAAATGTCACTCTAGATTAATAGTAACTACTACTAGGCAAACTCTAGATTAGTATTTTGAACATATTTTCTGTAGGAGTACTTGGAGATCTGTCTTTGCAAGAGCAGCAGTGGTCTGGTAGAAAGCTTTCACTTTCTGTTTTCCCACCTTCTCTGTTCTCTTTGAGCAGATCTGTGTCTACACAACTTTTCTTTATTTTATCTACAGACTTTACAATGGCTGCTCATTCTCACTGTATTTGGAGAAAAGTAGTATAAGGGCTGCTTTGGCAGGAGCAAAAACCTAAAAGAGAGGGATGTCTTCTTTCTTTTTTTCTCTAGGAATAAGAAACAAAGTAATGACTACGTAAAAAAAAGTAAGAAAAGGGACAGAATATAGTTCAAATGAGAATAAATGTCTCAAAGACATCTCATCTCAATCTCAATGGCTGAAGACCAAAGTTTGCAAGATGTAAGTAGACTATTTAAATTTAATGAATAATACTCAGATTATTAAAACTTTAAAGGCTGAGGAAGCTACAGCCGATCTTGTAACAATATAATCTGAAGACTGAAGAATCTGGAGATTAAATTGGCTTTTGCATTGCTTAAGGTGGAAGAAAAATTTTGTCACACACACACACAAAAACACTTATACCATTCTCTAGGATAAATAGAATGAAGAAGTATCCATGTTTCCCTCCAAATATAGATTGAATGAACTTTTTATTCCTGGCTAAAGACAGTAAATCCAGTAGGGAGTAATGATAACCTTTCCAGTTTCCTAAGCAACAGATAAGAACTGTGCCCATTAGTCCGGGCAGAGTTATCCTGTGTCTACCAAAGACTGCACTACTCATATAGTAACCTCAACAAAACATTTTTTCCCTTTCAGTTAAAGGTAAAAGAATAATGCAGGTAAAAAATAAATGGAATTTTTAAAATTCACACCACTTAAAGGATATTCTGAAGTGTACTGTAGGTCTGTGTTAAGTTTTGTAGACTAACCCATGTTCTATCCTGCTTTTACCAAGTATCTTTGTTCTTAGGTTGGAAAAATGTGTATATATATAATGTAATATGTAAACTTATCTTTGTCCACCGCAATTAATTTTAAGAAGCTCTGGACACAGCAATCAAGAATAAGAAAGCCTTGAAGAAACTTCAGTCTTGAAGAAGCTTCAGCTCCCAAGGAAGAACCTTTTTTAGCAATTTGATTTTCTGCCAGAAATGCAGCTTTTTTGTTTTCTCAATAGCAAAAGATCCAGTGGCTAAATTCTAAGACCTGGCATTTCCTAGAAAAATAAAGGTAAGACTGTCTTCTCAACCAGACATTATGTTTCACTTCATATGATGACAATTTGATATGGTGCTATACACCTACTCTAAAATATCATTTGTAAAACTAATTGAACATCTTTAATAAGGTCTACCTGTAGAAATTTGTGTGTTATGCTTACTGTAGTTATTTTCCATTAGAATTTAAGGGTCTTTAACATCGGAAGGTATTTGCAAAAAAAGTCAGTATTGCATTCTAGTTAGGCTGATGGGCTAAGAAAGAGACCCTTCCCCTTCCTCTTAAGCTGAATATGGTTATTTGGCCTTCTTCAGATTTCTTCTCAAATACTTTAAGCATTCATACGCGATCTGTTTTCACACCTTCTCAGAGGAAACTTATAGTGTTACAGAAAATATAAGGCAGGCCTGCATTTAAAGAATTCCCAGAGGTTTGGGTCCATTTTTATAAATACATAGGTCAAAACATTTATTTTGGGGGTCCTACAACTTGCAGGTAGATATCTGAGGAATCTAGATTCATTTCTCTACAGTATCTACCTATTCTTGCTTACTCCAGCTTACTAGATACTGCATACATTGACCTGGATGTAAGAATCTTAAGCCCCTGTTTGCAGTCCTAGGCAGGAGGAGACAGATAGATGAACAAAGGAATTCAAAACTGAACGTTGCAGTGAGGCAGAAAGTGGGAAGAAAAGACATGAGTGTGGGACACCAGTGGGCTCAAACAAAATAAGCCTATCCATAATGATGTCTCATGGTGAGAGAGCAGTGTCCAAAGATATCCCAAAAAGCAGCTTCTGGATCTTTCAGGCAGGTCTGAGGTTGCTTTCCAATCTCTGATCAAATCTGTTTTGAATGTCTGCCCATCTACCAAATCTTTTGTTTGTCAGATTGAACCTCATATATTATACTCTGCCCAGATTTCCAAACTCTTACAGTACTTTCTTTTGTTGAGGTTGGGGTTCTTCAAACGTAGTTAACATGCTTTGACACCTTATTGTAAATTATTAATGACAATATTAAGTAAAATCATGTGTAAGACCCCTGAAGGACCACGTTATTCATTAGCATCTCCTTTATTTACTGTTCTGTAGCCAGGTTTCAGTCAATGTGAACAACCAATTCACATTCAGCCAATTACCACTACCCTGTTGTAGTAGTTTTCAAAGTAAGATTTTATTACACAAATATTATTTATGTTTATTCTCTTATTAGTTGATTTTGTATTCTCATGAAAAGTACTTTTGTATTCCATTATTTATTACCACTATTAATTATACTAACAAATAACTGATGGTGATTTCATTATTTTTATTTGGAATAGTTGTGTAACACTAATGCCTACAGGCCACTGAGGCTGACTGTACAAATCCATACAGAAATTATAGTCATTGCTACAGATAAATTATAGTCTAAGGAAAATGACACAATAGATGGATGATAAATGTTGGAAGGAATGGATAAAGGGAAAATAAATCCTACATATTAGTCAGTTAGGAACTACAAACACAAATTACCATAGTTTGAATCAGTTGATTACAGTTTAAAGAAGAGGCAGGTTCAGAGCAGGTGCTAAATGCTGGAGGCTGTTTTCAGCTTTCAGGAAGCCACTCGTTACCTTGAAAATACCTACTTTTGTGGAACCAACATTCATGGGTTGCTGGGGCTCCTTGGCTTAGGATCCAGGTAGTTTTGACCGGATGTCTTTTTACATATCTCAATTAACTCAGCATTGCATTGCATGCATTGCATTGCACTTTGAATTACAGCTGTAACATTTGGGGGCTTTTTTTCTTTGTATGTTTGTTTTGTTTTGAGATATATTTCTTACTCAAATATTTTTAAAGCAGTAAAAATAGTTTAAACATGCCAGGAAAATCAAGGTCAATTATGAAAAGATGATANCCTTGTTAAACTTCATACAGTTGAAGTAGATAAGGGGATAAACTTCATACTTTGAAGTAGATAAGGGGATAGGTTTTTCTTTGTGAAATTGGCCTCTGTGTACAAATGTCATGAGAAATTTCAGTAAGAGTATTTCTTACTAGATAATCTTTGCACCAAACTAACATTTACCCATCCCTGTGTCTTTTTTTTTTAATGGTCAATTGAACGCAGTATTACTCAATTTGGAATTTGATCAGAGCATAGTAACTGAAAGACAGTTTATCTTCACTTCCTGAAAAATAATGCCTGAGTTTTGCAAAACAACTTTGCAAATAGTAAGAGAGGGAGTTGCGATGACTCATTCCTTTAGACGCTGCCTACATATAGTCCCTCTGTACTCCATTACTCCTTAGGACAGCAGCAGTTGGAGTTGAGGCAATTTTCTGATGACATCAGCACACATCTACACTTTTCACTTTTAAAGCAGCAGAAAATAATCTCTACCTGATGCTGAAGTGATGCCACTCACCCTGTTGTTTATGTCTCTCCTACGGCGGGAGCCCCACCTTTTTCATTTGGACAAATGTCTTTACTGGCCTAATGTGAGATAGCCAGTGATTTAGAGCAGATAGTCTCATGAACGCTTGTGATTTACAGAAGACTTTTTAGCTCAGGTTTTAGCATCTGAGAGGCTACTGCTGTGTTTGACACATAGGAAGATATTGTTTCTAAATTACAGCCTCTCAAATTAAAGATTAGAATAAGAAAATTATGATATATGGTCATTTTACAGATTGCATTCACTAGCTAGTCTTGTACTTATGCCAATGCATGTTTGTGTGCCAGTGTTTCAGCCTTAATGCAATGAAAATCTCGTAGTCAGCTTTTCCAAGGTAAAAAAAGAAAAAGCAGGAAAATAATTCTAATACCAGTGTTCTAAAAGAAAAAAGCAGCCCATAAGACACACTGCAAGATTTGTTATTTTTGCACTTCGAAAATTTTGAAGAGTTTATGTGGATTGTTTCATGCAGAATGCAAATAACCTGTTAGATAACCTGGTGATTTTAATAAATAATCATACTATCCACCTCGTTCGTACAGTGACACTTTCAATTTTACCATTTGCCTGACTTAAGATATCGTAAAAATATGGCCTTCAGGCCACTTTCTTTGCCTTTTTCAGAGAGACATAAAAATTAATTTGACTTTGTTAGCACAGATATTTCACTTACTTTCTGAGTCATTTTCTGTGTAAATGATGAGAAGATAATTATATTCAAAAACAAAATTTAACAAGTTATCCATGTGCATACTATAATTAACTGAAATATGCATAAAATTATGAACGCATGTGGATAACATGTATTGCTCAATCTTTTTGTTTAAAAGAAAGGACTGAAGGAAAAGCAGAAAAGGATTTGTGGAATGAAATGCTCAAACACAACTAAGTGGATTTAGTTGGCACAAGGTGTCTTTAATACTAACCTGGAGCTCATTTTTTTCTTACCAAATCTATTAAACCATAGGCGAGCTCACGTATGGGATCTAGGCCCAACTTGTACTTGAAATTCTTGAAATTCATTTTGCAGTGCCAGGTACGGAGGGGCCCTAAGAGAGCTGAGGTTTCAGTGCAGTGTTGTATTAACTTTCTAGACTACTCAGATCTTACATGTATTTTTGAGACCATTCCTTTAAAGATACCTTTTTAATGAAAGCTATTCTGAAATTATTAGATAGACAGAATTCTTTGTTTGTCTGAATTCTGCCCAGTATCATTCCTGTCCTGGCAGTTTAGTCACAGGATATAAGCAATTATAAAATCAGTGAAGGAAGAAGAGAGAATCTGTCAATGGTTTATAGCTCAAGGACTGCTAAGAGCTTCCTCAGGGCTCTGTGCAGGGAACAGAATTACTTTTATTTCATTGTTTTATTAAACTACTGCATGTATAGAAACAGTAATCAAATACATATTTGTGTGTTCTTCTACTAAGCAATGTAATCTAAATAAAAACACTTTGGGCATATTTAGTATAGGAGGAAACTTCTTGTGTAATAGCAGCAGCCAGGAAAGATAAAACAGCACTAGTCAGTAGCAGAGGCAGGACGCAAATAATGTTTCCACCTTGTCATGAAAACTCCTTAAAGCAAGTTTTGTGACAGTCTGAGAAATATGGTGAAGCCCCAGGTCTGCTAATATTACTTTCCCCAGTCATTCGTTGGCCACTTTGTGGACATCAAGCAATACAGATACAGACATTTCTAGTGAAGTCATTTGAAGAGGAAATCATTATTTCCTAAGATCATTACTGTAGCACTTTGTGGAAGATTGTGTGTGTGTGTGCAATTTGTACAAACTGCTCCAGACAGGCAAGGAGCTTTAGGAGAAAGATTACTGAATGAATGCAAATGAATACAATATTAGGTCTCAAATCTAGACTTGGCGACTCCAGCACACGCGTTGTATGTTCATGAGGTAATGTAGGGAAGGTTGAATCGCTTCATGCACAGAAAACACAATTAGAACAACTCATTTCAGGCACTGAAACTCACTAACTCTAAAAAGAATTTGTTTTCATAATTTTTAAAATATAAAAGCAATTTTTACTTGCAAAGTAGACACCAAGTAAGGCTATCATGTCCTGCTTGGTGGCACTGCTTCTTAACCAGATCTACCTGCTGCCATTCCCCCCTCCAGCCATTCTAACCTCACCGCTCTGCTGTACGCTGCACCAGTTTGAGCAACAGGTCCCACTGCAGAATGACTTGGAAGCAGGAAAAGAATGTTACTGTCAGCTGATGCTACGCATGGCTACATAAAGAGACCTACATTACAATGGGGAGCTTAGTGTAGAGAGCAGAAAAAGCAACAGAAACGACATCAGCCAGCACTGGCACCAAAGGCATTCACAGGGAACCACAACCTTAGATTTCTAGTTCATTTTAGTCTGAAATAATGTTATGATACTTGCCCCGCAAGAAATCAGGACAACATTCATTTCCCACATGATCACTTGATCACACATCCTCTTTCCTCTTACTTAAAAGACTTGTGGTTTTGATTCACATCTCACAGACGGTCACAATAAGTGGAACCTAACATGCTTTGGTATCTAAAATTAACTTTCAGCACAATAAACTGGCAGTAAGAACGAATTACACTTGTTCCTCCCATAATTCAGTTGCTGTCATTTAAACAGCATTAATAGTAGGAAAACTTCATTTTGGTTTCATGAAATTATTTATGTTTGTGAAGTTAGATTACTACTACTTGAAAAAATATGAGAAGATAAAATTAACTAGTGAAAGACAGGTTTATAAATTTCAAGAGTACTTCATAGAATATGCATTTATACTTGCTGTTAAAAAGAAATATACTGTTAAAACACTTGTATCAGTATTTTGCTGTAATTGGTATAGTCTAAGGACATTCACAAAGCAGGGTTAGTGGATAGAAAGAATGTCTTTGTCTAGACCAACAGGAGAAAGCTGAAAAATAAATTATAAGATATCTAAATAAACTGAGCAGTTGCTTTTAACTTTTATTCAGCCTTGAAATACGCTGCTTCTACTTCAGGCCTGGAAAGGTTTTCTGTGCAAACGTGTTTTGTTGGTTTTTGTGTCTTTTTTTTTTCTGTTTGTACAATCTGGTTTTCCTAAATTATTTTCATTTTCCTTTGTAGGTCATTCTTATGCAAGAGGCTAAAAGTAATTAAATTTGCAGGATGAAAACATGGCACAGGCACTGCTGGTACCACCAGGACCTGAAAGCTTCCGCTATTTTACTAGAGATTCTCTCGCAGCTATTGAAAAGCGTTCTGCAGAAGAAAAAGCTAAGAAGCCCAAGCAAGAACATACAGATGATGATGACGAAAATGGTCCAAAACCAAACAGTGACTTGGAGGCAGGAAAGACACTGCCATTTATTTACGGTGACATACCTCCAGGAATGGTATCTGAACCTTTGGAAGACCTGGACCCGTATTATATCAATAAAAAAGTGAGTGAATATTCTTTTGCATAAAGTAGAATATTGTTTTCTGCACTAAAGAGATTTTTTTTTTTATCACAAGATATGATGGTCACAGCTATCCTGACACTAAATACATAGAAATATCCTTTCATCTAACATAAATGATTTATGCTCTTCCATATTGTGACTTCTTCAGCATTGGTTGAGCTACTTGTTATTTACCTTGGTGTAAGGAAGATAAAACTTCCTTGAACTTGCCTGAAGTTGAGCACAAGGCTGAATTTGCCTGATTTCAATGTAGTACTGGATAAGACAAACAAAATGTTCCGAGCATGACTTTGTGGTGGAGATGGTTGTGTATAATCACGTCCACCCAAGTTAGTGAAATAAATGACTGTAGGCGTATTCCTTTCTTCCATTATAGCTATATAACATACACTAACATAAATATACATACATGTAGCACAGAGTCTTTTTAAATCTTGGCTCATATAAGACAGTTTCATGGAAATTCTTACTTAGAATATAACTCCGTGCACTAAGCCCTTTTTTTGACTAGTTGCAAAACAACTGTGGAATAAAGTTGCATAAAAAAGTTCAGGAATAAAGTTTTCTAAACAAGTCTACAAATGAAGTATCAGAAAACGTGAGTACTGAAGTATTATTTCTGATCTCCAATGATCAGAAAAAGTAGTCAGAGCTGGAAAAACAGACTACTGACTGACTTGTTAGTCTACTGAAAATAATTAGTAAACTGCAGAATCTTTTGTCAAAGGTGACATCAGTATTTATGTTATACACCAGCCTAACGTGCTCAACAGAAAACTAATGGACATCTTAAACGATGAACTAGAATTAGTCATCCCTCCTCCAACTTCTAGCAGAAACTACTCTTAATCATCAACGTGTCCATGCAGAGCAAATCGCACGTGAATTGGAGTCTGCCTTCAGGCTGCAGCAGTGCCCTTGGGACAGGCAGCATCTTTCTACTATTTCTAACTGGGTGAAAGGCTGCAGAGCAGAGAGAAGTGCCAATGAGCGTGAGGGCACTCTGCCATCCTTGACACCTCGCATGATGCTATTGAGTGAACAGGCACTGGCATTGCTCCTTTACCTGTTTTCTTTCCTAGCAGAGTGAGGTTGGCTTTATCTCCCAGAGTGAGGAGGCCAGATAGGCAGCACAGGCCATGGACAGGGCAGCATTTTTCTGATCACAGGCAAGTTTTTACAGAGAATAGAAATCAACATGGAAACCAGTGATACCATACAGCTCTGCTGAGAGCATAACAAAGACTCTATTACGGTAACACAAAGCAGAGCCATTACCACTGACAAAGAGCAAGAGGAATAAAGAACAGTCATGTCCTGAAGAAATTTCAGACAGTACCAAAGATGCAAGTACATCTCAAACAGAAATATACTTGGAATAAAAATGAAAACACTTAGGCGATGACCACCAACAGGAACAGAATGAAAGTGAACACTCAGCATATGTTTATCAGGTCAAATTTTGAAAGATAATAATTACCTACATTTGGTGCTCACAGATACAGAAAATAAGAGCATATTATTAAAAATGGAAACTTTTTTTGAAGAAAAGATTTGTTAATATAGGGTCTGGTTATGCTTGTCTTTGCTCAGAATGATGTCAGCTGGCAATTTGTTCACCCCTTTCATTTTTTCACAGATACATTTTTAGAAGGTACATATAACTGATACTGGTAGTGTTTAAATTCTAAAATGAAACTGAAACTATTTTAAAATTATGCTACATTGCTTAGTGACAAGGTGTTTGTCCTTGTAACCATATATATGTGTATACGACTCTCTCAAGTACTTGTTGCAAATACAATCTGGAGTTTTGAATGGCTCTATCACCGTTTGGGTTTTGTTTGTGTTTGATCACCAGGTAGAATGTATTTGACTAATTTGAAATTCTGACTTTAATCAAAGACTTCATTTGTTAGAAATAAAATTGAAAATATTTTAATGATGAAATGCCACATTTTTCTATAATTGATGAACTGACATTTGTGCTGACAATTCCCACCAATTTTAATAATATCAGAATTCAGTTCATATGCTAGGAAAGTCAGCAAACTGCAGGATTGTCCATGCAAGGCTTAATCCACTGTATTCACAGAAATCAGTGGTTGTCCTACCACAGGTAGACAGTAGAATGAAACTTGAAACTACCAGATGGAGAATGGAATACTTTAGAAGGAGGTAAAGACATTTGTATACTCAACACTGTATTTTAATTTCATAATTTTTGTTTTGCAGACATTCATAGTATTGAATAAGGGAAAGGCAATTTTCCGATTCAGCGCCACATCTGCCTTGTACATTTTAACCCCTTTTAATCCCATCAGAAAAATTGCTATCAAAATTTTGGTACATTCATATCCTTTTTTTCTTGATGTTGATGTAAAGATTGCCGTTTAAGACTCAAATAATTACAGAAATAATACTTTTCATATGCATATACAAATTATGTCCATGTGGGTGTACTATGCTAACTAAACATATGCTGATCGCACCTAAAAAGCAGCAACGTCACGTGTGAATTGCAGTATGATCTTCATTCCTAACAGAAGAATTCTCTACTGAACCACCTAAAGCTCTCAAAGTTCAAATATCAGGCTTTATATACAAAAGCAGACCTGATCCCATACAAAGCCCTGCAGCTAAAGCCAAATTAGTAACAAACCATTGCACTTCGATGTATCTAAGGTCACACGTTTACTAAGACCATAGTACTATTCATAAATTTGACTCACCCAGCAAGGACAAAAGAGAATAAGTAAAGAGCTGTTTTTTCAGCCATACTTTTTTAGCATTGTGTTTTCAGCATTGGGGTTGATGTCCTATTAAAGATCCAGGTCAAAATAAAGAATATTTTCCAATATATTTCAGTCATGTCCAAATAACAAGTTCGGTATATACAACCAGCCTCCACATATAGATCTTTCAGCATGATCCCCCTGGCTTTAATGAGAAATTATGTTTGGATAGTCATTTCATATTTTTACACATTTAAGGATGTGTTCAAGTTTCATTTAAATCCCAAATGT